>BMAW01029504.1:0-24330 GCA_019974015.1 Nephila pilipes | reverse complement strand
TAGTGGAAATAGATGAAATGGTGGAGGAGGCATCTTCATTATAATCCATGTCGTTTCGTTGGTCAAAAATCGGGTCCATAGTCGGTGTTCGGTTGATCAGATTAGAGAAAGTAGAAAAAATCGGAGGGAGCACTGAGAAGTGCTGTTTGAGTCAGAATCGAGTAATCAATATGCGTGCAGTCACAATATTATTTTCTTGACTCAACAGAAAGTAATTTTACTCAAAGAAAATTCGGCTTTTTTTGCTTTCCATCGAACTTGCGCTTTCCGAACTCCTCTCTCGTTTCAGCGCCGAGGCCTTGTCCTAATAATGCTTGAGTTTCGCATTCTAGGAAATATAAATGATAAAGAAACGCTTAAGCAAGGACCCAAAAAATTAAGTGCAGACATGAAAGTTCTATTCATATCCAGAGTTGAGGCTTTCTAATTTAATCAGTTATCTCAATTAAACCTGAATATTCGTTATTTCATTAATTTAGATCCTCTACTAATTTAACTTTTATTACACAAGTTTATAATATTTTGCAAAGAAATGTTTGAATTTTAATAAAAACTCTTTACTGGGAAGCTAGCAGGGAATTTCAAAAGGAATTAGTGGCCTTAAACTTTTTTTTCACTTTTAAACGTGTTCAAACTTAGGCTACATGAGCCAAGGCATTGATTAAAATAAAGCCATGACTTTCTTAAGATAGAAGAATATGAGTTCTATATTCGTTACTTTACAATTGGCAGTATTCAAAAGGGTAGATTAATGAGCAATTTTGCAAATTATCAGTTATGAGGCCTCATGTACGATGACGCATTTTTTGTAAGTATTACACTAATGTGAATTAGTTTACTCGTTTACTGGTAGATTAATTCTATTTGAGACACAAGGTATTTTAAATACAGCTAACTAAACCTCTTAATTTTGAACCATGGCCGGATGTCAAGGTCGACACCTTAGTTGGTACTCCCCACCAAATACATTCTTTAACCACGATCTTTGCTCTTTCTTATCCTACGAGACCTTTTAAGATTACTACTAGTATAAAACGTTTATGACAGGGATCTAACTAACTTTCGTAAAGGTAAGAAAGCAAAATAAAATCATTGTAGAATTTTAAGAAAGTCAATAATATATAAAGTTAGAATAATGTTTTCATCAAATGTTTTAATGAAATATTTTCATTATTTTTCGTATAATTGAAATTTTAATGTTAGAGTATTCCAACGAAAAAAAAAAACTTTTACAAATAATCATTTTTCCTAAAAAGATCAATCGTGAAGTTAAACTTTTCACCATGAAGATAATCAACATCATTGCAAAAAAAAAAAAAAAAAAAAAACTATAAGCTCCGATTAAAATTCAGAAAACGAGTTTTTTCACAAATATAATCAAGAACATTACTTATAATTACTTAATGATTTTCTTTATTACTAAGCTTAAAAAATAAAACAAAACTGCTTTATTTTTCTTACATTTTAAATTTCTTACGAGTTTTTTTTTTCGACCTATCGTTTTTTCGAAATTGAAATAATTCCTTTTTTCTCAAATAATTAGCTAAAATATTTATCCAATTCTAACAACATCAAGAACATTTGATATTTTAATTTCTAACAAGTGAAGTGTTTTCGTAATGAACAAGTGAACTATATATATATATAGTTCACTTGTTCATCACGAAAACATTTGTAAATATATAATAATAAGCATTAATTGTATAAGCATTAAAATATAATAATAGCTACCAGTTCTTTTTATAAATAGAAATGTATATATTTTAGTATGTGGCAACTTTATTGAAGTTCTGTAAATCTTGGATTTTTTTCAAAAGCGTAAAATGTCAGACCTCTCAGATTTTCAGAGGTCAAATTGTAGGAGCCAGTCTAGCTGGAGCAAGTGTGACCGAAACATCCCAACTTTTAGGCATTTATTGAAGTACGGTGTCTAAAGTCAAGACAGCATACATACAGACAAGACAAGTCGACAAAGCAAAATAGTATACGGAAAGAGAAGCTCAGGGAAAGAAACCGACGGGTATTGAAACAGATTGTAATGTTTAAAAAGCAAACAACTGCAGTAAAAGTGACCACAGAGCTCAATCAGCATCTAGATTATCCAGTGTCAATGACTCTAGTTAGGAGGCCCCTTCATAAACAGAACATTTACGGCAGAGCAGCAATTCTTAAGTCCCTTGTCACAGTTGTTAATGCCAAACGTGGATGTTAATGGTGTTACACTCAAAAAATCTGGTCGATTGATAAGTGGAAGAAAGTAGTATGGTCCGACTATTCGTCTTTCACAATTTTATCTACAACAGGACGGGTGCATGTTTGGAGGACACCTACACAAGCGTATGGTTGTAGTTGTCTCCTTCCAACTATCAAGTATGGAGGAGAATTTGTCATAATATGGGCAGCCGTGTCATTATCTTCTGCTGGACCGATCGTAACCCAGAAAGGAAATATCACTGGAGAGAAGTATAGTGAAATTTTAGCTGACCAGGTCCATTCTATGATGCAAACTTTGTTCCCTTCAGGAGATGGAATTTTCCGGGATGATAATGCACCTATCCATGCAGCAGGACTTCTCCAATCGTGGTTTAATGTATGCGAGGATGAATTTAAACAGCTATCTTGCCCCGCCGAGTCAACTGACCTCAATATAATAGAACCCTTATGGTCTATTTTAGTGCGTTCAATACGGAATCGATACCCTCCACAGGCATCTCTTTCAGAACTTTCACAGTATCTCCATGAAGAATGGTAAAATATTCTTTTAAACACTATTAAACACTTGTACGAATCGATTCCTAGGCGAATCCAAGCTGTATTATATGCCAAAAGCAGTCCTATACCATACTAATACAGGATTTCTTATAAATCTAAAGTGTCTCCATTATTTTGATAACCACCTGTATATATATATATATAAATAATCATATGACGTAAGCAATTATCCGATATTATGCGACGGGAATCAGTAATATTCGGAAGCGGTATGGATAAGACAAAAATCTAAGCCCATTAAATTATGAGAAAACTGTTGGGGTTTGACAAATGGAAGTGCTCTGGTACTTTCACAAACCACTATGTCAAAGGAGTACCATTAGTACATCTATTCCGGTAAAAAAAAACTTTTCTCACAAAAGACACCTGCCGTAGAAGACAGGGTGTAGGTGAGAGAGACCATTGTGAGCTAGAAGAGGGCTACAGAGCAAGACTCCGCAGTTTAATTCTAGTACATAGAAATGTTAGCAGCCACACATTCAATCCAAAATCATATCCTCGCCATGAAGTACAGTAGTTATCATTCCACAAGGGAATCCATACAAACCGCTCATAACAGAGTGCAAATATTAGTATGGAGAGAGGAACGTCGCCGCAGGTCCCTAGATATATAAAAAATGTTGTCTGGACAAAAGAGACCAAATACATGTTAATATACACAAGGTACAAGCATTTCACAAATCTCTTGAAAGCAATTGATCCCTCTCACCAATAGAGAGCTTGGTAAGCTGGTAAAGGATACATTATCATATGTGGTCTGCTTTTTTGAATTGGAATGGTGTTCATTTAGGTTTGACATCGTCCCTCATTGCGATATTCTTGACAGCTTGGCATTCAACGAAAGACCTCGTCCTTCAACGTAATAATACATTGTGCCATCGGTCCCGAACGGGATTCAAATGGTTCGGTGAACAGACATGACTATTTGGGATGTCATAAAGTGAAGTGTTCAACCCTCTGATCCGCTGCATCCAATCTCTTAGTCAACTCTATCGGAGATTACATGCACACAGAGAGAGAGAGATGATTTATCACATTGTAAACAATAACTATTGCCCATTTAAAAAAAAATTTCTAATGGTTCGAGCGCAATGAAAAAACTTGAAAATCTTAAATTACAAGTTTATTAATATTTTAAGAGATAGAGGCAATTACATGGTGATAGCAGTGGACCTAGAACAGTCTACGTCCATTCGATTCTGTGATTTACATAATAATGTAAATTTGAGGAAGCCAGATTGTAGTTTCGCCATTGTGGCTAAAGTGAAAGAGAGCAAAGTTTTCTCTGCTTGGAATTCATTTGCAAGGATGTCTTCAAATCACGTAGTATTAGATGGAGGGTTCAATTGGTATTTTAGCTGAAGACAAAAAAATCTAGTAGATATAATCCCTTCCTCTTAGAAGCGTGCAAACGGACGGCTGACTGATCAGATTTCAAGACAAGTGATTACATAAATCAAAAGCTAAATTGGAATGGTATCAGGAAATAAGGATGTACTCTTTACCGTGATAGTTAAAGTATAGGATAAATTAGGAAATTAAATTAAATTTAAGTGAAATAATTATATATATATATATATATATATATATATGTGTGTGTGTGTGTGTGTGTGTGTGTAAGTATGTGTGTGTTGTAATTATCTCTCTCTCTTCTTCGGTACTGTGGGAATATTGAATTTCAAATATGTTATACTGAAGTTGTGGTAGCCATGGCACAGAAAGGAAACTTTTAATCTCTGACTAATGAATATTCACACGAAAGAGAAGCAGATACATCGAAAAGGAAGGGGGGCGACACACTCATGTCCCCCTCCTCTTATAATAAAGAACGAAATGACAGAAAGCTTTCCCTGTTTGTTTCGCTGGGGAAGTTAAATTAAGGATTATACAGATAACATGGTAAAAGATGTAGGGATATTTAGGTATTTTACATAGAGTTTGAATGTCTTTAAGGGTATAATCTTTTAGTTCAGATTTTTGGAAATGCTAATTTATTTATTTGACCGGTTTGAATATTATTTTCAGTATTTCTCGTGTTAATACTCATGCCTTATTATTATTATTTTTTTTTAATTTCATGTTTCTGATAGAAATGTCAGTGCCAAATGTAACCCAAAATTTTAATATTTTTAAAAATATTTGGAATATTAATAAATAACTTGTTTCTATTATAAGAATTTATATTAGTTAATTTTACTTAAAATACATTTGTGTTTGCATGCCAAGTTTACGATTCAAAATTCCTTTATTGGCAATAATTTTCACGGTGTTTTCATTTATTAATTCGTTTTTTTTTAAAATTAAGCCTTTGATTTATTATCCAAACTCAGAAACTTTTATAAGAACTATTTGGTTTACCTTTTAACCATTCGTTTTAGTTTCAACTTTATACGTAATGGATTTCCATGCTTTTGCAGAAAGGATTAATGCATATTAAAACAACAAATACAAATTTCCTGTCTTTTATGAAATTCACTACACTTCTACCTTCAACTAATTTATCTAATCATGTTTCATTTGGTTGGAAGGGAGTCGTTATTTTATGCAATTTAGATTACCAAAGAGTACCCGAGGTTAGGGAAAAGAAAATCGGGAATAGCCCAACATCACAAATTCATCTCAGCTTGTATTTACAGCATGATTTGAGAACTAAAGCTTATTCTTCTGTGTAAACAAATGCTCGCATGGTCCACCCTGAAATCCACCTTTTCGATTGAGGAAATCATCTTGGGCAGGGGAAACACATCTGTTTGCAAGTTCTGAAAGAAATTCAAAAGAAAAACCTATTAATGATAATTATGTAAGAACGTATTTATTTCTTAAAATAAATTTTAGGGTAAAATATTACATAAATCCCATTGACTGACAGTCAATCACCGTACCGCAGCCACCGTTCATTTCAAAAATAAGCACTGAAGTGCTGAATGAAATTGCTGAGATAGGCAAAATCACCTGAGGAAATAGCGCGTAGGCTCATTTCCCAATCAAGCAGTAGAACGTATTGAAGTAATTAAAATCATGGTTAACCAAAAAATGGGGCAAAAATTACATAAAGTAAAAAACATAGTAACTGAAAAATACTTTAAACTGAATAAATCGAGCATGCGAATCCTATTTATAATTTTATTATCCTCCAAGCATGTTTTTAGAGAACAGCAGTGAGACGTTTAAATCAAATCTTGCAGGACCTAGAAACCTCTCTATAATTCAATTCAAGGAATGAATTCCAGATAAAACAAATAAACATTGAAGATACATTTCGATTTAAGAGCAATAATAATTATTTATTTTATCTCAGATTTGTTGATATGGTATAGTAAATTGAACGTGCGTCTGAGAATGTAAACATTTGTTTCGAATTTAAAAAAAAAATCTTAGTTTCGAAATCTAAATAGTGTTCAAAAATGTGAATATATTTCGTAGAAGACTTGAACGCTGATGTATAAGCCTAGATTTATTCTAAGGACTTCGTTTTACCAGCGATTTTAAAGCTTGACCCCCCCTTTTTTTTATTTAAATTTGTGAAAATAAATTGTTTTTCAAGTTTTTCTAAGAATTGTTAAACATTTAGGACTTCTTTGAATACCTAAATTGTAACATGTTAAGTTGAATTTTTTTGCTTTTGTTTGACTATTAACAATAACACAGTTAATAAATTAGAAAATTTTTAAGAATCTAAAATCGAAAAGTGTAGGCTTCGTGCTTCAATAAAAAACGTGTCGGAGACTTAAATAATATCGTATGTGGGAGATTTTAATAATAACGTGTCAGACTTAAAAATTTCCTGCTTTCATTTGAGCATAAACTGCAACTAAGTATTAACTTATAATTTTAAATTTCACGCATACAATACAAACTAATATATTTTTTTCGTTACACCATAATATATATTGTTACAAAAATCTCTCTGCCTTGTATGGAAATCAGTCCAACTAGGATGAGAATAACACTTTTTTACATATATTCTGGATAAGACGACAAACAGATAGCAGAGCTTGAACAGTCAGAGCACAAATAGAAACACAGTACTTTTACACATTAGCATCGTAGATACAGGAACAAAAACAGCACTTGTAATTACAGTCACAGTTGTATCAGCAACGTTCAGGTCACTAACTTATTAGTTTGCACTACGAACAAATATCCGCAGTAACATCTCGCAATTCTGAGGCAGACTCAGGCCGCTTCCGTTTATTCAATTGGCTATGCTACCGATAACTCCTCTTCCAAGTACTGACCGAATATAATCGATTTCCCAAGCGATTTCTTCCGGCTTCGCATAACTCCTATTTATAGGAGCTCCGGCTAGATGTGACGTCGCAGGAACAATTCAGGAAAAGTCTATAACTTTCAAACTAATCAAGTTTTCGCCTACATTGCAATACTTTCAGGAGCCTTATCTTTCTCGCCAAAGTCTCCAAGTTGCTAAATTCATCAACAAGGTTAAGGGGCCGATGCTTAAACTTTCTTTGGCTGACTGATGAAATCTCTGTAAATGTCTCTTTTCCTTTTCAAAGGAACGCTGCAGGGAAGCGTCATCTCGGGTTTGCAACAATATACGCCTTTACAAATATATTCAACTGATAATACGTAAGTAATTGATACTGTATTGGAAAAGGAATTTTCAGTGATAATGATAATGTATGTTATTATATTAAATTATTTTAATTTATATTACAAAGAAATAGTATTTACTTCTACCAAATAGTACGATTTATAATAACTTAAAAAGACTTTACGGAATCTGGGTTGAATGTGTATAAATTGTATAGTTCCATACCTCGCATGGAGCAGACTTACTCACAAAGCCATTTAAAGAATTAAAACAATTTCTTTATTTAACTAAATTTGACTTCAGAGGTAAAATAACATAAAGTCATAAGTTTTTTTAAGTTAATCAAATAACTAATTAAATAATTTTCCAGAAATTGGAAGAGTTAATTATATAATAGGAGAGTAAATAAATTCATAAAAATAGAATTGAATTTATAATAAGATTTAAATTGCCACATTAAAATCAAAATAATCTTTAAGGTATCGCATTGATTATCGAAAAATTCTCTTTAGTAAATAGCACACAGAGAGAAAAAAATTTAAAATATTAATCCCTCTTTTCTCAATTGCATCCTAAAGCGCTGTTGTATACTTAAACAAGAAAATGGTTCGTTTTAATTCATTTAATTCATAAACAACATCGGGAATTAATGTGAAAGACGAAAAATTGATAAAAATAACGTAAAACCATTTTTACAAAACAGATAACTAAAAATAAGGACGAAACTTACAACAATTTTTTTAAAATTTCTCCCACATGCTGCAAGTAACAACAACATGAATAAAAGCGTTTAATAACTGACACAGTTCGGAATGCCAGGTCTTCAGAGCCCCGGATTACTAGTTTAAACGAGCCCTCGTCACCAAGGTCTACAGCATCCTTCCAATGGTGACTCAGTATCTTGTCAAAATTCATTTTCTATTTTCTTGAAGTGTAATTAATAAACAATAAGGTATATTCTCAAAATATACATATATCTTTTATTTACTTTAAAATTTTGGACTTTTTGACAGGAGACATGAGGTGCATACTTACTTTTGTGACTAAGTGTATATGGGATGTACCGCATTATATGCGAGTTTCAGATTGCTTACAAAATTGAGATAAATGTTAGGAACTAAAACGTGTTTAGAGCATTGTCGAGGTTTATCTATGAAAAGTTGAATATTATGATTTATAAACCAGAGTTTAATGTTTTCTGGTAACATTGTCCCTAATATGGTAATCAACACAGGGGAAATTTCCGGATTTGTCCCAGATTTGACAAATCGACGCATTTCTACTATCTTATTTGTGTTTTGTAATTCAGTGGCTAAATCTGCCAGAGATACATAAATAGGAATTCCGAAGAGTATAAATTGTGAGGAGATTCCTTCCCATTTAACATTAACCTTAATTGAGACATTTAATAATTTTTCTAACGATATTTGACCAGTATACACAGGGTCTGCGGTAAAAAGTTCAATTTTATCATTTCTAATAAGGAACATGTTTATACTATTCGCATGACATGGAATTTTGCTTTTAATTTCTGCATGTAATAATAGGGGATTCACTTTTGCGATATGTGAATGTCCCTGGTTATGCTCCAAAATAATATTTATTTCGGGTTTTTTTTCCTTCCCGTTCCATGAGTTTTTTTTTTTTTTTTTTTATCGTTCAATGATGTTTTGAAATATTTATCAATTCCTGTCTCTATCTTGGTTTCCATAGGAGGCAGCAATCTTTCATCTATATCTTAAATCAGAAACTGCGAATGACCCAGACTGGGTCTTTTCGTTACGAAATAAAGGAAATAAAAGGTAATCCTACCGAAATGCTTGTATAATATTAAAAAAACTCCGATACCTCAGTCCTCGTAAACAAAGAATAAAGCAAGAGACTCAAAAACTTTGAACGGAACTTAAACAACTTAAAGTTAAATGGCGCAAGAGCCAAATACCATTCACGTCTTTACTCGGCCGTGATCAATTCCTTTTTCCGTTGAGCAGTTTCGTTGTTGTTGTACGCTCCCAACTGTCTTTTCTTATCTGTGACATACAGTTCCATTAAACACAACCAATATGTCGCGTAATTTTGAACCACAATCAGATGACGGAATCGACATCTGAGCAGGTACACATCTGCACCCACCACCGTGAAGATGAGTAGAGACAGATCAAATGTGATTAAACGTTTTCGATTGCTTATTTCTGCCAACTTATAACCGCAGTGGTCGGGTGGTCATGATCACCAGCTTTTGACTGGTTGATTTGCTTAGGCTGTGTTATAAGATATGATACCTAGAAAGTACTATTTACGCTAATTTATTACAATTAATTTATAATACTTAAGTCGACATTTACATGATAAAGTGCTTGTCGCGCTGACATTTACTATGGAAATATAACACTTTTGATGCACGTCGCACTCTAAAAAAGTATCGCAATATCCTCCGATACAACATTCTAGTCGAACGTTTTGTAGAGCTCTGATTGTCTCTTCTCTACGGAAATTTTGGATAGAATAAATATGGCCATGCCTCTTCCAAAACCACAAGACAATCTTTTGTTTTGGTTGGATAGCGGAAAGTAATAAACTAGTTTTTGGTCCTTAGCACTCCAATCGGGGCTGGAATTGACACCTGCTAAACTGGACATCTGATGCGGGGGTATTCTTGCTTCCTTAAAAATTTTTATTTTAAAAGGTCAATGTTCATGAGCAATAGAAATGTTGCTTGCCTTTTCTCACAAATCCAGATGTCTTCAATTAGGACCTTGTCCAGATGAAAGGGAAACCACTAACGAGCTTGCTCAGTGTGGTCACCGCAAGTTTATGGCTGACATTGTTTCCGCTGAGTCGTGGCTTTGAGCCCTGATGTCACTACAGACACGTTGTGTAGTGGGGTTGCTGAGCGTTAAATCTGTCGTGGTTTAATGTCCTCGCATTCTTTCTCACATGTGGGGAACAATGCAAAGAGTGGGTATCAGTTGTAGTGTCATCTTCGTCACTTGACCTAGATTTAAAATTACAAGGTTCATCGCAAATATCCCTCGTGTTGTTTCTGAGTTCAACGTTAATAAACCGATCGATTAATCAATTGTGCCCAACTGAAATATATATTACACACAGCCATACGCCTCGTAATTCGAAATTACGATAAGTTGACGAGATCGATACCTGAATTTGTACCCATCACACCACATCTAAGCCACGTGAAAGAAATGTCCTCTTTCCGAATAAAAAAAATTAAGCAGTTTTCCCAATTCATCTAATTAAAATTTTATTTTTTCCGTCGAACTAATATTCTTGATAAGTCTGAATGATAAACTCCAAGATAAGAAAAGAGAAAAGAAAGAATAAGAAAAGAGAAAGATTTTTAGAATAACTTTCCGGGAGAAAATGTCTTTAATATATATGAGACAACCCCCCCCCCTCCGTGGAGGTTACTTAAAGAAATGCAAGCAAAATGACCAACAAAGCGAATATTTAAAATTCATATCTTTTTAACATTGCTATCTCCGACTCGTAATAATTGGTAATAATAATTAAAATATTAGTTAACGCGTTATGAATTCTCTCTAAAATATCTTTATCAGTCGAATTTGATATAAAATGGAAGTTCAATGTTATTCACGTCATCTGACCTTGGTTCAGAATGGCAAGATGTGTCTTTATTAATTTTCGGATATGGCTTAGATGACATTAATTTATAAGCAATTCAACTTCTTGCTAATACTTTTATGTCAAGGACATTAAAACGCTTTAAAATCAAAAGCCACATAGATTCATTGCAACTTCTAGAGAAATCTAATGTAATTCCTTGTAATTTGTCGTTATGGCTCGTGGATAACGTGATATGGCTCATGGATAAACGTTTTAAAAGGGTCCAGCATATATATAGGCAGCAAACACAGCTTCGGGTTGAAAATAAGTCCCGGTTTTTGAACGGAGGAAACCCGATTTTTACAATTAAAAACAAAATTGAAATTGGGTTTGCTGATTTCATTCTAACATTTCATTCTAACGTTTCTTTTAACGAAAAAGTAAAATTATTCAAAATAAATATTAATTACAGTAAAGTAAGCGTTATTTAAAGCCCCACGCTCCAAAGAAGCAATTAAAATGATGAAAAGAAAATACCTTCGTCAAATTCCTAATGCATTCTTATACACAAGCAAAGCATTCTAAAGTACACAAACGTTGCAAATTTTAACAACAAAAAGAAAAAAAAACAATCGAATCTGCCATAAAAATCAATTCTTAAATGAAATATTGAAATAAAAACAAACGATAAATTATTGAAGTAGAGAATAATAGTCTGTTCAAATATTAAAGTAAAAGCAGACGATAAAATGTTAAATTAAATATAAAAATCTTAGCAACTTAAAAAACCTTAAGGAAACTTAATGTAATTATTATATCCATAATGTATTATAACCTAACACCATGGTCCTTTATTTTATACCCGCCCATTCACTCCATTTTCTCGAAACAACAACATATTAGAAAAAGCTGATAAGATTTTTTAAGAATCGAAAAGGATCCCTAGTAATGTGGTGACGATGTCATGACCAGACGGGTAATAGGATATAGTCACAGTTTTATCGCTAGTCCACAACCTTTTCATGACAGAAAAGACTCTTTCTACGAGTGTATTAGGGACTAGAGTAGACATAAAATATATTAGTTAAATTCTTTCATTTTTTTTTTTTTTTTTTTTGTTATGAAATTAGAAGTAGGTGAATACTCATCAAAAATTCCTTTGTCTCAGTTAAAATTAATAAAAGTTTCTTTTCAATTAATACACCCGTTACGCATTAAATTTTTTTCCACGAGGATATTTTGGTCCATGCCCTTATTTTTATTTCTCATAGAATTAAATGCGCTGTTCCAGATATTTGTGATTTTATATCCTGCCTGTCATCTTAAAGTTTACTCTAATCACAAGATCTAAGTTTCGTTTTAATTTCAAGCAAAGACAAATTAAGTAATACAGTCATTCATATCCAAAATATATTTTATTAATTCACAAAAGTATGGGGAAGGCTCACCACAGCTAAGTTCATATCTGCGAGTACTAACAATTTCTATATTCTGCCAAAAATTACGCTTGCCGGAATACGATGCGCGTACCTCCTCCAATTATTCGGACAGCATTGAGTCATTATCTTACCAAATTCACTACAGACGCCGAAGACTTCTGCACACCAGCAACCACACTAACTCCATTCTTATTACCGCGTGACCTTATATTCAATTCAATTCGCTGTCGCTTTTTTACAACTTGATTATCTTTATTCACTCCACTTCTAGATTTTCACTTCATTTGTATCATCCCGTTTCATTTGAGTAGAAAGAACCTAGAAACTTAAATATAAAATCAGAAAGAAACCCCAGATGTTAGTCGAAGGGAAAATTCACGAATATGCCATGATACAAAACGTAGCTGCGAGTTGTAGTTATTAAAGCAACGATAACACATCAATCAATAACTCCCGAGACTAACATTGAAAACAACATTTTTTTTGCAAAATTTTTTTTATTCATCAACATAACACCTTTTGTTAATCACCTTTTAGGGTGATACAATCGTTCCAACGCTTTTCCAAATCTTTTTTTTTTGCAAGAAATCTTTTTTGTTGCGAGTAAATAGCGATAAACAGCTTTCTGAATCATCGACTCGTTGCTGTTTTTGTTCCATCGAAAGCAATCGCGGCACCCACTTGGAAAAAACCTTTTTCATGCTCAATTTTTCATGAAGGATAGTAAATACACTTCCATATGATATCTGTGTCATCTCAGCAATCTCACGGAGCTTCACTTTACGATCTTTCATTATAATTTTTGTCACTTCACTCACATTTTCCGGTGTAACGGCTTCCACAGGTCTACCCGAGCGTTCCGCGTCATTTGTGTCGGTACGACCACGTTTAAACTCGGCAAACCACCGACAAATCGATGCTTTTGATGGACAAGAGTCCGGGTAACATTTTTCAATCCATTGTTTCGCTTGCACGGTGTTTTTACCCATTAAAAAACAATGTTTTATCAGAACACGAAACTCGGTTTTTTCCATTTTTTAAACAAACTACAAAACGACTTTACTCCAACCTCGATAACTCAGCTGTTTCTGGTCCGATCGACTTAAAATTTTGACACGTTTCAAGCAAAGGTTCGTACTCTAGAAAGACCTGGTTACTGGTTTACTACGAGCGCCATCTCTAGGTTAGTCTCGGGAGTTATTGATTGATGTGTTAGATGTGGCTATGCTGCGCCAAACAAGGAGTAATTGTGGTCTAGACGTTTGAAAAAAATATTAAAAAGATACAAACATTTTGACAAGAATGATGATCGAAAATAAAGAAAGATTGCTAGGATTTCGTGCTGACTTTTCATCCGTGTTTACTAAAGATGGAAAGCCCCATTGGAAGGGAAAATATCTCTAGGATACCTCACGGTCATGATGCTCCCTCTTAAAGAAGATAAGCGCCTGAGAGAAGACCTTTTCTGGAATAAAGACTCAAAATATGTTGCTCGACTTAAACATTGCCACGAGCTCGCAACCATGACCATTCTGCTTCCTCGATTTTACAATATGGTGATGTTTGTGTGTGTTTGCCGTCTTATCCCAATATTGCATTTATTATTTCACTCATTTGCTGACATTTATTAACATGCAAATAACTGAGATTTCTTTAATTGTTGAATAATATAAATATATTTTAAAATTTTTAGATAATACGTAAATTAAGAGATTAATTAATTATTTTTATTTTGAAAATATTTTCTAAAATAATTTTGTTCATTAATAAAAAAATACAAATAATAAAAATGTTTTTTTTTCTCATCAAAAAATCTTACAATTAGTATCTAAGACGTCATCGAAATTTTTTCAAACCTCATCGTAAAATGGTAAAGTTATTAATGTTTGGTAAATATTTTCTTTAAAGTATTTTCTAAGAAATCATTCATAAATTTTATTATATTTGTTTCATTTTATTACAAATTTACTTAATAACAAACTGATAAAAATAAAATTTCAATACTTTAAAATACTTTAACCGTAGAATTCAATTTCCCTTTCCTTTAATTTTTGATGCGTTTCTTCATCCATCAATGAATTTCATTACTTTCAAATCACTTAATTTTACAGTGATTTCGTTTTACATTTTCTTCACTTGATTTACAGTGATGAATTTCATCACTAAATCTACTTTATATTTGTAATTTTTAAGAAATTTGCCATTTATACCTTAAATACATACATACACTTTATTTTATATATGAAATTATTGTATAGTAATATTATATATATGTATGTATGTATATCAATAATATTAAATTTCATGATTATTATGTATCAATGTTATTCAGCTTTATTTATTAGGATTCTCAAGGCTTCTGTCTTCTGGTCATTTTGATTTTGTGAATATAGAATGTGTTAATTCTAGAATTTTTCGTGAATAGAAACTTAATTCTACGGAATTTCTTCTATCGTTCTTAAATCTTTACCATTTTATGTACACTTATACCCATAAATCAAGGATAAGGCCAGATAATGTAAATAAAGGTTTAGAAACAAAACAAACGTGACTTATTCATAAAGCCTATTTATTAAACAAAAGATAAGGAACAAAAAAGGTGTATGTGTGATATTTATAAAAACTCCGATTTTAACTCCCTGGAGTAATTACAAAAAAATATCTCCCATACAAAGACTTACCATTACATGGTTAGTATGATAGTTAATACCTTGTATGTCTCTCAGACGATGAAATACAAACCGCACAACGCCTGGGCATGCCGAGAATCAAATTATCTAGATGATCTTGATATACACGTAGGGAGTAATTGACGGGTTGCAACTTGTCGGCCAAGTATGTCCCACACGTGCTCTATCGAATTCAAGTCAGGTGAGAATGCTGGCCATTCCATTCAGGTGAAATCCTCAAACTGAAGGCATTCGCTTACAATGTTTGCACGGTAAGGAAGGGCATTGTCGTCCATATATACAAATTCTGCGTCCATCGCACCCCTAAACAAACGTACATGTTGTTCCAGATTTATATCCGGATAAAATTGGTCTATCATGGTTCCGATTTGAACATGTAGATCTGTTCTGGAGCCCAGTATAATTCCACTCCAAACGAGCAAACCTACACCACCATAACGATCTCGTTCAGATGTTGTTTTGGTGGTAGGGGAAACCTTGCGTTCTCCATATGAAAGTCCAACGTGAATCATACTGAAAACTAAACCTGGACTCGTCGGAAAAAATCACACAAGCCTGCTGTGACGATGTTCACATTGCATGTTCTCTACTCCAGGCTAACCACTGACGACAGAGAGTTGTCGTGATTGGAACACATCTAACAGGCCCGCGATCATATAGACCAATAATTATTTCCCAAACGTCTGTTTACGGTTTGCCTTGAAATTGTCGTATCCGTGGTTGTAGAGTGCAGACGAGAAAGGTCTGATGATGAGCTTCGTCTACTTCTCTTTGCAGTTATTGCCGAATACCAGTCGTCATTTGGTGTTGTAACTCGGGGGCGACCTGTTCTGCATCGTCTACTAACATTTCCATCATTTTGGAATCGTTGCCAAAGCCTAGAGATGGCACTTCGGCGATTCCAAGTTTATCGGATATTTCCATTTGAGTATGCCCACATTCCAGGGGGCCGACAATTCTACCACGTAAAAAAATCATTCACATGCATCGTCTGTGTCATAACTATTCGGTTGTGTTACTGAGCGGCTTACAGAACGCTTGAGAACAATTTTACTTCTTTGCTATCATTCCTTATATACATTCTCGTCATTGTGACGCATTATCGGCGTCATCTGATGGCTACCTGTAATTTGCATATTATTCTTCAAGATATTGTGCGATAATTCTACAGGTGAAATGTTTACTTCAGAGTTCGATTTCCGTGGGATTCTGAATTATCCTTAACTTATGGACTTGAGTGTAATAGAAAGGGAAAGAAACATTTTAAAGAGAAAAAAATAATGAAGGTTCATATGGAACTACAGTATTTTTTATCATTATTTTAATGATTCGTTTGTGGGGTTTTTGATCTACAAAAAACATTCTAAAATATTTTCAAAAATCGGGAAAGAAATGCAATTCCGCAGAAACCTTCATTATTTTATGCTATCTTTTGGTTGTACTTTTCTCATTCAAATAGATAAAATGGTAAAGATATGAGGACGGCTGAAGAAATTCCATAAGATTAATGTTACATTCGCGAAATCAAAATGTTCGGGATCCTTAACTTGACATTACAGGTCACAATAAATATAATTTGAAATCATTTTTAGAGTTCACATTTCATATATAGTTTGTCCCCATTAATTCGTGATAGTTGGGAACCATGGTTATTAAAAAGGGAGTTAAGGGAGCCGTAAGTTACAGTATTAATATAAATTGAAAATAACTCACAAACACTTGTCAAAATTGGTGTTTTACGTTGTCCTATTCTTTTTCTGGGCATTCTTTTATGATCATTAACGTTATAAACAAATTCACAAAGTTTATATTCATTTTGTTGTTATTCATAATGTTTAAGAGCGAAATCACAATAATTTGCTTATCTAGGGAGACATAGTAAAACCGCGAGTAAAACAGACTCGTGTGTTAATGGATCTAACGGCATAATATTTTATGTAATATGGCATTTTTTCTAGCGTCTGCTGCTCTTATCCTTGCAATTTGGATAATAGTTTTAATTTAACTATTGGAAATCCATTCAGTTATTGTAAGTTTTAATACCTTAATTATGATGAGAGAGTAAATTTTTTTAATATAAAATACAAATCTCGTAATTACGGTCGTTGTCTTACAAATAGGCGTTTTTGTTAAGAAATGCAATCCAATGCAATGTAAAATGCATTAAATCTTTGAGTATTATCTTAAGGATTTTATCGGTTAAATTACAGTATTGTTATATAAATGGCAGTTGATAAAATGAATAAATTATTGTATTAAAAGAATTATACAGAAAAATACCATATTTAGTAATATTTACATTAAGAATAAAAATGTAATTAAAAAATTTTTGATGTCAACAATACAAAAAAGCAACAGCGGGAAAGTACTAAAAATTCAACGATTACTATGAGATGAAATTACTCTAGACAACGTTTTTTAACCTGTGGGTGGGAGCCCAATTGAGGACGTAAAGCAAAATATAGGGGTCACGAAAATTTAATTTAGATATTTGAATTTTAAAAAGAACTTTAATCTATCTATTCACTATCTTTAACTTAATATTGTTATAAAAACTTGTTCCGTGTACGTTGAAAACAGTCCAAAGAGGAAGATAATGGAGAATGGCCTTTTATACAAAAATATTCAAAAGAAGATGAAGCACAAATAGTAGAACTCATACAGATAAGTGATACAACAGGAACAAAAACAGCATTTGTGCAAATTAGCAAAGCAAATAAATACCAAATCACTAGTAATAACAGTAATAATATTTTCAATAGCGCAAAATTCTTCAGCTTACCAGCTAGTCAGGGGCAACGTCACAAGAAATATTCAGGAAAATTCCAAAACTTCTCTTCTAATCCAGATTTTGGGAAAATTCGAACATTTTTGAGAACCTTCATTTTGTTGCCAAAGCCGCTGAGTTCGTCACCCAGGTCGAAAGTCGTTGCTTAACCCTTCCAGGGTTTTCGACGAAACCTCTGAAAAAAATTTCTTTTCCCTAAACAATTTTTGTTGCAGAGAGGCGTCATTGTAGTTTCGTAGTAATACGTTACATTTTCTGTGCAGCATAATACTGACTAAATTGTGCCTTAAATCCTACTTACATGTTTGAAAAATACCGCTAAGAGCATTATTATAGTGGTGTTACATTGCAATTTCACCATCTTTCAGAATCAAAATATAACCGCAAACACATAATACATACATCTTGCGCCACACCCTAGCGAATAAGTCACGCCGCCGCTACAACAAGCGTGAAAATGCTTTTTTAACATAGTCAGTTTTTTTTTTGTTTGTTTCGTTATAAGTTTGTACAACTCAAGAGCAATATAAAATTGTATATTACTATACACAATTGTATATTACTATTTTATTTGACTAGGATTGGTATTTATTTCAATTGCAATTATAAGAAAAGTTATGTCATTTTTATTTTAAGATCACGTTATTTTTCACCAATGAAAAATAAAAGTTATAGTATTTCACTTCATTTTAACACAGAAGAATTTTATTAAAAATTAAATATATTAGAATTTAAATTAATCTAATAATTTTTGGATTCAATGCAGAAATTAAGCAACACAATTTTTTCATGTAGGCTTATGGTTGAAAGAGAGAAGTCGCTCGAAATTTTGAAGCGTTTGAAAATAAGGCCGCTAGACTAAAAAATTTAAGAGAGCTACTGATTTAAGGGATTGAAATCAAAAGTACATAAAAAAAAAGTTATGAAACATCAAATGCGATTTTCGTGAGCGTTTGACCTGTTTACTTAGACGTTTCCTATATAATCCTCTTTCAATGCACAAGTTTGAATAAAATGAATCAGTGATCCAAACATCTGAGTCTTGTCAGTTGAGAAAGTTACTCATAAGTCATCTATCACGACATGTTTGTCTGTAACCTTTAGGTATTAGTTGAAGGTTCTAATTGCTGTAAGAAAGTGTTTCGTTCTGTTAATTTTATAACTATTTTGACAAATGATCTCTGTATGGATATTTATTTTACAATTTATTTTAATTCGGGATAAACAACTTCTCGTGTTAAAATTGAGTCCAGAATGAAAATAGTGAGTAATAAGTTGGAAAAAATATAAAATTTATAGAGCACTTACATGAAAGTGAACTGTCAGAAAATTAAACTTTTAATTTATAAAAAAGGTCTTATATAATGAAAATTTTATTTTTTTATATTTCCAGTATACAAATTAGTTTGATATACTATTTTATGTGTGGCCACGGTAGCCGACTTGTCCTGACCATCAACTCGAGGCAGGCGCTCGTTCCTTTGTGTTGTAGGATCGAATCCTGATTACACTAAAGACCAACCATGTAGCGAAGCTGATGCCCATTAAAACTGTCGAGGCTCAAGTCTTCACGTTGGCATGGTATGATAGTTTGGAGAGGGAGAATGCCGCTTAGATGTTCCCGTCACTATCAAGACTCAAAATTACGAAGACCTAATAGCTCTAGAGTTGCAACTTAGTGCCTCTCTAATAAAACAGTCATTCAATCAACATTTTAAGTGATATTAGTAAATAAAATTCAATTATGGTCACCTGAAAATTTAATTTGATATATTATAAACCATTTTAGTATACCAAGCCCCTTGGGTGAAAAGAGTGCCATATTTCCTTTAGTACTCCAAAATTTACATAGGGTCTCAAACTATTGTTTGCAAAAACTATTGTACTATCAAACTATTTACTATAATTTAAGGTAAATATTTCGATAATCAAACTGAAATTTTGGGAGGGGTGGACGGAGATTTATTTGAAGGAAATTTAAAAAGGAAATTTAGGGGAAGAAATACTTCGAAACTCTATTTATTATGCTGAAAGAAATAATATAACAAAATTTTATTGTTATTGATTCAAAACTGAACTTTATTCGTTGAATTTTCATAAAATTAAAATCATATTAATTCACCAATATGGACTATTATAACGAATTTCGTCCTTCAAACCACGTCAGTTGATAATGAAGTCAGAGATTGTACTCCACAAGTCAAATTTTTGCACCTTTACCATTTGAAGACTAATTAATTTTAATGAACTGGGCTTCAATAAATGGGTATAGTGTATTTAGTACCAGGGTTTTCATAACATAGCACGATGATCTTTTAGTAAAATCAAGAATTGTACTCAGGATCCTGGAACTGATAAGTAGTTTGCAACAATACCAACAGTTAACCACAATCTAATATGTTTTAAAGCTTAATTCATAATCATCAATAACTGCGTTGATATTTCTGAATATGAAAATAATTTAAAAATAATTTAATTCCTAAAATGTTTGATTTCATATGATAAATGAACGAATATTATCTTGACATTTATGAAGATAATCGGAAAGAATGTAGAGTTCAAAAAACTGACCATTGATAGACTATTAAAAAAAAAGAATTTTTTTCCTACTTCCAAACTGTATTGGAACAAAGAGAACACAACTGCATCTCACACACCATTATAACAGAACAAACACTTATTTTGCCAACAGGGCACTGAATAAAAATCATTAGAACACTGATCACAGCTGCCACAAAATGTAACAAAACTTTTAGAATTCAAAAATAATAATGAACGGTCAATAAAAACGAACATCAATAATTATTTGCATAAAAATATAGTGCGAGAAAATAAATCTATTTAAAATTAAAACAAAGTGAAATGTATAATATCGCTTGAAATAAATTATTCTAAACGTAAAATATGGTGGAATACAGATTCAATTCTTTTCACTCGAGATCTAAAGCCAAACTTACAATTTAAACCATTAAACTATTTTGTACCGCCAGAATTTTTCCAGCGAAACCGACAGCTTTATCTTCTCGTTTGTTGGATGATTGTTTGTTTTGTTACAGACTGAACCCTTCATTGTGCTCTGAAAAAAAAATCACAAATTACACTAATTGAATGAGAGAACAAAGTTTATCAACGATACCCATTTATTTGCATTTAATTATATTTTACGAGGAACCTGAAAAAAAGAAGAAAAAGGACATAAAAATGACGAAAAAATTATGAAAAAAGTTTGGTGCTTCTAACTGCTTTCCAGTACCATGTATGGTCACTGGCCTCAAATCCGGAAGTTTCTGCGAAAATCTGGTTCGTTTGTAGATATGTATTTTGCAATTTAAATATTCGTTCTTCATGTGGAGCATACTGGTCGTGATGGCATATTAATTGCTACTTGGCTCTCAAGAATCAGCTGCTGCGACCGACTTGCCAATTTCATATGCAGGCTGGATAAACAGATTCGCTGTTTACATTCTCATTGCAATACGGTTGTCGTAAATGCTGGGGGACAGAAGGGAGAGAAATGAGATTTACAACATGATTCACCGTCCGTTTACTGTCGACAGTTGTTCTTTACGAAAACAGCATGATCATTCAGGAATGATTGTCGTGAGTTGGCTATCGAGGGAACTTGGCAAAATTATTTCGTGCTGTGATAGGTGCAGTACTGTATATTCGTGATACTTTTCGTTAGTATACATTGTAGCAAATTATAGTTATGAGGATATTATTCATATCTTTATTAGCGGTTTATTTTTTATCAGATATTTGACGTAATCTGACTAGAAACTCTACCAAACAGATTATTACGATTTGCAAAATTGTTTTTTTTCCTGGAGTAACAATTGTATTTCCACTAATCGATTGATTGACTGGAATATGAGGGTTATGGAGAAACAAAGGCTATATAATTTCTCCCACTATCGATGTATTGATGTATTGTTATCGATGTATTGATTGATTTTATCTTTATTCATTAGATAGATGTAATGAAGTATGAGTATGGCATCCGTTCTTCATTGTTCAACTCTACAGCCATATCTCAGTTTAATCTATTAATTAATAACCACTGAGCTCCAATTGAAGGTACGTAAGAAGATAAATACTTTTTTTTCAGTAAAGGATAGATAAGGTTTCTTTCTCTCGAATCCCTCTTAATTCGTCAATTCTAAATTAGGATCATCTAATAAATTCTTAGCTTACCAATTTACTTAATCTGATTCAATCATTTCACACAAACAGTCGATTCTTATCCAAATACTTTTTAATTAAAATTCTCTTCGATCCAGAAAACTAATAAAGATGCATTAATCCAGAATTATAAATATCTATCAACAAGTGGCTATCCTCTATTTCCCTTCACTTCCTTCAATTCCATTTCATTTATAAATCATTATCTCTAATTCAGTAGCTCAGATGTCATCCTCGTCACTTGACCGAGGTTCAGAATTACGAGGTCCCCCGTGTTGCATCTAATGCGACGGTAATAAAAACTACTAACCAACTTCTGTGTGTTGTGTGTGTGATTCAATTCAATTCACTTCTATCTTCATCTAATTTATCTCTTACCTTTCATTTTCGTTTGGGAGATGTAATTTTATGCAATTTAAAATTATTATTAAGTCCCCGAAGTTAGTGAAGAGAAAATCGTGAACAGCCCACCGTCATATGAATATGGTTCAAAAAGTAGCCATGAAGAATGGGAAATAGGATTTTATGAATGAGAATGGTGGGATTCTTACTGTAGTATTGACCATTGTTCGTGTTTCTTTATTCTTAGAAGTTCAGAGTATAAAGCTTTCCACTTCCAAAAAAAATCGTCTGTCTAGGAGACCATCTTCGCCTTCTTTAAAGCAAATCCACCGGAAGCTGCCCATTATTTTGATTGCTACTTGGTTTCTGGTCTTTAATAATGAATACGACGGTGGCAACTCGATGCTAAATAACAGTGAAAACTTATCGCGGCACCACTCAAAAATAACCTATGAGTCAGTATCAAATTTGTTTTGATCATTACGATTTACAAAATTATTTTCCATCTCCTTTGGTTGGTTTTATTAACGCCGCACTAGGAGCAACATAGGCTATTGGTTTGTTTTGGTGTCGTTTAATAGATGGCTGTACACAGTAACTAGTAACACAAACTTATATTAATAATACCATATGCCGGCAAAAAAAGATACCTTTTTAACCACTGTTCTAAAGATTTTCATGATAGCATCAAATTATCAGCGAAAGATTTATATGAATAAAAAAAAAAATTTAAATTTTTTTTTTTTTTTTTTTTTTTTTTTTTTTTTTTTTTTTTTGTGTGTGTCATTGAAACAATAAGTGTAATTTAAGTTTTTATTTTATGAATATTAATAAAAAGAAAAAAGAATGTTTATCGACTTTCAAAAACCTAGAATTCAATTTTGTTGGCTACTGCAAAAGTAGAATGAAATATTAAAATTATCTGTAAATCAACATTATTATAACATGCGGATCAAGTTAAAATCTTTGATAAAATCAATTTTTTTCTTTGTAAAATATGTGACAAATATATATTTAATACATTATGTATGATTGACATATCTTATTTGCATCTCATCCATGAGAATGTTCCATAAATTCCTTAAGTAACGTGACCATTTATTTTCCCTCTCCTCGAAACAAGGCATTTACTAATAATAGATTACAGTATATAAATTAATCGCAATTTTAATTAATCGTATGTGTATTCAAGATAATGCATATTTCTTCCTAGTTTTTATATATTTTTAAAAGAACAGGATTGAAAACGTGTAAGTAAACCAGTTATGGAGTCTTATATTCTTCTGAAGAACAAATTTCCTGAAGTTTCCTCATGTTAACTTCGAATAAGAATGAAATTCTTGGCAAGACTTCTTAACATTTACTTTAGTACTCTAAAACATCAATCAATAACTCCCGAGACTAACCCAAAGATGGCGCTCGTAGTAAACCAGTAACCAGGTCTTTCTAGAGTACTAACCTTTGCTTGAAACGTGTCAAAATTTTAAGTCGATCGGACCAGAAACAGCTGAGTTATCGAGGTTGGAGTAAAGTCGTTTTGTAGTTTGTTTAAAAAATGGAAAAAACCGAGTTTCGTGTTCTGATAAAACATTGTTTTTTAATGGGTAAAAACACCATGCAAGCGAAACAATGGATTGAAAAATGTTACCCGGACTCTTGTCCATCAAAAGCAACGATTTGTCGGTGGTTTGCCGAGTTTAAACGTGGTCGTACCGACACAAATGACGCGGAACGCTCGGGTAGACCTGTGGAAGCCGTTACACCGGAAAATGTGAGTGAAGTGACAAAAATTATAATGAAAGATCGTAAAGTGAAGCTCCGTGAGATTGCTGAGATGACACAGATATCATATGGAAGTGTATTTACTGAAAAAGGTTTTTTGAAGTGAAGTGAAAAAGGTGATTAACAAAAGGTGTTATGTTGATGAATAAAAAAAAATTTTGCAAAAAAAATGTTGTTTTCAATGTTAGTCTCGGG
>BMAW01029503.1:0-12856 GCA_019974015.1 Nephila pilipes | reverse complement strand
CCCAAAATAATCGGAAAATTGCGAACAGAAGAGTAAATATCCACTAAAACCGTACGTTCTGCAAACAACGCATCCAATGTAACTACTCTAGGGAAAAACAAAGTCATAATGCCTCTTATATTTTACTTCCTTCTATTTCCATTACAAATCTCATATATAATAGTCACTAATAAATTGTAATGTTTCCTCTTCTCTTCAATAATAGGCATCAAGGCATCAGTATTTCTTTAATATTTTTATACGAGATGGGAACAGAGCTTCCAGACATGTGCGGTCCTTTGTACTTAGATCAGAGATGTTTTTATATAACACCTTCCCTCTGGAAAGTTTTCCAATATGGGCTCAGTACGTTGCACTATAATCAAAATGGTATACGTATACATGTCTGGAGGCTCCAAGTAGACCGTTCATTACCTGCTTGCATTTGATATCGGCATAGGGGCCTGTGTGATAGTTTGAGCAGCCATTATGCAGACGATACGCACATATCTTGTTCAGATCAATGGTAATTTGAACACAATTCGGTACATTTCTGACATCTTACGTCCAGTGGCTGTGTCCTGTCTTCGAGGCCTGTCAAACGCCATCTTCCAACAAGATAATGCAAGAACACTTGTTCACCTCGTGTTCTGATTTTCCTCTATACGCAGGGTATTAGATTGTTGCCCTGGCCTGCACGGTTTCCAGATCTTTCCCCCATTGAAAATATTGGGTCATGGGTTGCTGAGAGACTGGTTTACCACCATTTAACAGCTTATTCGGTTGAAGAAGTGTGGCATGGACTTGGAGCAGCATGGAACGAGTTGCTCGTTTCTGCCATCCAATCCCATTTCGACTTCTGCCTACCCGGGTAAGGGCCGTTTTAGCTGCTATTGATGACAGCTGTTTCTGTTAATTTTTCAGAGCTGTAAACCCCCAAACTGCTTACAAATTTAATCATTTTGTCTTCATGCCATACTGTTAAATTACAATAATTATCTTTTTTGTACTTGGTGTTATAATTTTAATAGCCAGAATTGTAATTTTAAGAAGGATACTAAATATAAGTATCTTCAGATAAAAATGTAAACGATTAAAACACATTTTTAATGCTCTTACACACATACTGCACCTGTGTACACGATATAAATATGCGGCAAAATATATCGCGCATCAATTTAATATTTTTGTATTCGTAAAAAGCACAGCGGAAAAGAAAAATTAAAATAGGAATACATTTGAGAGTTAAAACAATTTGTGTCCAGCTACTTTACGGCAAGAAGGAACGTTGCTGTATATAAAAGTATCTGATATCAAGTTGCTTCGGATCTCTTCTTCAAAATATCGTTACAAATTACAAAGAAACTAATGAGTTCTGGAGATCTGTATGTTTTGTTTGATTCGACAAATTGCATACATGCATCTGAAGTCCGAGAGATTTGAGCTTCATTAATCATGGCTCCTTCCTCCAATTCTGCCTCTTGAAACTGGGCTTTATCCTGGTCTACAAGAACTAAATCGAATCTACTCGAAAAAAATATGAGAGCGAATGGCTGAATTGGTGTCGGATTATAAAATGTGCTAGACTATCGAATGTCAGATTAAAGATTACTGTACTCCAAGATAAAATAAAAGCTATGGTATAATAATTTTTAACTCCTCTATTTTTGAATAAACTATGGAAACAGTTAAAGGAATTTATTTATTTAAGCAAATATAATTAATTTCTATATCTATCAATTTAAAAAAAAATGTGAAATTAATCCATCTAACGATATTTAGCGTATAATTGGGAAAATTTTAGATTAAGATAGGGAAATAAAATTTTTTTATACTTTTATTCGATAACGGTACGAGACAGGCTGAATACATCGAGAGGAAAAGTAATGAATGGCATTTAGTAGTATGTGCCACTACCTTAAGTCCTAACACTCTCAAAAATAATATTTACTATACAAATGAATAATTATAATTTAAGCATTCAAAATATGAAACTAAATAAGTATAAATAATGTTTTTTGCCATTCATTTAAAAGAAAATGTTAAAATACGTATAATATGTATGTAAAATGTGCTTTTAAAAAGGCATGCATAAAATTATGAATCAAACATAATTACTAGAAACACCTCAGTAAAATTGAGAATTGTATGAAAACTTTTAAGAGAAAAAAAATTATTAAAAAATAATACAAAAATAAAAATCATGCTCGCAGAAGCACTTTTCCTCCGCGATAACCAATTAAAACTTTTACAGGTCAATTATACATGTAATAAATATATGGTTATGCTCGATAGATACAAAAATGCTTCCTACATTAACTAGACATTATTGTTTCGGAGATAAATTCCATTACTGTAATGTAGTACCCTTATAAATTGGTAATATAAGGCAGATGGAACGAATAAATTTATTCCAAAAAAGGATTTGGACACAGACTCTGAACTCTTCCGAATAAGGGACCCTTATTTAAAGGACAAATCGATTTGTCCCAGTCTTTTTGAACAAGGGGAACTAAATGTATTTACCTCTTACTAAAAGACACTCTCTGTTTAAGGGAAGCTGAAAAAATTTCACAAATAAAATAGAGGAAGAGAAATAAATAAAAATACACTTTGTTAGTAATCCTTTGAAGTTTCAAGGGCAAATTTATCCTCAGTCAAAGATAGTTTTATGACAAAGGAAGATTAAAATAAAAAGTCAATCCCTCTCTTTTGAAAACTGCTTTTCAGTAGGGAAAAAGAGAACGATACTTTGAGAAAAAGCTAATTGTGGGATGATCAAAATAAAATTTCCCATTCATAGAATTAAAACCTAGTTATTATTACAACAGTTATCAATGGGGAGAAAGGAAAAAGTGTTAGCAAGGTGTAAGGTAATCGGTATGTGGAACAATGGGAAGCAGGCTTTTAAATTCCACAGTTTCGAGTGCCTTCAGTGAAAATACTACTGATGAAACTGATTTGGTTAAACTTGTCAAAATCAGTGGCAGTGTTAAAATGCAAGAACATTTTTAAAAAATTAATGAAAACTTGTCTACTGAAGACACCAAAGACGACATAAAATATTTTATTTCAACTGTAGTTAAGGGGAGCCTTAACAAAAATAGCTTGGAAAGCAATGAAAAAGACGAAGAAGAGCCAGATAAAGAGTGTAACGTAAAAAAAAAAAAAAACTATACGGATTCCTTAAAATACATTTCCAATTAAAAATATCCATGATAATTGATGGTGACGTTGAAAGATATAAAATCATCAGTGACTTTAAAATCCGAGTGGAAAAAATACTTGCAATGCACAGACTTTTAATATTCTCTAAATTTCTGTAAGTACAAAATACTATTCTTTCTTTCATACATTTTTGTAATAATTAATTGTTTTTAATTAGAATTTTCATTTTTCATAACCTTCAAATTCAAAAAAATACATTTGACTAAGTTAGTTATTTTTTTTATCATTTATTTAAAGTTTGTCCTAACATGAATTTTTAAATATGTATGCTCTGAAGAAGGGACACCTATATTGGAAGGAACTACTATAGTTCGAAAGGTTATTTTATAAAGAACATAGAGATTGAGACGAAGCATATTTTTAACACAATCCTTCACGTTTCATGTAAATAAAACACACTGAACGGGAAATTGCTTGCGGATAATTTTATTAGAGATTTCTAGTTACAAAGGAATGTGTGGTGAAGCGCCTTTAGTCAATTAAAAGACATTTGATATTGATGTCATATAATAAAATAATAGCTATAATTTTACAAATAATTATTAATTTTACTTATCTTACAGTATGTGTAAGAGAAATGAGATAATTGACGTCGAAAAGTTCCTGGAATATACAATATTTAAATGACTCATACCTTTTTCTTTCTGTCTAAGCTTCCAAAGCAGGAAAAGTGATTACAAACTTTTTATTTCCCCCAAATAAGCAATAGCGTTTGGTATGATGTCATTTTAATTGTATTTCACAGATCAAAATTTCTCGCGAACTTTCTACTTCCGAAGGGTGTATTAATAGTGGACCTTTACGCTCTACTTCAAAGGTTTTTCGGTTAAATCTATCCGAGTGAGTGAGTGAGTGAGTGAGTGAGTGAGTGAGCGAGCGAGCGAGTGAATGTAAAGTTTATTGGCGCAAGAGCCAGATATGGCTATGCCACGCCAAACAAGATTAAACTGTGGTCTAGACGTGAAGTTGAAAAAAGATAAGAAGGAGGGTCGAAAATAAAGAAGATCGCTAGGGTATCCCGGGAGTGCGTCACCCATGTTTATCAAAGACAGTAAACCCCATGGGAAAGGAAAAGATCACTAGGGTGCCTCGGAGTCATGATGCCCGTACCTACCAAGGAAGGCAAGTCCCTGAGGTCTCCTGATATAATCCCCAGGCGCAGGGTGCCCGGCTATACCCCCAGACGCTGGGTACATATTTTAGTCGCCTCTTACGACATGCATGAGCTACAGTGGGACTATTCTGTCATTCCTGGTCGCCACACGGGTAGAGAGTACTCAGACATGAGAAGCTAGTATTATCATTTGTACAGTTTATTATGAATGTAATATTTCGAAAATGAACAAAAATCATTTTTAAAACATGAATTGCTTTAAGACAATATGTTTAGTTAATCCTCATAGTCCTTCTTAGCAACTCCAGTTGACAAGCTCTTCCACTAAAGGTTTATCAGATTTCTTAAAATTAATCTATGAAACCTTATAGTGAATTTAACTGTGAGTCAGCAAGCTCAAGCCTACATGACTCCGTGTGAGCCTTCATTTGTATTAATACTGGCTAGACTGTAGAAGGCTTGTTCCAACATTTAGCCTATCACCGCCCATTATATGAATCGGAGACATAAGCTCATTATTTAACTGATTGTTCAGTATATATATATATATATATATATATATATATATAAACAATTTAAAAAGAAACCATTTAATTTTTTTCTGAGAAAGTCAAGTGAAAGAAGAGCAACAGTTTAGAATAGCGAAAATAATGTAACTAATACTGTTCCATACTTTAGAATGGAATAATGTGTGTTTATAAAGGTAATTACCGTGCAAACCGTCACACTTCAGTGAATTATATTATAAAAATATGGTAACGAACCAAAATGAACATTTTCAGAAAATCGACCACACAAAAAATAGTTAAACATAGTAATAATCTTCAATTAAACTGCAAACGACCAAATTAAACGTAACTAAATATCTAAGATATTATTTAATCAAATAAAATTCTAAATAAAAAGAAGAACATTAATTAAACTAAAAATTAATCAGAAAGAAAAGTATTCTAAAACAAAATGCAATAAAAAATGTTACCACATACACGTCATCAGTTGAAAAATTTTAAAGACTACAAAACAAAAGAAATTAATTTATCGAATCAGAAAAAAAACCTTCACAATTTGCACAAAAATAAAACAATCTCTCTCGTTACTATTAATAAAATTTTAAAAACATATATAAAACATTTCACAAATTTCATACGTATGCTTACCCATTCAGCACCATGAATGAATTTATTTCCCAAGTAAAAACTGATTGCTTGATTTAAATGAGACCATACTAGTAAATTGTTCCAAAATAATAGTAAACCACACTAGTAAATATCCCCAAAAAATTTATATGCTTAAAATTACTTAACAAAAAAGTTAAAGAAGAGATCTCTAAATAATATTTAACAAATTTAAAAAACCAAAAATTAATCAATAAACTGCACCTTTGAAAATGAAAAATAAATTGAAAACAAAATTTAAAATGAGTCTCCATCTAGGTTGATAAAAGCTATTTATTCAAAAAATGACATTTAAAAAATGGAAAAAATTAAAAAGCATAATGAGAGAACAAAAGAGAAAGATGGAGAAATATAGAGCCAAGAATATATATATGTATATATATATATATATATAACTAATTTGATATTTTTCAATAAATAATTATGTAATATGTTTCTATCAATATTGAAACTTAACTTTCTTTCAAAAGATGACACTTTAATATAGAAGCAGTATTTTTCTCTCTTGACATAAGTATTACTAATAATCCTATTATTAACAAAGAACATCTAAGAAACATATTTCATGAGAATTTACATTAGTTTTAATGAGGTTTAAATATGAAGTATAAAAGGATAAATCAGATATAACATTTGTATTAGAACTAACTTGAAAATAATAAGATCAATAATATAACTAAAGAATTTAAAATTATTGTTATCTCTAACTTTATATCCAAAGAAATGTAGATAAATGTTAGCTAAGTTATTACTAGCTGGACCCCCTTGAGATATTCTTTTTTTATTTATAGTTCTTACCATGACAATTATTATAATTTTCTTTCAGAACAGGACGAGTAAGAAATTTTAAATTTTTCATCATATATATATATATTCTATTAATTTTTAATTGTTTATAATTAGCCAAAATATATCTTTAATTAAATCTTCCAAATCTTTAATTAAAATATATTTAAGCGAATCTTCAAACTCATAAATATAAATAAAGCAAATTTCTTTATCTTTTATGAAATTAAGAATTTCATAACTTTTTTCCATAACTTCAGCCTTGTCAAAACTATCAATAAAATTTTGTAAAATTTTTTTTAGTTATAGTACTTTAAGTATTTGTACCATTGTTCTTAATTTTAAATTTAATAGGAACTTCATAAAGCTTCATACAAATAATCGCATAATTACCTGGTATCAATATAATAACAAATAATGAATTCGTCTTCTAACTTTTGAAATCTCTTATGGTAGTACTGACATTTATCTCAAAGCTCATATATATATATATATATATATATATATATATATATATATATATATGAGTGTGTGTGAGGGAGTGTACGTGTGTTATATATTATTTAAGTAGAAAACTCATTAAGAGAAAAGGAAATAATTTATTCATACAAAAGAAATAGAATTAATTCATAGAGCAATAATGAAATTCAATCATATAATCAAAATTAAATTAATATAACATAGAATAGAGATCAAATTAATTCACAGAATAGTGATAGAATTCAATAAAAAATAGAAATAGAATTCTTTTAAAATAAAAAAAAATAGTATGATAATAAGGAGTCAGTATGAAACATTTTCTCACGTAATTTATTAATGTAATTATAAATTTATGTACGTATTTTGTTATGTTAAATAAAAAAAAACCTTCACAAAACAAGAAAAAACATTCTTTCGCACAAAATAGAAAAATAATTCAGTCATAGAATAGAAACAGAACTCACTCAAAGTTTAACAGAAATATAATTCATACAAAGAATAGAAAAGTAATTCAGTCAGATAATACAAATTGAATTCGTTCAAAATAGAATACAAAATGATTCAAAACAGAATATGAAAAGAATTCATTATAAATAAAACATGAATAGAATTTATTCAAAATAGATTAAGAATAGAATTAATTCAAAGGACAGAAACTGAATTAGTGCAAAATTCAATAAAGAAAGAAATAGAATTCGTTAATACAATAGAAATAAAATTCATTAGAGTAATTTTTTTTTTTTGTTTTTATCTTGAGTTTCGCATCAGGAAACGCATGAATTGACTGTTTGAAAATAAACTAACCCTATTTCAAGAAATTGGAAAGAGGATTATTTTAAAAACTTTTGAAATAAAAAATAATCATTTTATTGAATAGGTTCACTGGCTAAATGCTATAAGATATAAGATGATGTTAAAATGTTACACCATTGAAATATTGCAACTAAAATATTTAAAATGAGTTTTTTTCTGAAATTTTTCTCTGTCTTTATTTTCAATACATACATTAAGCATGCATATAAAGTACACAGCTCCTTTTTACAAGCAACTCCCTCAAAAGAACACAAAAGGAGTTCACATTTCTTAGATGTCAATTTTACCAGTTTCTTTCCTAATCATTTCGGCTGAAAAAAAAAGTTTAATTTTTAGGGCCCCTTCCTCACAACAATGTTCCTTTTCAAATGTTTATAAACAAAACCTTCCACTCCTAAGATTCGTTAAAAATATCAACTAAATAAAACGTATTCTATTTTAATCAATATATCTTTTAATTCAGTGGTTCCCGACCTTTTTCTCCTTGCAAACCCCATCTAAAATCAGAAACAAATTAGCGAACCTTTTGTGTAGTCGTTAGAAACGGGTAAGAGAACAATAAAATTTGGCAGAACACTTATTTTCTGTGTTCCACAATAGTTCATAAAAAGAAATGAAACATAATTGTAAAGCATCTGTATACAAAATTAACTCAAAAAACAACTGTTTCTTAATCAAGCGTACACTAAATTTGAAAGAAAATAAACACATCTTAATAGGGTCTTTGTAGTTGTGTGATGGAACAAAGATCATAGTTTCGTTCAATGTCTGACAATTTTAATCCTAGATCAGGTTCTGGATTTAATCTGTTTCTGAACTTATATTTAAGTTCATTTTATGAAAATCCTTTTACACATAGATATGTTGATCAAAAAGGTAGTAAAACTTTAACGTCTTTTTTTCACAAAACCATATATTCATTTGTACACAAACCAGAAGCCAATTAAATCTTTAATCTTTTTGAAATCTTTAAACATAATTTCTAAAGATCTGGCACAAGATAACTGAAAGAGTTTTTTTTTTTTTTTTTTTTTTTAAAAAAATTTTTTAAACATTTTTAAAATTTAATTTTAATTTTTTTTTTTTTTTTTTTTTTTTTTTCAACTAAAGTTGGAAAAGTCTCTAACCTTACATCACTTAGAAAAGGATTACATATCCAATCAAATCGCAGAGGAATATTTTGCGTCTATTAGAAAATAGTCGATGAAAGAAAGTTAAGTTGAAGGATTTTCAAATGTTGACATGATTCTTTGTGTGTTCCATCAAGTTTAATTGAATTTGCGTACCGGCTGCTGGCACGGCTAAAGCCAGCCGTAGCTGTACCATAAAGCGGTAGCATTTGCCTGCCATTTGCAGTACCTTTTGCGCCACCGTACTGCATACGCGCATAGCAGCGCTGCCGTACGCGCGTATGCTGCCAGCCTCCCTTTCTATGAGAACAAGAATATATTCTTTATACTGATTTTAAAAAATTCTGACCACTCAATAAGATCAGTTATTGCATTTTCTTTAAAATAATCAATGACCTATCGAAAATTGCTTCTCAATTATACAGGTTTTCAAAGGTTTAGTAATAGTTCAACTTCTGAATAGATTCTTGGAAATGAATCTTAAGTAATAGACAAACGATACTGCCTTATTAATTGACTCAATCCATCTAGATCATAAAAAATGATTCAGTTTTATTCCTAATTAAAAAAAGAAATCACTCTCCATATTATTTGATAATTCCTTATTCCTGCGACACTATACTATTTGATAAGAGCCAGTAAAATTTCTTTTAACCTTTTCCCAAAGAATACAGTAAACGATATATTTTTTTGCACAGGGTTCAATTACATTTTTTGCCATTGTATTAACAACACATCAATCAATAACTCCCGAGACTAACATTAAAAAAACAACATTTTTTTACAATTTTTTTTTATTCATCAACATAACACCTTTTTTGTTAATCACCTTTTAGGGTGATACAATCGTTCAACAACTTTTCCCAAATCTTTTTTTTTTTTTCGCAAAGAAATCTTTTTTGTTGCGAGTAATGTGATAAACAGCTTTCTGAATCTCATCCGATTCGTTGCTGTTTTTTGTTCATCGAAAACAATCCTTGGCTTCCCTTGGAAAAAACCTTTTTCACTTCGCTAAAAACCTTTTTCAGTAAATACACTTCCTTATGATATCTATGTCATCTCAACAGTAATCTCCACGGAGCTTCACTTTACGATCTTTCATTATAATTTTGTCCACTTCACTCCACATTTTCCGGTGTAACCTTGCTTCCTAAAGATCACAGGCGTTCCACGTCATTTGTCATCGAGTACGACCACGTTTAAACTCAAACCGACCACCGACAAATCCGTTGCTTTTTTGATGGACAAGAGTCCGGGCAACATTTTTCTGTCAATCCATTGTTTCGCTTGCACGGTGTTTTACCCGGTAAAAACAATGTGTTTATCAGAACCACGAAACTCGGTTTTCCATTTTTAAACAAACCACAAATCGACTTCTCCAACCTCGATAACTCAGCTGTTCTGGTCCGATCGACTTAAAATTTTGTACGTTTTCAGAGTAAAAGGTTAGTACTCTAAGTACCGCATACAGCGCCGCGAAACGCGCGCAAAAGCAGCTGGCGACCACTTCTTTTCGATTTACCAACCAAAATTGCAGTAAATGTGGTAGAAGTTTTCACTAAAAAAAGGTGCCGCTGACATACTACTGATTGCCGCGAACTGAATCCTACAGGTTTACAAGCGTCTGTAGAACGCCCATTAACTCTCTTGTCAGTTGAAAAAATTGCTGCCTTAGCATTCCCTGCTAAATCCATCAAGCGTTCGTTCGTACGATCGTACATTCCGGCCATTTTCATCCCATCTCTGGTTTCTTGCAACACCTATAATCTTGACCGCTGCAGTCATTCCTGCGGTGATGTTTAGGAAAAGGCAGTTTCTTCCATTCTCCTCCATACTCCTTCGAAATTTGTCATGCGTCTTCATTCTGTACCATAATTATAAGACTATTTTTGGTTATTATTTTTTCATATTGTTAATTTAAGCTACCATATCTTTTTTTAAAATCGATCTTGCATTACTATATAAATCGGTAAAACCCGTATATACTCGTATTTCAGGCAAAACAAATAAATTAAGAGCGAGCTTGAAAAAAATTTATTTTGTTTCTTTCCTTTCTCCTCATCATTTTTATGCCTACTGTCATGTTCTCCTCCGTACTTCGGCGCAAAATGTAATCTCTGTTTTCCTTCTTAAATGTTTTAAAATGAAACAAAGAGTAAAACGCCTGCCAGGCGATACTCGAAGAATTATTTTGAATGTTGTTGTTTTTTACATTAGCTATTTAAAAATTCCACCATTACAATGTGATTTCATGAACCATCGTTAGGAGACACTGCTTTTATTTAACAAATTATTTTGGCGATAAACATTAAATTTAAACGCAAGTGATGAAAATTCGGAAGGGATCAATAGATTTTAATTATCAGTAAGAAATAACCGAGATATCGAATAAAATTTATTCTGCATAATGTCGTATCTTATGTATAACATTACTGTATAAATTACAAACATTCATGTTGATGTATTTGAGTGTAATTTAAGTCATTCGCAGTGTCAGAGTCGGCCTTCTCTCCAAAAAGGACCTGGAGTGCAAGAAACCATTTTGGGACCGAATTTTTTTGTGAAGTAAAAAAAAAAAATTGCAAACCTTCTTACATTACAAGCATATATTACACAAATGCATATTTATTTAATGCGGGATTTTCATTAAGTTACTTAAGAAAATAACAATTTCTTGCAATGTATCTTTTTCGATGCTTTAGCAAGTACATTTAAGTGTTCTGCATACATGCTGGGCAAAAGTTCAGTTTAGGTTGGGATACTAGGTTGTTCCCGATTCAAATAAAGGCAAACATTCGCATAATCTGATTAGTTTATAGATTGTCGAAATTCAGAGATCTACAATAGTAATGTTTACAATAAAATGGACTTTGCGTCATACTGACAACTTGAAAGGAATATTGTCCGTTTTCATGTGCAAGAGTACATTTTTAATTACTATTGATCATGTTGAGGCCACGGTGCATAGCATCACAGCATTCTCTAGTTGTGGCTCTACTCAGAATGTAAATTTTTAATTATTATTCTAGGGATAGTAATATTTTATTTCATAGTTTAATGAATTTTTTAGATAAGTATAAATAAATATGAAATTAATATATATATATATAACATCGATCAATAACTCCAGACTAACTTAGAAGTGGCGCTCGTAGTAAACCCAGTAACCAAGTCTTTCTAGAGTACTAACCTTTGCTTGAAACGTGTCAAATTTTAGAGTCCGATCGGACCAGGAAAGGTTTTGAAATTAAGAGTGAAAAAGGTTTTCGTGGTGCCTTACTGATTGCTCGATGGAACAAAACAGCGAGTCGATGATTCAGAAAGCTGTTTATCATATTTACTCACCAACAAAAGATTTCTTGCGAAAAAAATTTTTTTTTTTTTTTTGAAAAAAAACAAAAATACAAAAAAAAAAAGATTTGGAAAGAAGCGTTGGAACATTTATCACCTAAGGTGAGTTAACAAAAGGTGTTATGTTGATGAATAAAAAATTTTGCAAAAAAAAATGTTGTTTCAATGTTAGATTCAGGAGTTATTGTCGATATGTTATATGTATATATATATATATATATATATATATACTATATATATATATATATATATATTGAATAAATATGAAATGCGTCAAATTCTAAATAAAATTATCAGATCTCTGTTATATTAGGCAAAATGTGATGTATCTATATGTGTCAATGTATAATTACAGAATGAACAATAAACGAAAATCAATTTTTTATGATTAGATAGCAATAATATGTAAAAAAGTTCTTACCCACAAGTTATTTTATTGCCTCTTACACAAGTTATTGGTGAAACGACCTCTATAGTATGTCTTTAAAAAATCATTTTATGTCTTATTATTAATAACATAGAATAATGAGAGATATATAAACTTTACTCTGCTTTTTTTTCAACTCGGCAGAAAGGATTCTATAACAAACACACACAAATGTAACTTGCTTTTGGCTACAGTATAACATTATTAAAACTCCACCAGCAAAATACACAAACCTTTCTTAATTATGATCCGGTGATTCACATGTAATAAACCAAAGAAATGTTTCACGAGAAGCCTGAGGAAATATTCTCTGTAAGATCTGTTTCAATATGTTGTCTTCTTGGTTAACAAAACACAAAAGATTTCATTGAGT
>BMAW01029501.1:442823-470187 GCA_019974015.1 Nephila pilipes | reverse complement strand
CATTTACGTTTTCTGTTGTAATTACTAAGACTGAAACTAAATTCACATTTAAATGGTCGCCTTTAATAACGCTAAAGCACTTCTGAAACAACAAATATTTCCCTTAGGAGACGGTGAGCGCAACAGTTAATGGATGAATTTTTATGGTGTCTGCTTTAAATGTTGCGCACAATCGTTGTGCGATTAGAGTCAGTCGTACACTGCTTCGACACTCACTGACTTTCGCAGTCTGAAGTCGTGACTACATTAGTACTTTTTGTTTGTTTTTAATTACTTCCCTGTGATATTGCTTTGTTCTTTGTCTTGCATAATTATTGTTTTTAGTGTTATGACTATAACTCAAACAATTATAATTATCACTTCTATTTTGTAATCAAGAGAGACATAAATTCTGCATATCTAAATTATACTCATTGATACTATTATGTATGTATTCTTTAAATCTGAATGGTTATTAAAATAGAGTCAGTAGATAAGTTAATAACTTTATATCTTTCATATCTGCATTAAATTTCTGCTAGACCCATTTGATCTATTACAGAAGCTACTGGTTTGTTTCTATGCTTAAAAATTAGTCTATTAGCAATATCTAAAAATCCATAAATAGTTTTTGTTCAATATTTTAATAGCACAGAACTACTTAATTTAATTCGAGCTAAATAGTTATTTGAATAATATTTTGGAACTTATATTGATAAAAAGAATTGCATGTATGATTTTGCTTTTTAATTTTCAATGTTAATTTTTGAGTAATATAAATGATGAGTAAATTTGATCGTCGAAATTGAGAGCAAAAATTACTCTGAAATTTTGGATTACGTAAAAATAGTCCATCAAAATGTTGATTTATGTCTGCAGTTGTTTTCCATGTTGGTATAAGACTTAAGTTATTTAGTCACTATTTTAACATAAGAATTTTATTTATTATAATTGCTAATACCTCTTTGCGTTCTAAATTTCATACAAATAATTTTACAGCTAATTTAATATAGTGTCAGTTATATCTCTTTATTTCATGTTAAACCTTTTAACAAAAGTATGACTGTATTCTATTTTATTATGTTTTCTTATGGCAAAAGAAGGAAAAAAAAAAAAGATACAACAATCACCTGGTTACAGGACTTAAGTTGGATTCAATTGGTCTCGTAAAGGGGAAAAGTTGTTGGTTGGTTTTATTAACGCCGAGCTAGGAGCAACACGAGGGCCATTGGTGATGGATATAGTAATTTTGAGCCTCGGTCATGTAACAAGGTAGACACCTGGACTGGCACTTCCTCTCCAAACTTCCACACTATGCCAATGGGAGAACTTTGATCCTCGACAGATTTAACGTGCGTCAGCTCCGGCTGCATGGGTGGTTCTTTAGTGGCACCAAGGTTCGAACCCACGACTCGACGAAAACCGCAGAGCGCGAGTTCCCGACCACGATCACGAGCTACCGTGGCCACGCAAAGGGGGAAAAGATAAAAGTATTCTAATAGAAATTCACAAAATACCCCCATGCAATCACATCTGCGTGCACTAAACGTTTTGCGTACAAATTATTAAAAAGGAGTTATTTATATAAATTTGTCTCAATAACAAAAGTGAATAACGAACTAGATGATTCTGCCATAGAAATCAATTATTAAATTAAATATTAAAATAAGAGCAAACGCCAAATTACTAAAGCAAACTATAAAACCATTGTATTCGGGAAATTAAAATAAAAACAGACGATAAAATATTAAATTAATTATATCTTAACAATGCAAGTATAACTTAAGGAAAGTAAATATAATTATTACAATCACAATGCATTATAATGTCAATCTTTTGAGCCTGAGCCTAACAGCATATATTCTTTATTTTATGCTCACGCATTTTTGTTGGCGCCATTTTCGCAAAACAACAACATGTCAGCATATGTTAATAATAGGTATTCGAGGAATTCGAAAAATAATTAGATTTTCTATGTATGTTTTACTTAAATATTGGAATACTTTTAGTAGAAAATGTTTTATTATTGAATTTAAGAAAAATATGATAGAGTTTAGATTCTGTACACAGATTATATTGTACTTGGAAAAATTAATAAATACATTATTATTGCGACCAAATTTCAGGCTTGGAAGTTCGACGAATAAAAGTAAAAATTGTCAACGGTATGAATATCTTATATAACGGTATGAATATATATCAATGATTTAAAAGTATAAATATGAATATTTCTTTGGTATTCAAAATATATACTTAGTAACGACACAATGCATATGGCGCATGTCGTTAAAATGGCGGTAAAATTGCAATTTAGGAGTAAAATTCTGATTTAAAAATAATTCAGTAGCAAGTGATGGATTTCTTCAAAAAAATTATTAAATTAGTTTGAAATAAACCTCTACCATGAAACTTTAAAACTGATTAATTAACACAAATTCAATTGATATAACTACCTCAAATATAGGATTATATAATAACACACACACACACACACACACACACACACATTTGGTTGATTTCATAATACAAAATACAGTTTAAATTATTTTCCATTTTCTACTCATAGATGTTTTGTATTTCAAATATAATAGATTTAAAAAGTTCATAGATAGGTTGGTATTGTTATATGAATGGCGGTTAATTATGAGGACAGAACATTCATCGCAATTAGGAAAAATGGTTTATAATAATTTAAGGTTAAAAAATGCAATTAGAAAATTATTGATGAATTTATAACTGTTATAGCTGTATAGAATAAAACAAATCAAATACAATTGATGAAACTAAAAAATATATACAGTTAATAAAACTAAAACTTACATAGTTAATTAAACCAAATCAGGTTTACTTACTTAGTATTGTGGTCTTGTTTTATTCTACACTTGAAAGAAGTTTAAAATTAAATAAGTTTAAAATAAAGTATGAATCAAATTTAGAATAAAATAAGATTTGTAAAAGAAAAAGAAAAGGTTCTATGCATAGTTATGGAAGGAACAGATTTAGCCACCCAAGGTGCGCTTTTTTTTTTATAATTATTATTAAAGTACTTAATTAAATATAAGAATTGTAAACGATGAAATATCGAGGAATAGACAATAGTGAACTTTTCTGATATTAAAATTAAAGCAAATGATAAATTATTAAAGTGATTATATTTCAGCTAAATGTAATTAAAATTGAAGCAAAGGATAACAAATTGAAGAGTGATTTTGTACGCCAAAACACCCCACCTAAAACAATAGCCCCTCAGGTGGCTAACGTCTAATTTTGTTAAGTACTTGTATATACACAAAAACTATGCAAAAAAATACTGTGCTATGAAATATACTTAATTTAGTATCAAATTTTCCAGACTTATGTTGAATTGTTTCAACACTCTTCAAGTAAAACATATGAGGTGTGACTATTAAATAACGAGATTGACGTTACTACAGAAGAAACACGCATGCGCTAAACGCCAGGGATCGACAGCTGTTTAGCGGGAAGTCTTCTCTTTCGAATGTAGAGCCTTTCGCTTCTGCAAACAAATTCGTATACATGTAGTCTTCGTTCGCATTAGAATTATTTTTTTTTGTTTCGCCGGAAAAATGATAAGTGTAGCTACAGAGCGATGAATAGTTGTGAAATTTCACTTTAAACTCGGGAAAAATGCCACTGAAACTTATAATTTATTAAAAGAAGTGTATGGCAATGAATGTTTATCACATGCATAAGTTTTTGAGTGGTTTAAATGTTTTCAAGAAGATCGAGAAGTCGTTGAAGATGATTCACGTACGGGTCACCTTTCACATCAAAAACGGATGACAGTATCAAAACAATTGGTAATCTGATTCGATCTGATCGTCAATTAAGTATTCGAGTGATTGCTGATACTGTAGGAATTGACATATAATCCATACAGCAAATTTTACATAACAATTTTAGCATTCAAAAAGTGTGTGCTAAAAAAGTGTGCCTAAAATTCTCACGTTTGAATAAAAAGAAGCTCATAAAAATGTTTATTCTGACACTTCGAATGCCATTGAAAATGAACCAAACTTATTGGAATGTAGAATTATGTGTGACGAAACTTGGTTTGTTACTTGTGATTCTAAAACTGAGTGCCAATCCATGTACTGGAAGATCCCATCTTCACCGAGTGCCAAAAAATCTCGAATTAGTAAATTAAAATTCAAAGCAATGATGATTGTTTTTCTCCATATTCATGACATTGTGTACGTTCTCAGGGATCCTGAAGATTCAACTAATAATCAATATTATTAGATTCACGTTCTTGCTGAACTCGGTGAAATAATAAGGAATAAACGACTCGAATTATGGAATGACAAATCATTCCACATTGTCTATCAAGAGAGTTCTAGCTATGTATAGCAACCCAGGGTTAGACCATCTGCCGTATTTGCTGGATCTTGCACCATGCGACTTCCATCTGTTTCTTTAGATGAAATCTGCATCAAAAGGAGCAAAAATTGAATTCATTGAATCTGTGAAAGAGAAAGCGGCTCTCGTCATGAGGGAGCTTACAGAAGACTTTCAGCACTGTTTTGAACAATGGAAGATTTGGATGGAACATTGTAGGGATAGAGGGGGGATGTATGTTGAAGGTGATAATATATAAATGTGTGTGGCATCAAAATAAAAGGTTTTACAGCGACTCTCTCGTTGTTTAATAGCCACACCTTGCATTTTTTGCATTTCGACATTGCTTCAAATACTGATTAAATCACTTCAAGTTTTTATTTTATTTTATTTTATTTTATTTATTTAATGAGCTTTGGCTCTTATATTTGCGATAGTAATTTCAAAAAGATTTGATTTTAAGGAATAATTGACACGCTTTTATAATAAATGATTGTCCAACTAACTTCCATTCAATGTGTTTCTATTTCCTTTAATTACAGTATAACGGTCAATATAAAAATATTCTGAGTTAAAAAATATACCGTAACAACTAAGCCCACTTACATTAATATTGTTGTTATTATACGAAAATCTTCTCAACACTCCTAATATTATCGTTTATACCGTTTTTAATTAGTTACTTTCGAGTCATTTTAACGTATACAAAATCACGCATACTGGTATCTCTGTAATATAAATCTAGGTAATTAATATGTTTATTCCAAAGAGTTTTTAATTAAAAATAGTTCTAAAGCTTAGAATCAATCATATCTTTTTATTATACATATCTTATTTTTCTGTTTACTATTTTCGGGATTTTAACATTGAGTATAGCACTTGTTGCTTTATAGTGCTATTTTAATGCAATTAAAAAATTAGTTTTTACTTTCGAGATTACAAAGATTGAAAGACACTTTATCTTAAATATAAAGCAACGCGAGGGCTATCGGGGAAAGACCTCGTAATTCTGAACCTTGATCAAGTGTTGTGGACGACACTAGTGCTGGAATTTCTCTCTCCAAACTTCTAGACAACTGCCACTGGAGGACTTGGGACTTCGACAAGATTTCACGTGCACCATCCCCGTTATATGGGGGTCCTTAGGCAGAGGTCTTAACTTGGAAGCCTAGGGTTCCTTGAAACTTTGACAAGGGTTCCGCAAGAGATCTCTATTTGCTTAACCAAAGCTCAAAAACTTAAATAGAATTTTAATTTTTATAAGAGAGTGAATTCTTAAGGGTAGTTTGCTTGTAAAAATAAATATAATTAAATATTTTATGGATAAAATGAAATCTTAAAAAGTTGCGTGCTTCAAATACATTAATCAAGACGCATTAGTTCACATAATTAGTCTCCATTTTTTGGCTCAGGTTAAGAATCGCTCACTTCTTTGGCCACTTATTTCACTATTTTCGAGATACAAAGTAAAATTGACGCGAAACTTTGGGCAGACTGCATTTTGAAAGATAATAATGAATGCTTTCCTAATTGGCATAATATTTTAGTAGACGGTAACGCTAATCTTGTTAAAATATAAAAACTAGTTTGGTCCAACATTTATCAGATCTGCAAAAAGCATTTTTTGAATATTTCTCTGTTCAAAAAGAAATATTATCTGGGATCCGAAATCCTTCTCAGGACTGTGACATCCAATAAAAGAAAGAGAACAACAAATTGTTGTATCGATAGACACTCAATTGAAACTAAATTTTAGTTAAGTTTATATTATGCATTTTTGGAATGACATTAGAAAAAAAAAAATACCCTGATGTTGCTAAAAGAGCTATTTTGTCAAATGTTTAAACTTATATATGCAAAAAATCATTCTCTTTGTATACGCTGCGACAAAAACAAAACACAGAAACAGATTGGATGCTGAAGATGAATTAGGTAACAGATTGTAACAATTATTCCAGAAGTAAAAATACTTTCAATAAAAAACAATCACTGCTAATCCATTAATTTTTTTTCTTCTTTTCATTAATTTTTAATGGTTTATATAAGATATTGCTGCTTTAGTTTATTATTCATAGAATATAGTTTAGAAAATCAAAATAAAAATACCCATTAGCTACCTTACCATTCATTATCTTATTAAAACGTTACTATTGTGATAAAATAGAGATACAATAATAGTTTTGTAAATGTGAGTAGGATAAGGCTTTGATATTATATTTTTCCTTCTCCAAGATCAAGAGATTCCTTCAAGAAAATGGAAACAATGCTGAGTTCGCGATTATAACCTCTAGGCTACCGCGACCACTACGATTGGTTAAACAAAATTTAAAAATCAGATTACGAAACAACATTACTATAAATACTTTAATTTAGCCGGATTCATAAATTTAAGCTTCAAAAACTCTTGCAAAATAATAATAATAATAATAATAATAATCCCCATTAACTGAATCTAATAAAAATTCATACATAATTATCGATTTTACTTTTGAGAAAGTGTTAATGCTTAATTTGAAGAATTTTATATAACTAATGAATGCTTCACTTATACTTTTTGGTGCTTGTATTTTTCAGTTATCATTTGAACAATAATTGTAAATACAAAGATAATTTAAGATTCTTTACAATTTAAAGTACATGAATATATTCTTATATATTTATGTTTCTTAGAAATTTGAGAGAAAAAATTTGTTCATCTTAAAAATAATAGTTAATTATTTTAAAATCGATTTCATTACGTCCAAGGTGTATTAAAACTGTCTCAACTTTAACTCTTTCTTCGTTTTTCTTTGTTTAGGTGAGAGAGGGGGTGAGAAGAGGTAGGGAGAAGGAAGGGAAGGGTAGTAGAATATTGATGTCATAAAATTTTGTGACCGATGGGGAAACCAGGTTAGTTTCTAAGCTCAGGAAATAAATGTTTCAACATTTTTAGCCTTTCTTTCATTAAATTTTACATTCGAATTTATATGGTATCTAATCCTCGAAACCCACTTTTTAGAGACATTTCATGTTTCGAAAACAAAAGAACTTGGTTTACATTATTCTTCGTAGTTCTTATTAAGATTCTGATAAATAGGTTTTAAACTGAAGTGGCGACGGAAATTAACTTGTTAATAGACTCAGAAAATGGTTCGATAATGTATAGTACACGCCACGAGAAGCGACCCAACTTCAAAGCACACCGCCCGAATGAGAAAAGGTTAAGCGGTAACACGAAATAAAAGAAGCAAAGTAAAAGTTTCATGTACTCCATAAGAGTTATAATTTATTGACCGAGTCCAAAAGTGGTTATGGTTTTACGATACGAACAAGAAGGAGAAAAAAATGAACAGACATTGTGCGGCATTTCTTTTATTATTTTCCCCAGGAAGCAATTTTCTTGGTTCATTGGTAATGAGTTTAGGCAAGTTTTATGAAAAGAAGCAAGGGAACAACTAATCATGCAGCTTAAAAGAGACTTTTAAGTCTTTATAATAACCATCATTTATTTAACGCGCAGAAAAGTCAGGCATTGTCTTGTGTGTTCAGTCGATTTGGGATTATTACCCAAGACGGACTATTAACCATGCAATTCTAGTAATGTTCTAAACAATTTTGCTTCGTCCATGCACTGTGTGTCATGATGTGATTATTTTGATGTTTTGATTGTATGTTTACTGATAATTAATTGTAGCATTAGAAGAGCTGAAAAGTTACGAGTTATCTTTTTTATTTCGCATGTTTTTGTATACGTTAACAAAAAGATGCTTATCTTGACGAAACTTGTTGTTTTCCTGTTACCTTTTTGTCCGCCATTTTGTGCGTTATTGAGTAATGCGGCTTCTCTCCATCTATATGAATTTTATTCTTTATTTAAGCAAAACAAGTAATAAAATAAAAGATGCTTTCTGAATACAATTCAGAATAGAAGATACTTCAAAAGAGCATATTATTCTTCAATTTCTTTTTAATCTCACATAAAAGGATTTTATACTGCTTTTGTAAAATATTTTACCTACATCCATCCCTATTATGTCTTTAATGTGTTAATAATGATAGTAGTTTTAACTAAAATACATATAAGATCCATTAAAATTCCAGACGAGTTGTGATAAAAAAGCTTTTATGCCCCACATCCAGGAAAACTGGATAAAGGATTAATTTAAAAGGCTGAATAAATAAATATTACAAATCAAAAAATGTAGTTTTTAGAAGGAATTATCTTTTAAACCAGGTATCATTTCCATCACCTTAGAGAGACCTATTTAATCACGTAAAAGGACAAACAGTTTTATTTAAATTTAAGTTCTTATTTATAAATTATAAGTTTTTTAAAAATATAAATAGCCATTGTTTTAAATACATTATTTCCAAGAATAGCAACTGCATTCCTATGGGCCTTCGTTTGATACAAATGATATTTCATAGTATAATTTTTAATTAATAAAATTTAATGCACAGTTAAAAATAATAGCTCTGTTCAAGATCTATTGGAAATTTTTAAGTGCCTATTTATGCATTGAAATGTGGAGCTGGCACCTCCCTCTCCAAGCTTCTAGACCACCCCAACTGGAGGATTTGGGATCTCGACCAAATTTAACGTTCATCAGTCCGACTACACGACAGTCTGCAGTAGAATTGGGGTTCGAACTGGCGTCTCGACGAAAACGACGCCGACCCCGAGTCCGCGATCATAAACCGCTAGGCTATCGTGGCAAATAATTATACAAATTTCTTAGAGATATCTTATTAACAGATTATACCACCCTACTTTAAATATCACATGAATGCTCATTAATTTAATTTGAAAGACATTCCGGGTGTCCATAAATTATTGCCTGATTCCTTACCTTATAACTTGTGATTAAAGAACATGACGAAAATCATTATTATATTTGTGTGAAATTTCAACTTAAAAAGGTTCTAATAACACAGACTAAATTACATACGCGTAAAGCTGAAACTCAAACTTTTATTAATCCATTATCAATTAAAATCAATATAATAGTAATAATAATTAAAATTTTATCAAATTTATCAATAAGTTATTAATGAATTATAAGCATAAAATTAATTTCCACATGCTAAGTTTTCGTGGCACATAACTCATTGAAACATAATTCATGTTCCCGCCATATGTTCTACAGCATTTGCTACACAACACTTTGAATCGCTGCTGCAATTCTAAGTGTTTGAGCCCAAGAACTGAAGGTACATTTGTTTTATAAACAATGTACTTACAAACCTCCATGAAAAAGCCGAACTGAGTCAAAGTACTTTTTGAATTGTACTTTACGCACATGTATAACTTTGAGTTAGAACCCCCCCCCCCTTCTTTTAGTTGTTTTTCGTGAATATATAATATTTTTCAACATGTTCTTTAATATGAAAAAACGTTGTGAGGTAAGAAACATCTGACAATAGTTAATGAACACCCGATATAACTCCAAAAACTTAAGTTAATTAATTTTCTCTTTTCTTGAGCAATTTAAATATTAAAATACATTAGAAATATTTGTACATTAGATTAAAAATGAATTTTGAAAATGACAAAATCTATCTCTTATCTTAGAAAATTTTGCACAGTTTATCTATATAACAGTTAAGTAAAAAGCTTAATAATATATCTCACAAGGCAGCGAGGACAAACTATCGTTAAATTTAAAGAATACTGATTAATATGAGCGCTTAAATTTAATTTATAACCGGTATTTGAGCTTATAATTAATTATATAAAGAATCATTAGCATAATTTCTGTTTGAAAGTTTCAGTGATTCAATAAAATATAAACGCATTGGATTAGTAAAATAAATATCACGCTATATGAACATACACACACAAAATGCGCATTTTTTTTTAATTAAGTATACTATGTCTCATTTTCTTTCAAACTATGTAAGATTAAGAATTTTAGGTTTCAATCGAAAATTTTCAATACATACTGTATAAGTATTTGTTATATGGTTTAAGAATTGAAATACCCTTATATGCTTTAAAGAGAAATTAATTGAAATATTGAAATTATTGATTAGTTCATTTTATTTGGTGCACATGAGCCTTCCGACTCTTTACCTGCATATCTCGTAAATTGTAGGAGCTGAACTTCTATTTCGATTGCCCAGAACTGCGTTTTATTTCAGAGTTTATTAAAAAAAAGTGGTAGTTAATATGATGAGAGAGAGAAAGTAACACATGAATACGACTCTTATCGAAAAGTTTGAGGAAATAGTAGTTCTATAAATTTATGAATCAACCAGTCAATATTTGAACAATATAGCCAATATTTTAAAATTAAATTTGTGTAAATAATAGAAGGAGTCCTTTCTTTTTTTTCCTTCTGAAATTTGAGTTTGATGTATTTTTCTATGATCTGACCTAAGTAAATCATTAAAATCATTAATGTGTACTCAAAAAGTACTGTGGTAATTGATTTAATATTTATTTAAATAATTTACTTCTACGAATATATTATCATTATTTCAATCATTCATTCATTTTGATCATTAACTTCATTTATTAGTTTTTATCCAGGATTCTAACAATTTATTATTGCTTCCAATTATCTAAAAATGTTACATCTTACATAAGCTCATTTCATACAATTTAAAGTTAATTTTTCATTCATTTAAATATTGATTTTGGAACTATTAAAATTCAATAGTCGTACATGAATGAACGTTTTAGATTTTGGTACGAAGAATAACTCTGGAAAGTATAAATTGAATTAAAATTTTTAAAACTCTTACAGAACATTTACATTACTAACATATTTAATTTGATAAAACTCTGAAATATGCAAGTTAAATATTATAATCTTTGGTTTCTAAAACTTTTAGAATAAAATCTATTGAATGAAATTAAATTATTGTTAGAATATAGTATAAGAAAGTGTTGATTTTAGCTCAAAGGAAATATGATTAAATTTTTTATCAATTGCATTTCTTTACAATTCAATATACTAATAGGTCAACTCAGGAGCTAATGTATTTCATGAGAATATTTAATTTGAATAAAATACAAACTTTTCGAAGACTTATTCCACAAAGAGTTTTTACCCTCCTTTTTCTTAGAAATTAAATTATAGTCTTTACACCAAAACTGAACCAGGAAAAATTGAATTGGCAATTAATTCAATTCTGATAATATATAGTCACTAGATTAAATTTCTTTTTCTTCTTTTTTTCGAAAAAGAAAGTAAGAAAACTCAATTTCATTCGAAAAAAGAAGAAAATAAGGAAATTTAGTTTTTTTAGAAGAATTTATAAATTATTTAAAATGAAAGTATCTCACAATTTCTTTATTTCTGCTTTTGTGTAAGCAGCTTAGATTTATAAATCAGAATTACTAAGAAATAAAACTAAAATATTTGATTATTTTACTAGGAAAAAAACCCCTAATTTTTTTACCAAATTATTGGAAAAGGAACTAGATAAATACTCTGTTTAATAGTGGACTATTTAAAGCAATTTTTGAAAAAAATAATATATGACATTAGACTGTACAACAGGATATTGGTGACAGACATCACATTTTTAAATTTGTTTGGGTAATTGGAACGATATTTAATTAATACTTAATTGAACAAATTGCCATACTATTTCAAGTTCGGACCTTAATATCAGAATTAGAATAAATATGCAGTTGTTTGTCTCAATTCCTTTTGATGATTTTCACTAAAACAAGTCTAAAATTCACTATCTCAGACTCTTGAATTTCGCTGCAACGTTAAAAATTTACGGTACGTTTTAGTGTTTGGAATTTGTTGTATTTAAAATCTCTTTTTCTCTCATCTATCATTCACTCCTTCTGAATGATTGGGGGTTAAGAAATGCGAATTCGATTTTGATATGTGTAATGATAATTTTGAACACCATGATGCAAAACTAATAATATTACCTGCAGGCTATTATTGTTTAAATATATTTATGGATTAGATACGACCTTAAAAATAAATTTTACATCAGAAAGTTGAGAAGTAGATTAATTTTTACAAGTTCACTATTATAATAAAATTGATTTACAGAGAGCATTTCATCACCCTGAAATTGACTTTCTATTAGCTTATTAATTCATACAATAGAATGACTAAAATATAATTGCATTCAATTTAAACATTGCGCAGAATTTTAACTTTGCTATTTCATATGGTCAAAATATTTTAATTTGCAATAATGTAGATAATATTTAAAATAATGATAATAATATTTTTAAAGTAAAATGTCCTACCTTCAATGAATTCCTTTTTAACCAATATGATAGTTAAAATGAGAAATCGGAAACTTCGCAGTTGATAGTAAAAACTCAAGAAAATTATGGTAGCTATTACATAGTTTAAGGTTTTCAAAGTCTTTCCGTGGTAAACAGAGGGAATATTTTAGATAGCATTTTTATTATCCGAGTCGTTTTATAATTCTACCATTCATAGACACCTCATGAAGTATGCGGGTTATAGTTGTTATGCCATGATAATTAGATTAAAATTCGATTGCAACAGGAAAAATTAAGATTAAAAGAAATTACTTAAAATGCCGCCATCCTTAACTTATCAAAATATGTGTATTGTGTGTTGGTAATTTTGAAAAAAATTTACTTATCTAGATTTTGAAAATACTTATAACTTTATGGGAGTAAATATATATTTACCCGATTTTTTTTAACTGTATACGGACCCTATGCATTTTGCATTTAACACTATTTTACATAAAGCTTGTAAAAAGTTTTGTGATTAGATTTAAGGTAAGAAAATAAAATCTTCTTATATATGCATCAACGAAAGGAAGAGGTATATTGGACTTGAATCCCACTGTTTTTAATCCCATTAGTTCCTTGCATACGCTGTGTGATGTGTGACCCCAACGGTGAAGACACAACAATAAACTTATTACAATTCAATCCAGTACAGAGTAAAAATTCATAAGTGAAGTGAATTTAAATCTACCCACAACGTTCCGGAAGTAAAAATCTGTGCAAATTCTTCACGCTTTTACCGGATTTGAGGTTCCTACTTCTTTTGCTTTTTTTTAAATTGTGTCACTTCTGGAATAAACAACGCCATTTATTTCTCAAGCAGGATTAACTCGTCATGCAAAAGGGCAGGGAGAAAATTGCCCTTTGACAAGTAAAAGCAATTGTACTTCGAAGAAAACTCGAAGTTCTTGCTGTACAGAACTAAGTTAAATTTTTTGAAATATAATAACAAAAAAAGGAAATCGCAAAATGCTGAAACCACAATAAAAATTCCTGAGACTTCTAAGATTCGAAAGTGAAAGTCTTTTCATATATTTTTATGCTGTCTGATTTATGGTTACTTGGTGGCAACAATGACGGTGGCTGTGACATGCGCAATGGGAGGCATTTCTTTACTGGAGCATGTGAACGTTACCATTGTAGCCGCACCTGTATATCTCCTGCAGAGCCAAGGCCTAGTTTCACTACTTTGACTTTGAAGACGCCATTTTTTTATTTGAATAGTGTTGTCACTACATCTAATTGACCTCTTTATTACATACACTCTTCACAATGAGGAGATGTTCGAAGGTTCCATTTTTTATTTATCTTCCGATAACTTTTTTGTTTCTTTACCAACTTGATGGTAATGTTATGTTCCCCTACAAGTGCAGTTTGATCCTGTTAAGGGCAAGTATAACTGGGTCGACAAAGTTTAGAGGGTATTTCATTGTTTTAGTTACTGTGCCTTTGATTTCACTAGTGTTTAGCAAATGTTGGGCTATATCCACCTGTCAATAATCACGCAAGGAAACAGAAATGGGTGAATTTTTTTTTGTTATGCTAACAGTTAAAAGCATATCTTTGTATCTAGTTGGAATAATATGGCAGCTTAATTCATTAAAAAATACTTCCAATGCACTGTAATAATATTTTGTATATTTAATTAAAGAACTGATATAATTATTTATAATGCAAGAAATGTTACATTATATATATATATATATGATTTTCTCTTTTTGAAAAAGAACAAAGGGTATATTTTTCGAAAATATTGGAAGAACTAAAACTTTCATCTTTAAGCCATTAATATCCTGCTTTAAGGAAATAAAGTTATTAGAAAGTTTCATATCATACATATTTAACTATTTAATGAGATGTAAAATGGCTTTATGAGTGTGATAAAAATTTCATGATAGATATTTCGTTATTATTATTACGTGTTTAATGAAAGCACAATGGAAAATGAAATCGAAGGAATAAATTACGATAATATTTTGCAATATTTTTTCATGTTTTATTTATTTACTGCTATCAAGGCTCACAAAATATTTGTAATGTTTAAGTTAAAAAAATTTTACTGTTTCAAAATTCAAAGTATAGACTAAACGCTTATAAACACACACACACAACAAACTATTTTTCTCTCAACATATTTTATTTATTTTATAACTAAACATTTTTTCTTAGAATTCCCAACAAGCATTTTAACAATAGTGAAGAGTCGTGAGTTGCATTAATTCACAGCAAATTAATTTCCATTCCCCTCCCCCTTTCAATTTATTTAAGGCTTTTTGAGAGGATAAAAAAATGATTGTTCATAGCTTTAAATGGCAATAATTACCATAATCTCTTCTCCTTGCCTCTATTAAACTATGCACGGTAATTAAATTTTTATAAATAAAATAATCCTTATAATCATTTTTCTTTACAAAGTGTCATCACTACTGCATAAAAATTAAAATTATAATTATTATGAACTGATTGTATATTTGGCTGACCTTCATATGCGTGACGAACAATGATTCGGTCGCCATTTTTCTGATCGACATTTTATTTCTGTGGAACTTTTGAAAACAAATTGTTTTGAAGAGGTAACGTATAATCCCATAACCCCCATACACCGTAGCCACACCTATCCAGTGGCCATGAGATATCCAGATGCTTTCAAATAATGGAAGAAGTTTTCTTTTTTTAATTCATTTTTTTCTTTCGACGCCAATCACTTTGGTTCAAGCGAGCATTCTCGTTAGGTTGTTTACGAAACCTAACTTTTTTTTGCACTTAGGCCGCGGTTTGAATACAAATTTTACGTGCCCTTAAAATATGTAAAATGATAAGCCTTGGGGAACTACAAGGTCCTCGTTAAGTATTATTAAAATATGCGGAAAGAAATTTAAGAAACTTTCCAAATATGACAGTGGCTCTTTTACTCTATTGTTACTTCGAATTCTGTTCTTATTTTCAAAGTCAAATTAATCTCTCTCAGCAGTTTTCTTAATAATTTTAATTTGCAAAAAGGTAGTTATTTTGACATTCTTAAAAAACTTGTACATTCTTATTTCGTTTCACTTTGACGACAAAGCTCCACCTGCACGTGCAAGTGATTTGTTCTCAAAAATAACAAATTTTGGTACCAGTTAAAGCTTTGGGTGGCGTTATTAAAATCTTATAATATCTCGCTACGGAAATTCTTTTATGCTTATGTCGGTAAAAAGGCAATTTTATTACGATATTATATATATATATATATATATATATTGTAAATACTAGTGATTGTACTTAGTTTATTTTTTATCATAAAAATAAATTAAAATTTTACAAAATGTCTAATTTATTAATTATTTAAAATGTCACTGATTGTCTTCTCGTTTAGTATTTTAATAACAGTTTTATCTATTTTTATGTATATCGTTACACTATCTATTATTCCCTCTTGTGACGATTTTTGTTCTTCCTTTTTTTTAAAAATATTGCTGAAAGATTTAAATTACAGATTTCGCGTTTATTAAGTATAAATAATAAAAAGAAATTTTTAGGACGATGTTGTTAATAAATAGTTAACCATAAGCCATGATTATACTTTATTTTATCAATAAAATAAGAGTCGTACAAATTCCATGTTGACCTAGAAGAAATAATAGTTGATGTACTATCATGAGCAGAGTCATGTAGAAGTAATTGCAATAGAAATTGGCCTTGTTATGCATGCTGTTATAATAATTTACACCATCAATGAAGATAATTCGAAAGAGTCAAGAGAAGCATTTTGAGTTTTTAGGTATACATTTATTAAACGGGAAGTATTTTTAGATTTATGGAGAGAATGTACGTACGTTAATTACACGAATATCTCAAGATGAAAAGAACTGTAAGAAATTTTCATTTGAACAGAAGAATGACTGAAAATATACAAGGCATAGATGATTTAACTTATACTTGACGTGATTTAAATGCAATTATATAGTGGTATGTACTTTCAATCATGTAAGCATGCACGTTGCATGACTGAGTTTGGAGATAATCTGCTTTACATCACGTCCAATGGATTTTCGTAGGTTAAGAAGGATAAGTTTGTCTCACGAGATTGACAAACTTGATAGAATGATGATCCTTTTCATACAGGTAAATGTCCGTAATATTGTGTACTAGCGTATATTGTTATATTATATAGTTGTGTAACCAGTTGTTATATAGTTGTGTAACCAAACTTGTACAACCAAAGGCTGTGCAGTCTACATTCATACAATCAGCTATTACGGTATAGAAATGAGTGCGAGAGGCCTTTTGGTGATCGAACCATGATGCCTAAAACTCGTTGTGTTATTAGGTAAAATGAGCTGGAAAGCTGTGTTATTTGAGAAATCGGCGCTGCCTTCCACGATCGTTATTTTATCTCAGAGAGAAGTAGAATAAGTCTTCGAATGTTATCCGATGCCATGATCTGATCTATCTGAAATCTCTTTGAGACTAGAATAGATATATAACCCGTATAGAACCCTTAAGTCTCACTGTGATATTTAATACAGTTATATTTTCAGTATAGCAATTATATTTTCAGTATAGCAATTATATTTTCAGTTCATACAACATTACTTTGAAACACATGTGTCAGCCGAAGGCCTTGCACACCAAGGGTCATTAAACGTATTTTTTCGTTAGATTTGTATATATGTACCAGCTGTTGGAAACAGAGAGAAAAATTCCTTCCAATACTAAAGAAATGTGTATCTATATCAACTTTTCGTCATCCATAATTTTGCGGCCGTGGTAACGAAATGGTCATGGCCTTGAGCTCATGGCTGGCTTTCGTTCAGTCGAGTCGTGAGTTCGAGTCCTGATGCCACTAAAACTCCTCAGTGTAGCGTCGTTAAATATGCCGACACTTCATGTCCTCACGCTGGGTTGGTATTGGAGTTAGGAAAAAGGGATCTTATCTCAGATCGTGCTTTAAAATTATGAGATTCGATCACCATTAGCCTTCGTGTTGCTTCTACGTGCGACGCAAGTAAATAATCATACGTCATTTTATGTATTATCTCCCAGTATTCCTTTTACATTGCGCAAATTAGACAAATTTCTATTGATAATCTGTATGCGGAGACAGAAGACACTTTGAAGTCTAGCGTATTTCAGAATAAATTCCGAATAACATCTTCATATCTATGATCTCTACAAAATAATATAATGTTCCAATCTTTTATCATTCCCCTGTCGATTATGTTACATATTTTTATACAGTATATATTCTTTTAGCACCACATATCAGGTTATTACATTATTTAAAATTTGAAATAATGTGATTATAGTGTCTTACTTCATCGTCCAATAACTAACTGGAGTATTTTAGTTACTTATCAAGAGTATTCTTAGTTCACTTAGACTCACTTGTCTACATTATTCAAAAGATCTGTCTCTGATAACTTTTGACTACCGGCATTTAAATTTCAATTACTGGATATGGCAAGACATTTTTACTTTCTCAAAGGGGATTGTTTCCACGATCATGACACCATATATATCATGAAATTTTTATGCGGGTACATGCAATTCTTTGTGTATCGTATTTTCATTTTTGAAGAGTTTATTTGAGCATGCAATTTCAACAGGGTAATATATTTCATTTAAAAAGGATTTCAAGCGTCAAAGAACACATTTTAAAAGTAGCCCCTAAAGTTTAGCAAAATTTTGAAATCAATTAGAAATTAAAAAGGAAATTTGTTACCTGGCTATAAGTGATTTGAGATTTTACTAGGAATAAAAATGTGACAAGTTTCTTTTTTTAATGTTTTTTTGTCAAATTGGCTCATTTTATATTTTAATATTTTCTTCCCCTTTTAACTCTATTCTTATGGTAATATATTTTCTAGATGTTCTTTTTTTTTAAAAAAAAAGTAAGATTGTTGCATAAAAATTATATGTAGACAATAAACTAAGTATTTATAATTAAAGCAGAAATGTCACTTGATTCTATTCAAAGCTAAATATTATATCCTCTTTTTCTAAAGATCAGACATATTTTGATAGTTTTTTTTGGAATGTCTTATTTTTACATCAAATTAAATTTATCACACAAATTTAATGTTTAATCATTTTAGACTTTTGTAATACATTAATATATAGATAAATTAAATTTTAAATGCTTGAACCTTAAGAACTTTCAACAGACAGTACTGAAAATAATTCTGGTTGACTCATCTAAGGAAACCCGACAATGACTTGAAGCCTTTAAGGCAGCTTATCGGAAAAAAACCCACTGCAGCAGCAGTTTTTGAAAATCCAGAAAAGAATTTATATAAGTATAAAATGGACATATTTGACTTACAAAGATATTCGAATAAATTACAAAATTGTATCTTTGGAGATCTTCATACAAAAGGTAAGATTATGAGATTATTTCAATCAGAAGTTTACAGCAATTGATTGACAAGCATTTTTAATAGAGGTAATTAATGTTTACATTTAGTTAGTTGAACAGGTGAGGTTTTCGTGAGGTTAAAAATCGTTTTTTATAAATGTTACATAAGTTGTGGAATACCAGATAAATTAAAAAAGTAATTTTTCATAATGACATAAATATGAAATTTAGAAACATACTCATAATAAATTAATATGATCTACTAATCAACATCTTAATTAAATGTATATTAAACAATTAAACTAACCCCTTCTCTAACTTAACCTAACCTAGCATTGTTGTCTTGACAGATTAGAGTAACAACAGAAATCCTACCAGAAGAGCTTCGTTTTTACAAAAAGATGAAAAATCTTTATTGAGACCACACGGAAATGATTTTACAAGATTTTTGATTTGAAATTCTAATTATTAATTGAGAATTGATTAGGGTAGAATGAAATATAAGAGAAAGCCAAGGGAAGTGGGAAATTAACAAAGTAAATAGTGATTCAAATGAATTATGGAATTACCAATTCCAATAAAAAAAATCGAGAAATACTATGAATTTGCTACTAGAAAACGAGATCAAGCATTTCAATTCGTAAAGACGAGGATCAAAATTTCGAATTAAAGTTTTAAATAATGATAAAACTATATACGATATTTATACATAGAAACCAATTAACATGAGAATATTTTTACATATTTACAGGAAAATCAAAGACCAATTAGGTGAGAACAAAGGAAAGTAAAAAGAAGTCTGTATTGATTATTTCACTAGAAGACATGATCTCGTAATAGATGAGGCTGGTGGCACATGAGTTTAAGGGTTCCAAAAAGATTATGGGCCCATTGAGGCTACTTTCTAAATTATTGTAAAGTTGTAGATGGATCCCGAATTCCAAAAGCCATGGAGTCCACAAAGTATTTCACACTATCCTGGCTACAGTTATAATATTTCACAGTATTAGCCATGTCACTTTGTAAATGAGATTCCAGAAAAAATGTTTCTCGTGTAATTTATCTTCGAAAAAACTAAATTTTTTTGTAAATTTTATTAAAATTTACCACTTCAAAAACATTTAAATATTTTAGTTTTAGACTGATATAGAATTTAATTTTCAAGAAATAATGGGCTTAGGATATTAAGATTCAACTGAGAATGACAGAAAGAATAAGAGTAACAATTTTGTCCGTTGAGTAATATTCTGTGGATATAACAGTCTATTCTACTATTCCTTGACATAAAGTAGACCAAATATGCTCTGCAGTCCCCTAGAACTTAGAAAATAAAATTATTGCTGGTTATGTACAGCAATGAAATTAAAAAATAATTAATTGGAGAAAGCTTGGATTTTCACTACATCATACCTTACAAGTATCAAAATAACTTTTAAATGTTATATGTATACCTTTGAAATTACACAGCTTTTAATTTATTAAAATTAATGAGAAAAAAAGTGATATAATCGGAACAGCAAAATATATTTTTGAATTTTTGAGGACTAATACACAGCAAATTATTCCGCTGATGTTGTTCAACTGTATAAATGAAATAATTTAGAAAAGCATTCATGTAATGAATAAAACTCGTTTTTCCATCTAGATAGATTCCAATCACTCCATTCTTTCCAAATTAATAAAAAATATTTTTGATCAAACTTAATCAGAACTGTAATCAGCTCATTTTTACTGGGTGGATATCCACATTTCGCGAAAACAAAGGCAGACGTGAGCAGACCCTGACAAAATCGTGCTTCATTTGTTGGTAATTTCCACCAAATCGGAAGTCACAATCTCTGCTGCAAAACATTCTTCATTGTTTGACGTCATTCCAGTACATTAGAACAATGCATTTATGAGGCTTCCGTAGAAGCTACCACTGACTTGCGCAACATTCCACCAAGTCCTATCGAATGGATCTAACCCACAAATTGAACCGCTTTACCTTGAACAGGATTAATCTTCTGATTCGTCCACCAGCAGCGAGTTGTCATTTTTTAACACCTCCACACGACTGCGAGTGCGTGAGCTACCGACTCGGAAGCTTCGATTGTTTAGCGGGAACTAATCTCTTCATCAGCGAATGGAAAAATGGTAATAGCTTGTTAATTGGACAAGGGGAAAGAAAGCAAAAGGATTGTTTTTTCTGATGCAATGATTCCCCTTGCACCAACGCAGGTTTTTTCTTTCTCTCGCTCCTTCTTCTGGCTTCTGTTTTGTTTTTGCTGGCAGGTTTTTGGACTACTGTTAATGTGAAAGTGGATGTAATGGGAAAAAGATTAGGCAAGACAAGGAATGTCACGCTGGAGATTTAATCGGGTGCTAGATCGATAATTCTTTTGCTATACTCTCATTTGTATACGATAGAAATGACAGGAAAAAATATGATTTTTTCAAGCATTTATTTTAAATTTTTTTTATTGACGCAGCTTGTATTGTCTAATTCAAAAAAAGAGTTCAATTTTAAATGGAATAATATTTCAGTTAAAACGAATAAATTTTGATGCCGTTAAAATGGAGATACAGTTGAGATAAACCACGATATGAATTATCTCACTTAATTTAAATAAATATTGGAAGAAAACGTGAGTTATAGCATTTTATATCATAATTTGACAATGATTCATAGATCCGACAGACAACATCTATTGAGACAAAACCTACAGACAACATCTATTGAGCAATAATACATGATAACCGAATTAAGTTATAACACACACACGCACGCACTCTCTCTCTCTCTCTCTCTCTCTCACACACACACACACACACACACACACATATATATACATTGTTTATATTTAGTTTAATTTGCTTATGATTATTGTTGTGATGATACATAATTGGCATTTCTTTAAAATTTATTTGAAGGTGGTTGACTTGCTTAACTTTTGTTTTCAAAAGTGTGTTTGTATAGATATTTGATTCTTGTTTTCTTGTCTTCTTAAATATTAGAATTTATTCTCATATATAAAAAGATTTAAGAGCCTTAATACGAAATATTATCTGTCTTGTATTGTTTGTCAATAATGTCGGCAGAAACAAGTAAGAGAATGGATTCTGTATCAATAATAACACTGATAATGTCATTCGAAGTAGGTAAATAACTATCCCAAGATAGCTAGGCATAGAGATATTGGAGTATGTGAATTAGTAGATAGGTGTTCAAACGCAATAAATAGCCATTGTATTGGGCAATATGTCTCAGTAGAAGTGTTTCGAATTTCTTTGAGACTTTATTCAGAGCTAATAAGGTTTCCTGTCCACTGGGGAAACAGAAAACATTGGTAAAAATACGGTTGTCTCGAAGGACAAATTCGTGCCCAATGATATTCATTTAGAATGCCTTGTCTTGTATAAATTCCGCAGGAGTAATGTGGTATTCCCTGATGAAAATGAGAGTTACAATTTGTTCGGAATCTTATATTGCCAAAATTTGGGCGAGGATTGATGAGATTGTTTGTAAGGCCGAGAGTAATTTTGGAGTTTGGCCAGAAATATGTTGGCGTTCGAGGTATAAATTTAGGTTCTAGCTTGTTTATAAGAGGCGTATGTGGTCTAATATTAAAATTTTTCTTGTCTTTATTGTGGGTTCATTATTTCTTACCCTACATGGTTCAGGAGTATATTTATGTATTTTAAAAAAGTCAAGCAACAACTGTGAGCCATTCTGACGGAGAGTTAGGTGGGTTGATGGTTACTAATTGCTTTAAATGGGTAGGAAACCCATCTGTTAAACCTTTTAAAATTAATTGAGATGAAAGCCTCAATTTTCTCCCACAATTTAATTTCTTACGAAAATATTCTGCTAGAGTCTCATTCGTGTTAAATATGTGTTGGGAAGAAATTAGTAAAATTGGCACCAAAAAATTTCAGTTAGAACACAGCAAAGATAATTAAAATGAGAAATATGCAAGTGGGAATTAATGTAGAACTCTTTTAAAATTTTGAGCTATTTTTTAATTTCTATTCTTCATTCCTATTATTGTGTGTTTAAATTCCTGATTAAAGTAATTTAAACCCAATTACAATTTCATCCTACCGTCAGAGTCAAAAAGAATAATGTGAAGTTTATTCACATGACTTCGTATATTATCACCAGTCTGTGAACCAATAGTACCACTTTCTATTTCAGGAGTTTTGGGGTTATTCCCCCCCCCTTTCTTTATTATATTCTTCTGTAGTTATAGTTGAGTTAGTATCGTTGATTACCCTTTTTGACCTTAATAATATTAATTGACATTTTAAAATATGACACAGTAAATATTTCAACTTTGTAATTATACACAATACACGATGTTATACTTTTCAAAAACCCTTATAATCATTTAATTAAATTCTAATATATACCTAGGATAACTTTTTTCATTTCGCAAAAGGTAATTATAAAAAGAAAGCCAATAACAATTTTTTGTTTAATATCAAGCAATTTTATCACATATTTTAAACTGAAATACCATGCAATATTTTGTATTTTCAGTAAAATACTTTTATGATGTTAAAAACAACAGAGTAGCTACGCTTCTTGAAAATACCAAATGAAAAATATGAAATTTAGATGAAAATTTAATAATTCAATACAAATTTAAATTTATAATCAGATTTTACTTTAAAAGAGTCACTACAGATGTTATGATTCTGTTTCCAGGCATCATTGAAAAGTTTTCTAAGGATATGTTTGCCTTTTCCCCCAAAGTTAATGTTAATCCATGCCTTATAAAATAATACAGGATAAAGTGGAATCCTGTTATGCAGAGACAACACATATATTCTCGAAGAGTTTCACGTGAAAGAAAATGGTGATATGATAGTAGAAAGACATCATATTTTACAAATGAACTAGAAACTTATTAAGATATTTTCCTTTGCTTGTTGTGATGATTTGGAGGATTCAGAGGCTCCTTTTCTTTGGTCCGCAGCGGCCTTTATCAGGTAATTTTTGAGACAGCAGGAGACAGCATGTCCAATTTGTAGTGAATGTTTTTTTATATTGAATGTAGAGATGATTCGCCACATTCTTCTAGTCTCTCTCTCTCGTTTATTCCAAAATATTAATCTCGTATTTGAAGTCAAGAATAGCCTTCTTTCTTATATTCCAATATATTTTTATCGAAGTCGTGGTCGGCGAGTGGCATGGACTTACAACTATAAATCCTGTCGACTCTTGAAATACACTCTTAACAAACAAACAAACAAAAAAACAACAACAAAAAACGAAGTACAAAGAAGGAGTGGTCCGAGGAGACAAAAATTGGCGGATAGAGAAATTATGTACATAATAGAAAAGGATTAAAATTTTAGAAAAATTGAATGATTTATTTCAAAGTAACGAGCTCAATAAGGTGTTGACCCACCTCTTGCCTGGATGCAAGCTACCACACGATGTGGCATAGAGTGATAAAGCTCCCTGATGGTCTCCTGCGGTATTTCTTGCCAAATTTGCTCCAATTCTCGGGCTAGGTCATCAACATTCCTTGATAGAGGTAATCGTTTTCCCATCATGTACCAGATACGCCCGATTGGAGAGAGATCTGGCTGGCCAAGGAAGTGTTTGACAAGCTGTAAGACAGTTCATGACAACTTGTGCCGTATGTGGTCTGGCAGGGTACAAAGTAGCAAAACGGGTCTCAGAATGTCGTCAATGTACCGCTGTGCTGTAAGTGTACCTCTAATGACGACCAAAGGGGGCCGGCTATCAGGGAAATGGCATCCCAGATCATAACTCCAGGTTGAGGGCCTGTGTGGCGTGCAATAGTGAAAGCAAGATCGGCAAACTGCCTTGGGCGTCTCCAGACACGTCTTCGATGATCGTCAGGACACAGTTGGAAAGCAGGATTCGTCGCTAAACACTATACGTCCCCAGTCAGCATCATTCCAACCTGATCGAGCCAAGCCCCACTGTAATCTGGCTCGACAGTGCGCGGACGTGAGTGGCAGGTCGCGTAGTGGTCGGTACGAGCGTAAATTTCGCTCTATCAGCCGTCTGTGAATGGTCATGGTGGACACTCGTGCGCGGGTCTCATGATTGATAACGATTAATCAGGGGCTATGACAGTTGATCTGACAATCACTCCGTCCTCTCGATCTGCTGTGGCCTTTAGCCGACCGCTATCTTTATGACGCTGAAATCTGCCATTGTCCTCCCATTCTTGCCAGCATCTTCTAATAGCCTCATCGCTTCGAAGATATAGCGCGCGATTCTTCGATTTGCCCAACCTGCCTCTTTCAATCCAATGATACGACATCTTTCAAACTCTGACAGCTACTCGTAATGAGCTCGAATCCTGTGGCGAGGCATTTTTCAGCCTTTGAAAGGTATCCTAAATCACAATGCAACAGAAAATTTGACCATCCGATTGAGAATTGCTTCTTATATACACCTGCTGAGTGTGCAGTTCCAATGCGCTGTAGCTCCCTCTATTCATTCATTGAACACCAAATTTGAATAATTTGGATGTTCGGTCCAAATGTCTTTGCATACGAAATTTCATTTCAATCGGACAACTCGTTCTTGGTGTATTATTTTTTTTTGTTGTAGAATGTAATTAATGTGAAATAAGCATACTTACAGGAATTATTATCAAGAAAAATAAGTATTTTCTTCAAATACCTAATGCATTTTTATTTTCCCAAGTAAAACACTCTTAAGTAAAAGTACAAAAACATTGTTAATGTTAACAGTAAAAAGAAATAAAAATTGATGATTCTGCCACAAAAATCAATTATTAAAATTAAATATTAAAATAAGAGCAAACGATAAATTATTAAAGTACACAATAATATTCTGTTCGGATATTAAATTAAAAGCAGACGAATAAAATATTTAATTAAATATATCTTAGCAATGTAAATATACTTTAATCAAATTAAATACAATTATCTGAATCATTGTCATGTTTGGTCCAAATGTCTTTGAATACGAAATTTCATTACAATCGGGCTACTCCTTCTTGGTGTGTCGCTTTTTTTTTATTATAGAGTGCATAATATTTTTTCCTCATCCATTACATATATTTCAGGACATAACATACATTTTATGTTGAATAAGAGAGAGGCTATTACATGGTGATGAACACAGATCAAGCGCTACGTCCATTCGATTCCGTAAAATACATCATGAATATTTGGATATATATATATATATATATATATATATATATATATATATGGCTCTGCTACGTTATTAAATATTTAGAGTAGTCAGAAAATCTGATTTTAAACGTTCACAATATTCTATTAAAACATTTCACATTAGCATTTAGATCACAAAAACTTTTATAATAGTTGAACAACGTCTTCGATGTTCCAGATCGTCTACAAAATCATCCTTCCTTATTGCTAGCTCCCGTCTTCTGACTGTGCCAGCGCCCTCTATAGTGTCAGTGGTATATTTAGATTCTACATCTTCGGCCATCCTGGAAACAGGTGACCTCACCGTCTTAAAGATATTTCTACGTCTCAACCTAGAAAACAAACCTGAAAAGAGAAAATTCAAAAGCAGTAACAAAGTACCAAAAAAAAAATATCGTCTATTGTCCTTCGAGTATCATTGTCTTGCTGAGTGATCGGCTTCACTCTTCCCTCCTTTTTAGCTAACGTATTCGAAACATATAAAGCAGTAATGTTTGGGAGAAAATAGTCATAAAAGGGGAAAAAGTTATAATCGGTAGACATACAGTCAAATAAATAAAGTAATGGCATAATTTATGTTTCGTACCATTTTTTTTATAAATTCTACACAAGTTGTTGTATTTTTCAGTCCTTCTTTTGTTGTCCTAATTTTGATACTTCATATGTGTCATTGGGTTCTAATTTTAGTAATTTTGTATGGCCCTAAATATTTCGATTTAAATTTAAAATGTGGTCCGAATCGAGTAGGTTTTATAGCAACTGAGTCACCTAATTTATAGCAATGAGGCGTTTGAATTCCTAAGTTGTACGTCTACTTATTTTGCTATTGAACTTTGAATACTTGTTTTCTAATTCGTATATCAACACTTCCTTCAAGTTCCCCCATGACGTTATATTCAATTCACTTTTTACAACTATTAAAGAATCATTTACTGTGAATTCAAAAATAGTAAAGATTCGGATTCTTTCCCTATTTTTAGTATCGCCATGTGTATCAAAAATAAACTTATGTAAAATTTTAATTTTTTCTTTCTTCAGACATTTCAATGCACTGCTTATCACATTCTTTTCGTCAATCTTCCTCTTTATAAATAAGAATGAAGCTGACTCACCTCAAAGTCTTGAATTAAATTCTTGCAGAGCAACCAAAATATGTGTATCCGAAAGGCGACACACTATTAAATCATTTCAGATCTCAGTTTAATTTTACATCATGAGTTCATGTCACTTCTAAATTATGTGGCTCTGCTATGTTATTAAACACACACACACACACACACACACACACA
>BMAW01029501.1:396354-442423 GCA_019974015.1 Nephila pilipes | reverse complement strand
CACAAAAACTTTTATAATAGTTGAACAACGTCTTCGATGTTCCAGATCGTCTACAAAATCATCCTTCCTTATTGCTAGCTCCCGTCTTCTGACTGTGCCAGCGCCCTCTATAGTGTCAGTGGTATATTTAGATTCTACATCTTCGGCCATCCTGGAAACAGGTGACCTCACCGTCTTAAAGATATTTCTACGTCTCAACCTAGAAAACAAACCTGAAAAGAGAAAATTCAAAAGCAGTAACAAAGTACCAAAAAAAAATATATCGTCTATTGTCCTTCGAGTATCATTGTCTTGCTGAGTGATCGGCTTCACTCTTCCCTCCTTTTTAGCTAACGTATTCAAAACAAATAAAGCAGAAATGTTTGGGGGAAAATAGTCATAAATGGGGAAAAAGTCATAATCGGTAGACATACAGTCAAATAAATAAAGTAATGGCATAATTTATGTGTTTCGTACCATTTTTTTTTTATAAATTCTACACAAGTTGTTGTATTTTTCAGTCCTTCTTTTGTTGTCCTAATTTTGATACTTCATATGTGTCATTGGGTTCTAATTTTAGTTATTTTGTATGGCCCTAAATATTTCGATTTAAATTTAAGATGTGGTCCGAATCGAGTAGGTTTTATAGCAACTGAGTCACCTAATTTATAGCAATGAGGCGTTTGCCTTCGTAAGTTGTACGTCTACTTATTTTGCTATTGAACTTTGAATACTTGTTTTCTAATTCGTTTATCAACTCTTCCTTCAAGTTCCCCCATGACGTTATATTCAATTCACTTTTTACAACTATTAAAGAATCATTTACTGGGAATTCAAAAAAAGTAAAGATTCGGATTCTTTCCCTATTTTTAGTATCGCCATCTGTATCAAAAATAAACTTATGTAAAATTTTAATTTTTTCTTTCTTCAGACATTTCAATGCACTGCTTATCACATTCTTTTCGTCAATCTTCCTCTTTAAATTCACAAATAAGAATGAAGCTGACTCACCTCAAAGTCTTGAATTAAATTCTTGCAGAGCAACCAAAATATGTGTATCCGAAAGGCGACACACTATTAAATCATTTCAGATCTCAGTTTAATTTTACATCATGAGTTCATGTCACTTCTAAATTATGTGGCTCTGCTATGTTATTAAACACACACACACACACACACATGTATATGAAAAGCGAAAGTATTGATTTCCACTATAATTTACACAAGCATAAGTATAAACAATTAAACAATTCATTCTAAAAAAATAAATTATAAGTATAGTAGGTCTTCCAAGAAAAAAAGTAATAAGTAAAAACTTTTGCCTACCTAAATAATTCTTGAAAAAGCTTGCCTTTCATATGTGTCGAAAGGTTTTGTTTTATTAATGTCGCCCTACACTTATACAATTGGAGGGAAAGGGTGGGTGGGTGAGAGAGAGTGTGAGTTTGACAAAAACCAACAATATCAACTTAATAAGATAAGAGGATATATAATATTTTTAGGGATTGATTAACTAAACAAATCGATTTCCCAACCAAAACCTTTACTAGAATGTTTGGTTCTTGAAATGATTTTTTAGCATTTTGTATTCCTTTTCGACAATTAAATTCTGCAACGTCCTTACTGTACCGATGATCGGACTCTGAAGTCTAAGAAAATACGCTTAGTCTTTGAAATAGCTTCCCATCTTATGATGTTTTATTAGTAAATAGTTTAATATTTAATACTAATATATTAACTCGTAAAAATCATAAATCTTGGTTTAAATGTAATAATTTACTTGTCTTTTGTTGAAGTAAATGTACGAAAATCAGAGCTTGTTTTTATTTTCATATAAAATTAAATGTATGCTTTCGAAATTGTTTATAATGCCGATTGACGATTGAATTTTTCGATCAGAGTTGTCTGCCTAAATCTTTGATTGTGTTCGAAAAATCAAATTACCTTTTTATTGTTTGTTCATATATTTACTATATCCTAGCACCGAATTTTGATCGTCTTAGAACTTATCATTATTGGATTCATTTCAGACACTGCTTAAATATCCTCATAAAAAGAGAAATATCCCTTCAAAGGCTTGCTTTTTTTAGGGAAGTACGAGACTTACGACTTTGATGTGTCTGAGTGATCTCTCATTTTTTCCTTGAGTATTATTTTAGGGGAGGAGGTACCAGCCCAGGTGTCGTCCTCGTCACTTGACCGAGGTTCAAAATTACGAGGTCCGTCGCCAATAGCCCGCGTGTTGCTTCTAGTGCGACGTTAATAAGAAACTAAACTAAACCTTGAGTATTACTGCGTATATCGTTGGTAAACATGATGATACATCTCAGGATTTCTCAGCGGTCTTTCTCAATTTTTTATTATTTTTCTGGTCATTGAATTAACCTTTTTTCTTCTTAACATTTACAGATTTTAACCTAGATTACAGATAAGTATATTTTCATTAATTTACTAGTGTGGGGAACAGTTGGCGAGTATGATCTGTGCGTCACTGAAACTAACCAAAAGAGAAGCCCCACACCAATGATTGGTTGCGAATTGTCTTATAAAAATGACAGGACAAGTAGAAATGACAGAAATATGAAATAATAACAGAAAATATATTACATGTACAAAATATCTAATATAACTGTTTTGGGTGACGATACATGCTACTATTTAATGAAATATGTTGTCAATAATGCAAATTAAGTTGTCTTATAGTAAAAGATTCCAAGCTGAATTAATTTTGCTGTCCAGGTCTTGTTGAGCATCTTTTAGAATTTCCTGTTTCTTGTTACATCCACCATGTTTTCTCTGACGTTTATAAGGAAATGGAAGGCCACACGAAATGATGAAAATTCCTTTCAAACTGATGACTGATAGTTATGCATGGTGTTTTCTTGTTGGAAAGCAATAATATTTAAATTTGGCATCATTGGTAGAACCGCATGTCTTACAATCCTCATAACATATTGGTCCCTCTCTTAATATCGGACATATTCGAGTAACGTGTCATGCGTTCAATACGTTTTTGAATCACGATATTAAATATTGAGCTGGCAATAACGTCTGATATTTAGTGTTTCGAAAGAAACATTTGTACCTATTCACGAGCATCGTTCTATCACAAAAAAGGTACTGGAGATATCTAAATGATATTTCATGCTATTCATCTGTAATTTTTCTAAGATCAATTACAGATTTTTTTTTTGTCAAGCTTCTGAAATGTTTCAAATTCATTTGTCGATCTTTACAAGTAATAATTTGCAAATAATCAATCCAGAAGCTCAATTATTTGTAATAACAAATACTTTGAGTGGAAACAGATGCACCCAACACACCTGAAATAGCAGGCTGCATTTAATAAAAACAAACCTTCCAAATAGATCAAAACATTATGCGCTTTAACAAGCTACACTGCACTTCATACTGTCTTGATGTAACCAAATGTCCAAAATCAGTTGGTTATCATGCAATTAAATAACATTTTTGTCGTACCGAATAAACAGTCATTTATGAGCAACGTGTAATTTCAAGTCATTCTACGATTATTTCTGGCCATACCTAGGTTGTATTTGATGTTTATAAGACCAAGTATTGTCAACATTACATCAAAGTTCTTCCAATCTAATTTATTTTTGTTTCATCCAATATGCGAGCAGGAAACTGACTTTTAATGTCCGTCATTAAGAACTATCAATTTTTTATTGACCTCGAAGTTAAAGATTCGTTTGAGTCTTTTTGCTATTCTCTTAACTTTTTAAAAGAGTGCAAATAATACATGTTTGAGTTCGTAGCGTTTTTGAAATTAAAATTAACTCATTTAAAAAGAAATCAAACTGGTATTTTACTATGTGTGAAGCCTAAAAATAAGGTTACACATCAAAGTAATTTTGAAAATAAGTTGCAATCATTAAAATTTTTTTAAAATTATTTTAAATACATTATGCAAAATAATTTTTCTTTCATTAATGTACTGTAATTGAATAGGAAAATAAACAATCTGTATTAATAAAAAAGGAGGAGTCTGTCTGGACGACTGACCGTAAAGATTATAAAACTCAAAATCATTAAATTTATTCAAAGAACCTATGAATTTTGATAGTGTGCATCTCGAACCCTTTTCTTCGGAATTTGTTCAAATTCGAATTGCTTAAAATTTTATTTTAAAGTAGATTTTGTCAACACTGCGCATGATTTTTACGCATAATACATCGTATGATGACGTCAAGGCCGTTGCGTTTAGTTAATTATCTTCATATAATTTTTGATGATTTATATACATATTTATTCTATTGTTTGTTCTTCGTAACAGAATGTGATTTTTAATAGACTGTTATTTTTATATATTTGTTCATTCTTTGTTGCAAAATTACGATTCAGTATCGAATGAATAAATTAATGATGATATTCAACGAGCAAATGAAGCAACCACTATTAAAAATGTTTTCAATAACACACTCAAAATATTTACAACAATATCTATGATAGTGATAATTCTTCTGTGAAATAAGAAACATCCTTACTTATTTCTCAAGTCCCAAAATCATTCGATAAATAAATTCTTATGCAACATTGCTTGCAGTTTCTACACTATTACGTTTTTTCACCATACGAACTTATGCCGCATGGTACTGAAGATCTGGATGCATAACTACTGAACTTCGTACAAGACATGACATTGTTTTTTGTCCGTTTTGTTTCTATTTTTTCGCTAATTTCGATTTAGTTAAACACTTTTCTTTTGAATTTGTTTACTTGGAACTGAGATTTTTAATTAAAAAAACTTTTTTTTTCACATTTTTAAGAATTTTTAAAAATTAATAATGTTGAAACGAATTTTTAATATACTTTGCGGACTAGCTCCTGAATAAAACGTCCCCAAATTATGATTCTTGCACTATCTCGGAGATATAAACTTCTTAAAACGCTAAACCAAATTTAAATGTGTAAATTATTTAGCCGGCTTTTGGCGAATTTTTGAAAATAGCTCTAGAAAGTGTTAATTTTAGATCTTTTAAAATCACTTAATCCAAAGATCTATTGATTCAAATGAACCAGTATTAAAAAATGGCAATTTGACCCTCTTTTAAAAAGTAACTCACTTTAAGATGAACAGGTATTCCAGTTAGTTCAAAATAAATTGAAGTTTGAGAAACAGAACTTAAGAAATTTTCAGATAAAAGGAATTCAAATCAAGAAAGTAATGCTAAATTCTTTAAAGATAAAAAAAAAAGATATAACGAAGACATAAAATATTTAGAGAAAAATATTTTTTTCTTTTCCTAATCGCATTGTATATACAAGGTATACCTGTTAAATAACGAGACTGTAGCTATAAAGCATTTTATTTTGATGTCATATATATTGACATATCATGACCTTCAATATACACTCCTCTTCTATTCCTACAACTCTCTATGCGAATCTTTCTTTGTTTGAAACAATGGTGGAAATCTCCTGTCAACTACTTCAGGAGATGTGCCGCTTTCTCTTTCACTGCTTCAACCGACTCAAATCTTGATCCTTTTAAACAGATTTCATCTAAGGAAGCAGATAGAAGTCACATGACACAAGATCCGGTGAATAAGGCGTATGATCTAATACTGGGATGGTGTACTTGGATAGAAACCTCTTGACAGACAACGTGGAAAGAGTCGGTACATTGCCTTGGTGGTAAAATTTGCCGTACGGATTCTTTGTTAATTCCTAGAGTCTCAGCAGTTGCAGGAATACTTAACCGATGGTCAGAATGAACCAGATTACAGATGTTTTCGATATTGTCATCTGTTATTGACGTGAGAGGGTGGCCCGGGCATGAATCATCTTCAACGTCTTTTCGATCATCTTGCAAACGCATAAACCGCTCCAAAACACGTGCGCAAGTTAAACATTCATTGTGATACAAATTTCACAACAATTCATTGCTCAATTATCATTTTTCAAGTGAAACAACAACAACAACAAAAAAAAACAATTCTAATGCGAATGAAGGGTATGGATAAACCGATTTGTGTTTACAGAAACGAGAAGCTCTGCCTTTGAAAGGGAAGGCTTGACGCTAAACACCTGTCGATCGCTGGCGTTTTGCGCATGCGTACTGCTTCTGTTGCAGCATCATTTTCGTTATTTAATAGCCTCATCTCGTAAATAAGAAGCTTCGAATATTTTAAATGAACTTTGTTCTTGGTATGCATTTAATTTACAATTAAAAAATTAATTCCGTAAACACAAATGTAAATTTATCATCAAACAAATGTAACATATCAATAGTTAATTATACAAATATTTTTTTAAAAATATTGATCTTATTAGAAAATTTTGTAAGCTCTTATAAAGTATTTAATGCAAAAAATCGTACATTCAAATATGATTAAAATATCACTGGATGTCATATTTTCAAGCTCAGTATAATTCAAACTGTAAATGATGAAATACCAAATTTTCAATTTCAATACTTAAAAATATTTTCTTTTACATGTAAAACAAGTTCTAAGCAGATAATTAAGGTTTTGTGTGCCTCTTCATTTCCTTTACCAATTCGATAGACTGTTTATGTAATATTTTTTTTATGTTCTCTACATTTAAATGTCATAGCCCTCGTGTCGCTTCTAAGTGAGACGTTAATAAACATAGCAAAACTAACATTTAAATAGTTTTTTTACGATATAAAGTTAATTTTCTACTTTTCAGATCCATCAGTATAAATCTCATTAAAATATGAATGAAAGAAAGTGTTTTTAACAATATAAGAAAAAAAAATCTACTCTTTTCTTTAAAAGAGAGAGAGGTTCTCAACTTATTTACCATTTTTCGGCAAGTAATAAGAAAAAAACAATTTTTTTCGAGACAGCATACAAAAATGTAGGTTAATTTGATCCTGTTTTCTTGTTTTCTCAACAAAATGCATCAAAAATAAAAGTTTGCGTGAACTTGATTATAATAATTTGCCTTGAATCTTTCGAAAAAATACTCAATTTGTGTATAAAGGGGGAAAAACTCGAATACATCCCCCCCTTCTTTAGACTTTTGGTAATAAGCATATATTTTTAACGAAATCATTCCCATCCAGTTGAGAAAACAATACATGTCGGGTTATAGTTCAAGGTGGTAACAAGTAAAAAGAGTGTACTTTACGTTCCTTTATTATTTATTCTTATTCTGAGAGATTTGTAAATGTTATTACACTACTGCCATATAAACTAATTTCTTATTCATATTATTATTATTATTAAAACATTTGCATTTCACTTGCTGTGGAAATATTTCTCTCTGTTTCTTCTAGTAAGCACGTAAAAAATTAACAATGGTTAAAACAAAAGAATAAACATCCACTTTTCTACCTGCACGTTTCTTATCTGACAAACACAATGAATGTGATGAGTATTGCCTAATCTCAAGCACATCAGCTAAAAGGTAAAATAATGATAGAGAATGAAATTTTTAGCATTTAATTCTGGTAAATTTTGGTGCTATTCATTTAAATAATTCGACTCGTGTGTTTGTGTGCTCTGAGGAGAAATCGATTGGGAATAAAGAATAAGCCTTGCATAATACCACAAAGGTTTATTGTTTAATTGTTTTGCTATTCTGTTTATTCATGTTGTGTTTGGTGTGATTACATAGCGTGAGAAATTCTTAAATGAAATATGAGCTTCCGGCTTCAGCGTTGTATCGTAATTAGCATGTTTGAATGTCCAGAGTTCACTGAGGTTGCGTGGTTTTACCTTGAGTGTGGAAGATAATGAGCATACTATTGAATTTATCAGATTCATTCCTCGTCAACAGAATCTGAATTAGAATTTTTTTTGTCAGATAATGTGTAGGTGTAACAGATTATAATAACTTATTCAAGAAAAATAATGAAAGATATTAATGACATCAACTGTCGTAAAAGGACCTATTACTTTCAAAAGCTTTTAATTGTAAACTTCCCTACTTTTACGTTATACAGCCCTTTAATTTTCAGTCAACCATTAATTAAAATTGAATGCTTTGCATCATACTTTTTGCGGAATATGCAAAAAATATATACAAACAAAATACAAATTGTAACAATCGCGACATATAACAATCTAGGAATATCGAACACTAAATCAATACTATTAATAGATAACAAGAAACTAAATATTTATGGAAATCATTAAAAAACTATTAAATATTTATGCAAATCAGATAAAAAAAATTTCTATAACTAAATAATCTAGAATTTAAAACCTAAGCTCACACACACAAATCAAACAGTTCGAAAAAAGAAACAAAAAATTTTTGAATACTAAACAAAAAAAGCAAACTATCTAGAATAATGAAAATAATGTAATCAATACTGTCCCGTACTGAGGAATGGAATAATGTGTGTTTATACCGGTAATTACTGGTCAGACCATCAAATTTCTGGAAATTACATTAAAAAAAAAATATGGTAGCGTACCATAAATCAGCAAATTCAGAAAATCAACCATAGAAAGAATACTTGACTTAAACACACACACACAAATATGTAAATTAGGAAGTAATCTTAAAATTAAAAAGTAAATCAAGATGTCAGAAATCGTTACTGTACCAATGAGGAAATAGATGTATACCAAAACATCAAGCAGGCGAATTTAAATATGCTCCCGCGATTAATTTTCGTCATTTAGCGTCGAGTTGTCACCATTGATAATATCAGACATATTACTCCTAATGAGGTCGCTGAATTTTGGAAAATCAATTCGAAAGACAAGTCTATTTCCGATATTGTATCAATTCTGAATAGATCAAAATCCTGTATTCATCCAATAATATCGAGAGGAGAAAAAATCTCATGTGGACGACAGCGAGTGACTAATAGAAGGGAAGACCGAAGAATTTATGACTAACGGCTTCGTAAAAAATATCCGTACGACAAGTTTAGAGTGCAATGGACCTTTGAGTCTCGAAGAATACTATTCTCAGAAGAATAAAAGAATGTAAATCATTAGTTTATCGGAAACTGCGAAAGAATGAGTTTTTTAGAACTGTGTCATATACGAGGGTCGTTCAATAAGTCCTTAGGAAATCCAAAAGATGACTCTTGTAGCATCGAAAATGTTTGTTTTTAGTAAGCATCATGACTCACTAGACAGCTGTCTAAGTCTGTTATTTCCATCGTAGGGTTTCATTTTTATTGTCGATTGAAGCAAGAAACTTGTGTTTATATAGAAAAACAGGAAGAGTGGGTTTCAAGTGGTGCTTACACAATTATTTAACCTTCAATATTAGGAGGCGTAACACGGCAAGAGAACAAAGTTGAGTTGGATGAAGTTTGTGGCACATCTGCCTCTGTATTTGCAACTGCTTTCAATAAGTTTAATGAGTTTAAACATGGCTGTATATCCACAAAAGATGAATGCCGTCCGGGACTCTCAATGGAAGGGGCTGCTCCTGGAACGCTTGACAAAATACACGATACTGTTTGGAGTGATGGACGAATCAAAGTATACGAAAAAGTTGAGGCCACTGACATATCGCAAGGTACAGTGTTTTCCATATTTCACGAAAAATTGGATGTGATAAAAATCTCGGGAAGATGGGTGCCGCGTTTGCACTTAGTGGAAAAAAAACGCCATCGTGTGGTCGACTCTGATGCTATTTTGGCGCTTTTTCGTCACAATGCTGACGAGTTTCTGCATCTATACATAGCTATGGACAAAATGGCAACAAAATCAAACGGATAGCCACGGTTTTTTAGGTTGCAAGTAGAATACGCCAATTACTTGGAAAAATAAAAACTAGAGAGCATTATGCGTCATTATTGCCCTGGTTGAGCGAAGCAATCTAGAAAAAACGTCATCATTTGAAAAAGAAAACGATTCTTTTCCATCAAGACAATGTGAGGAAAAATAGTGGTCAGCATCTCCCAACACAGCCTCAAGAACATAAATTTGTATTTTTAGATCAAAACTATTTGTTTACAAACGGTGACGGACCTCGTAATTTTGAACTACGGAGAAGTGACGAGGACGACACCTGATTTGGCACCTCCCTCTCCAAGTTCCACACCACGCTAATAGGAGGACTTGGGACTTCTTCCAAATTTAACGTACATCAGCCTACTATACGGCAGGTCATTAGTGATATCAGGACTCGAACCTGCTACTCGACGAAAACAACATCAGCGGCGAGTCCGGGACCACCAGGCTACGAAGGTCTTAGAAAACAGTATTAGAAATTTTTAAATGAATCGTACGAATGAATTTTGCATACAACATTTTGTATTTCAAGTTCCATAAATTTGTTAAAAACATTTCAAAGTAATTAATAAGTACACATTATCCTATTTGAATGGAATGTATGAAGATAAATGTTTATGTTTATCCATGATTATTTTTTGGAGAAAAAAAAACCTTCGATAGAACCGATGTTGATCAAGGACATTATATTAAGGTGTTAAAATATGCAAAACAATGAAATTGCATGCGTAAGGGATCGAATATTATAGGATTTACTTTGACAAAATAAAATGTTCTATTGATACACTTCGCTCAATGAATTAGACTGATATTTATGAAAGTTCACTTTGCTTGAAATAGTACTTTGTGAAATTACTACTAAAAAATAAGGAGAAGCATTACATTTTTTCTTGATGAACTTATTTAAAGTCAAATTATAGCAAAAAATACATGGTATCCTTGTATTTTAGATTACCAAGTAATTTAAATTAACACAGAATTAAAAAAAAATTACGTCGAATATTTTGATTTTTTAAAGTGTTTTCCTTATTTTCTCAATATTCTTGTAAAAATTAAGAACCTCTTTCGATAAAATGTCGAATTCAAGTTTTTAATGATGTAAAAATTAATTTTAGCAATTTATAACATATAACAGCCGTCAAAAAATTAACCTGGATGAAGGATATTTTAATAGATGTAAATCATTCCTCAAAAACTATTTTTAGTATTTTGCGTACTATATACATTAATTATTCTTTTAAATTTCTCTGAATTATGTTCTAAAAATATGATTTAGAAAAAAAAAATACTTTAACCAATTCATGTTTTTTCTTCACCTCCTTTTCAGTTTTTTTTAAATACTGTCATTAAATAAGAGAAATATTATGTAGTAATTTTAAAGTAATTGTATTTTAGCGACATTTCCATTTTCTTTCCCTTTGTTAAGTTACTAATTAACAGAGCTCAATAGAAACATATATAAGCCTTCATCTGAAGACATATTTTTTTGTATTTCAGTAACAATAAGTCTACAAATTGGATTTTCACATATGAGTTATCATAATTAGTATAATTTCTACAATAATTATTGTTATAAATAGAAAATACAAATTGCACCGATATTGAAAAGAAGCATTTAACACCTTTAGAAATCCAGCTTACTCTCTAAATAAGTCCAAACTCCTATTCTAAGCAATGATTAAAAAGTGCGCTAATTATTATTGATGCCATGCATAGAATTATCTAAAAAGTGACAAAAATAGGGAAAAGTGACAAGTCCGAAACGATAGCGTATAATTACACCTGAGGCAAAAGTAATCGCTATTCATCTTTGCCCCAGTTATGGCACCTTAATATTCCTCACAAAACCCCACACAAAACCGAAGCCATAGCGGTGGGAATCGGATGGCATTCATTGCCTTGCAGTAATAGAGGTCAAACGTATCGGGGTCAGGTTTGTTTGTGAGTTCTGCATCAAAAGTGAAATATTTAATTACAAATTCAGCAGTAACCAATTGATAATATTCCATCCACCGTGGAGGAAGCAGTAGGAAAAAAGCTCATTAGAAATTATACGATTAAAAAATAATCCAACGTCAACTTCATTTCAGGTATTTCGGATACCTGTCAGTCAAACATCGCTTTCTCTATGTTAAACCTGTGGTTAAACAAGCCTAGGTCTTGGTTGGCTTAGTTTTATTGTGTTGCGCTTATAATTTGCTTTTTTGATAAGACGCACGGAACCCATCATTACCAACTTTCTCTCCATGTTTGAACAAACAAACACGGAGGCGTCGGGAAAGATTTGATAAAGCAATTTTTTTAGGAGGCGGACATTTTTTAATCAAATGAAGAGTTCCGTAATCTTCTCTCAACAAGGAACGTAGGTTGAGTGTTGAAACCTTTTGACATGCATATTATAAGCCTTTTCGGCCAACCCTCTTTATTTTCAGCAGCGGCGGGCCGAAGAATTTTTCTGGTTTGGTTTAAAATAAACATCTACCGCTCGTACCAAAGTGCTAATCATACTGGGAAAATAAATTTGAGCAGATTGGAGTGGCATTTCCAGAAAAGAGATATTTTCTGGAGAGAGTGTTGGCTTCTAAAATGAATGAATTGAGAGAGGACTGTTAAATTGTTATCTGTGCAAAAATATGGTACATAAAACTTCATGAACATCAATGTGCCACTTTGATGTGCTATTGAAATGAAAGACATATATTGGAATTAAATAATAATAATAAAATTGAAATTGGTTTTTCTCAGAGCAGTAGTTGAATTCTCAGAGAAGTAGAGTTATTCAAAATAAATCACAGTTAGCTTAAAGTAAGCTTACTTCCGAGTTTCGGACTTAGAGAAATAATTACTATAAAGAAAAGGAAATATCTTCTTCAAATTCCTAAAACATTTTTATTTTCACAAACAATACATTCTTCATAAAACATGTCAACGCAACGACAAAAAGAATAAAAACAGAAAAAATAAATTATTAAATTAAATATTCAAATAAGAGCAAACGATAAGTTATTAAGTAGACAATATTGTATTCGGGTGATAAAATAAAATCAGACGATAAAAAATTAAATAAAATATATTTTAGAAATATAAATATACCTAACATGGAATTATTATAATCATAATATATATATATATATATATATATATATATATATATATATATATATATATATATTGTAATGTCAATCTTTTGAACCTAACTCCACATATTCTTTATTTCATGTTTACTTATTTTGTTGACAACATTTTCTCAAAACATATTAGCACATTATTAATAAAGCACATAAGAAACATAACTAACCATATTTATTTTTTTAAAAGTGCTTCCACATGTACATTACAACCCCCCCCCCCTTAAATTTAACAATAACTTTCATATTGGTAGTTGGCATAAGATTACAGATGAAGTATTAACCGAACTATACAAGTGCCTGATTTTAGAGTAGAATATGTTTACAGGTAAGTCAACTCTGATTGAAAAACATACCTCTCTAAATTTTTTCTGAAACTATTGCCTTTTAGACATGTGACCATTTTAATTTTTCTAGTTGCGCTGCTATGTTAATATAGTATAAATGACCAAAATGAATGGATTCTTTAAATCCTTTTATAGTTGATTCTAAAAAATTGTATTAATTATACTGATAAAATTCTAGCTAACGTTTTATTTAAATACCTTTCTAAAAGCTTATCTTGTACATAGCGATAACACATATACTATTGTGCATCTATTTTTTGAACCAAATGTTTAATTTCGGGATTTTTTGTTTTGTGAATATCACGAACCTTTTTGATCTTTATATGGTTGTAGTAGCCTAGTGGGACTCGCCGAGAATTGAAGCCACCGTTGTTTCCGTCGATTCGTAGCCTCGAGTCCTGATGCCACTGAAGACCCGCCGTGCACCCGGAGCTGACGCAAGTTAAATCTATCGGGACCCTTGCGTGGTGTGGAAGTTAGAAGGGGGTGCCAGCTCAGGTGTCGTCTCCATCACTTGACCGAGGTGGAAAATTACGACGTCCGTCGCCAACAGCCCTCGTGTTGCTTCTAATGCGACGTTAATAAATCCAAACCAAAACCAAGTCCTTTCGTTCGCGTGGTGTGAAAGTTTGGAGAGGAAGTTGCCAGAACAGGTATTGTCATCGTCTCCTGACCGAGGCTGAAAATTGCGAGTTCCGTCGCCAATAGCCAATACGTTTTCTCTTGCCCTTTTACCAGAGAGTTTCATTTAAAATGTCCTGTTATTGAAGCGAAACCTATTTGGCTGAGGTCCGTGTGTGAAAATCCCTACTTACATTCTAAGCTTAAATCCTGTATACTTACGGCTCGTAAAATTACCCAACAAATTTATTAATTTTTTCAAACTTTTATTATATTTCTCAATATTTTTATCATCCCTTACCATGTAGCTATAATTGTATGTCTTGTATATATGTTCCCACCTTTGCCTAATACTTAATTTTTGTTTACGAGTTTGTGGACGTTTTTGTATTGTGCTATTTAACCTGTTGTGTATCTTATTTCTGTAAGAAAATTTCAACTGTTTCTTGTGTTTCTGTCATGTATATTTTTTGTTGTGCAAATACCTTGTACATTTTGTTTAACCTTTATTTCAAAATTATGTAAATCTTATGTTATTTTGTCAATAAATGCTGAGTGCGGGGGTGATTGTTTCCCGGGGGTCCGGTTTGCAGCTCTAAACCCTTTGGGTGAGCTCGGTCCCCTTGGGTACCCTGCCAATAGCCCTCATGTTGTTTCTAAGTGCAATGTTAATTAAAAAAATTAATCAACAAAAAAATTGGGGGGTTTACAAAATTGCATGGGATAATGATCGTTTTGAGTGTATGTCGAAGCTTAACCTTATATATTTGCTTATATTTGACAAAAGATTTCAGTTAAAGCGAAGTATCAGGTGCCCTTTGGCGACTTTAGGAAGAAACCGCTAACTTAGAAAAGCGATCGCCAAAGTACTGATACATTATGAAGGGTTACCATAAATCTAAATTGCCACTTTTAGATCATTATCACACTCGAAAGTCGCTAGACGCCAAGGGACACCCGATACTTTACTTGAACCAAGATTTCCCCCCCCCCCCAAAAAAAAAAAAAAAAAAAAAAAACTGATACAAAGAAATTCACACTTAAAGTAGTTTGTAAATAAATGTGAATCGATGAATCGACAAGTAAGCATCTCAAAGAAATATCTTGGACATTTTTTTTTTTTAAATAACAAATTTTTCAGAGTGCGTTATCTTAAGAGATTGTAACCCGAAGTCATGCAAATAACTTAAAGTTCTAAATTTAAAGTTAAAATTAAAGATGCGAATTTTAAAAAGTAACAAATTTTATGGAGTAAGAACTTAAATGAATTGCTTTCAATAAGTATTCTGTTGTAATTTTAAGGTCTACTGCTCATATGTGTTTGTTTTTATTCAGCTGCATATATGCACTGTGTATGTTATATATATATATATATATATATATATATATATCACAGTTGAAATACTCATTCGTGTTATTTACTTTAGTTATAATATTTTCTTGTATTAAATAAGTTCTGAAAACTTCTATATGATGAAAAATGTTGAAAACTAAGATTACGATTCTACACTTAATAATAATCCTGGTTCGCTAAGCAAATGAAATTTTCTAAAGGGCTTATAGTACAAAGAATTTCAAAAGAAAAAAATATTTTTAAATAGAAAATATTAAAATTTATTGAAAAATTGAACATAAACGGAATACAATCTCGTACAGTCGATTGCGAGATTTCGTTGAGAAGTGTTCCCCTTGATGTTCTTCTAATTCAAGAAACATGTCTGAAACCATAAAATAATTTTAGGTAGCAAACTACACCTCGTATAGAGACAATCATAAAAATCAGGCACAAGCTTCTGGATGAGCACGACAATACACCACCACCTGCTGACCCTACCACTCCAGCAGAATCGAAACAACTAACATTTTCCTCGCCCTTCTTCCTTATCACTATCCAATCTCTATTATTCCCATTTACATTCTTCCTTTTGATCCGAACTTATTCCCAATAGACCGTGAATATTCCCTTAAAACTAGAAGAAATTGTAAAATTTTCGGTGATTTTAACGTCACTCACAAAGTTTGAAATAGCTGCCACAACTCCAAAGTTATTTCACAAACATTAACACAGTAAACGTGCTAGAGAGGAAGTATCGTCTTCCTTGAACTGACAGAAATGATCTCTACAGCCCCCAAAATAGCATCCACTCCCATTAGTAATCCGAATTCTAACAAATTTCTCTTAATATTAAAGATTAAAAAAATTTAAAAATAGCCTTCGTAAACAATATCAAAGATCTTTTGATCCATTTCTTAACAAAACTTAATGGAATTAAAAAAAAAAAAAAAAAAAAAAAAGGAAAGAAAAGAAAAGAAAAATTTAAAACGAAATTATTCACAGTTTCAACCTAGAATCATAGAATAAAAACTGCCCTCCCCCCCTCCGATTGTTCAAGACAACTCTTTTTAGAAAACTAATAAACTTTTCAAAAGCAAGAGGCCTAGAGTATCCCTGTCCCATTTACACTCAAACGAGCACAGTAGCCTCAAACCCACAAAAGTCTGAAGCTCTAGCGAGTTCACTTGAACAAAATTTCCTAGAAAATATGAGACCAATAAATCATAAAATGGACATCAACATAGACACATTGACCCTCGACACTATTAGTAATTGCATCTCCACAAACACTTACACCACATAAAAAAACTTGCATACGAAAAAAAAACCGCTTAAAAGCTTCCCCCCAAAGCTCATTTTATTCTTATTTACCTCATAAATAAAATTCTTAAACATTTTTCCAAAGTCTTAAAAACTGCAATAATCTTCCCATTTTAAAATTTGGAAAAAATCTTTCATCTTATAGCTTATTATAGACCAATTTTTCTTCTTTCATCTCTCAGTAAATTCACAGAATCTGTTATTTTAAAAAGATTACACATCCATGTCAATTTTCATAACTTTATTAATCATAATCAATATAGTGTTTCACAAAACAATGTTCAACTATTCATCTTCTCTTGAAACTAACTGAATTAATTTCCTCAGGATTTGAAAAAAAAAAAAAGACTTACAACAGGAACCGTCATTTTTGATGTACAAAAAGTTTTTGTCAGGGTCTGGATATAGATGGCCTAATTTATAATCTAATCACCAATAAATTCTCTAATTCATTAATTCCCCTTCCCCCTTCTACGCAAGCGAAAGAACATTCCATGTCAAAATTGACCCCCCCCTTTCAGTCCCCAGAAATATTTTCCAGGTGTTCCCCAAGAAAACGTTCTCGATCCTTTTGTTTCAATATTTACATTAATGGCATTCAGCAATATTCATTAACAAACACAAATATGTATGCAAATGATACTAGTGTGCTCGTGATCCTAAGAATTCCGAAATTAGTCACTTTCCCTCTAAATAAACATCTCCTAATTCTAGAAAAATTCTTTGACACTTGGAAGATTAAAATAAATGTTGAAAAATCCGCTGCAGTACTATTTACTAAAAAAGAATTCCCCTCCCATTATTTAATATAGTTAAAGCTCGTAGTCCCAAAACACAAACGCTAACACGATGCCCATTAATACTTAGGCTCTTCACACTAGCCATGTTAAGTTATATAACTAGTTTCCTTACTTCGAAATCCCTGATTGCCTGTCATTTCATTATCACCTCTATTCCCTTATCACCTCCAGAAGCGGTGAAGATGTGCGAACCGCCGCCATACCAATCTTTTTATTACTTTTTTCTCAACAGATTAAAATAATTAATTGTGGGTAATAAACTAGTTTGTTCAAATGTAAAGCCTCGCTACTTGCTATTGGCATGGCGAAAATGCCGTGCTTGCTGAAATCCCCAATAGAAATGGCAATGTGTAAGAAAACTCGCGCTTTAAGTTTTCCATTACAGCACCGTCCAACTGTTTACCCCTCACTTTCCACCTATGTATTGTGTGGTGAAAATTGCTTGTTTATAAATATTTTCTATCACTCCTTGCATTTTTGCCCATAAATTCCAAAACACCTTGTATAAAAAATAACTAAGAAACACAACTCAGTTAAGCCCCTTGATATTATAAGTTTTAATTCTATGTAAGTTATTTTAGAAGACCAAAATATTTAAAGGGCGTTAGAGTTTTTAAACTTTAGTATTGTGAGTCAAATAAATGCTTCTATTAATTTGGAATGATTTTTTTTGAAAAGGTAGAATTTTATTGGGAGTGTTTTGAGGTTCTAGAAAGGTTCGGGAAAAAAAAAAAGCTTTATCACATACACTGTCCCATTAATTACTTTTCATATATCGTTTGAAAAATTTTTGGGAGTGGTTTTTATACATTTTTTTTGTATCTAAGATGGTAAGATTCGACTCTAACAAAAGAATTTTTTTTTCATCCTGTCTTTAAACTATCTTTAGTTGAAGAATCAACATTTATTCAGGTAGTCTTGTCTTCATTAAATGGTGTACTGGATTACAGGTAGTGTTTGAGTAATTTTATCGTTCTCCACACTTCTTAACAACAGTATCAACATTGCTTCTGAAGAAGTTGATAGATGACTCTTAAAGGATTCGAGATAATTATTAGGAAAAACCCTTCAACAATCTAAATGAAGCAGAATGAAAGTAGGTTATTTTTTGCGGGGAAATGAATCCTACAAGTTATTTCTTCAGGTAAGAGAGAGTTTTAAATCTGCTGGGTTTTCTATCAGAGTAGCATAATTTTTTCTTCTATGATGTTTGTGCGTTGTACTCGCATGAATTGAAACAAAATATTTCGGTAATTCTATTTTATATTAGAATCCAGGAATGTAGAGATTATGGATATTTTATGAGGAATGTATTAAAATTACATTACATCTTTGTTGTTTTATCAAAATAATTCATTGCGGCTTTTGCATTTGATTGAAACTTTCAGTAATGTAAAAATAATCGGTTTTATTAATGAATTGTTTAATACATTTAAGGTAATAGTGTAACTTCAAAGAAATTTTTTGAATTAACCTAAATTTTGCCTACAAATGCAGATTTTGTGACTTAATGGGGCTTCAATATTATAAAAATACCCAAGAAAAATTTTGTTAATGTATATTTTTGCTATCAAAAGGGCATTTTATGCAAGTATAACAAATATTAAGACTTTCCTCAAAATATGGTAACTCAAAAGAAAACAAATATATTGATATTTCAAAAATGGAATATACAGAATATAATCTTATCTAGAGAATAGACTTTTATTTTGATAATATAGTCTTTACATAGGAAGTTATGGTAGTTCGAGTTCTGAACGCTGAAATGTTCTTAAAAATCATTAAAATATTCCCTTTATTGCAATATAAAAATATTCTACTGAATATAAAAGCTCCAGAATAGTCTATTCTATATATACAAATTTGAAAAACATATATACATAAAGTTTCAGGCTCATTTATGCATCAGTTTCAGATAATGGGTGTTGTATTAATGAAAAAAAAATCGTTTTTAGAGCCTTTCCGGAAGAGGAATTCACGATCAAGTAATATATTAAACAGCCGTAATTCAATTTCTAAACATAAAAAAAAATCTCCAATTTAATTTTAAAGATAAAAGAGAGAATTTTAATATGAGACCAAAAGTAAAAAAAAGAAAATAATTGATATTTTGATCTCAAATGTTGTTTGTAAAGTGTATTGTCAACCTTAAATAGTAGTTTTATCTGTCAGTATTAAAACTGAATTACGATGGAAATGACCTTACATATATATATATATATATATATATATATATATATATATATATATATATATATATAAAGATACGAAAATAAATTTATGTTTGTAAAGTTTTTGAATATAGACAAAATAAAAGAAATGTTTCTTTTTCAGATAAGCGGTGAATATAATTGGGAGATCTTAATAAAAAGAAATTGTTTGAAACTTGATGTGTGTGGAAAAGTATCATTTCTCAAAAAATATGCAGATATATATTGACAATGAAAGTAAAAAAAAAAAAGAGTTTCTCTAGATGCTGAGAAACAGCATTTCCCAACGCCTACACATGAAATCGTGTAGTAATTAGGAATGAAAATGACAATCCAAGTGTCGTTTTCGTCATTTGATTATCATTTAAACTTATAAGTCGTATATAGCTCTCAATGATTTTCAATAATTATATGGATTAAAATTAAATTAAACCAATAGAAAAATAGTAAAGGATTATTAGAGAAAGGGTTAAGCTACTATGCAAGAAGAAAACTATCCTAATGACTGTATTGAAACCCATTGATGCAATTTAATTAGAAAACAGGTTAATGTAATTAGAACTGCTGAGGCAATGCTAATAGAAAAAAAAACAACTATAATAATAATCCCGAGGAAATAATATTAAAATACATGCTCTACTTTTAATAAAAAATTGTGTGACCATACATCATGTAATTTATTTACTAAAATGATATTTTTAAATGAAAGAAAAATATATTGGATTTTTTTTTTTGAGAAACTATATCCTAGTTTCTTTTTAATTTGTTTGAGGTAAGTTGTTTAAATTCGGAGTAGGTCAGGTAAACAATGAAACTCATCGAAGAAAGATATTCATACTAAATAATGAAATCTTGAAAGAAGATAACAATGTGTATGGATTTATTTGATGTTCATTAGTTTTCACGCTTTCCTTTCTTCTTTTTAAGTAATAACCAATACAAAAGTTTAAGAAAAGATTAGGATATTTTCAAATGGCAGTTTTAAATTAATATTTTCATTAGAATACGAAAACAGATTCAAAAGAATATTCTAGTAAATGGTTGAAAGAAATGTAATAACCATTTATTGCTTCTTTTTGAGCTACATTCAGTTATATTTATAAGTGAGCAGTTTTACATGTAGCTTAAATAGATAAATTTCCTGAGATTTTAAAAGTACTTAAAAATGATAAATTTTGAAATTAAAAGTAAATTTGTGAATGTAAAATATGTTCCATTATAGTTTCAAATCAATGGAAAATAGAATGAAAAAATAGAAATCATTAAAATAATAAGAATTGGTAAAACAGCTTAAAGCAAATTTACAATTAAATGTAATTTGAGACATAATTTAGTTCAGTTTGTTTCATACTTATATGTTCTATAAGTAAACAGTTGGAGATTGAAGACATATTTCCTTCTTTTAAGACCAGGACGACCAAGGCATGAAGAGGGTGGATTATTTTAAATCTGAAATTTTAATTTTGAATTTACGTAAATTGAAAAATATATATGAGATTTTTAAATTTTAATTTATAATCTGTTTATAAATTCTTATTACACCCCCCCCCCTCTTTTGCATCATAAGATATTCTTCGACTGGAAAGAATACTAAGCTAATTGTTCATAACAAACACTGGCTCTTATTTTTTTAACTATTGAAGTACCGAACTAACTTAGAGGTGTTTTACTCGTATTAATCGTTATAACTTTCTAATTCCTTATTTTATCAACTATATTGTGAACATTGAAATTTTTTCTAAATAATTAAAACAAATGAAAATATCACGAAAAGAAAAAAAATCATCATGGTTATCTGATATTCTTCTGCTAAATATATTTTATTAAAAATTGGGCATTTGCAAAATATAACCTGTTTAGTACGAAATCATTTTTAGCATTAGTAATACGCTTCATGGCCTATTATATGAGTAATTGGCTTGAAGTTTGATTTCATTAAAACCTACAATGCTGAATAATGGATTTTGCTATACATTAAATTTAAATGTGCCTTTTTGGCAATTTTCTCTCTTTCTCTCTCTCTATTCCGAGCCATTTTGAATAAGTGAACGTAATGCTAATCCAGTCGGATTTCAATTTTCTATCTCAAATCTAGAATATTGTAATTCAAATACAATAAAGAGTAATACAGATATCGAAAAAGTAAAAAAAAAATATGTATTTGGAGAATAAACAATTAACTTCGATTTTCGAAAATATCTTTAAAAATATGAAAACACAAACGAATTATTGAATTAAAAGAAGAGACGCTAGGGCAGCTACCCGTGTGGGGGACCGGGTGTGAAAGAATAGTCCCACTTTAGCTCATGCATGTCGTAAGAGGTGACTAAAATGGGTATCCAGGATCTGGGGGTATAGCCGGGCACCTTGCCGCTAGGGATTATATCAGAGGACCTCAGGGGCTTGCCTTCTTTAGGTTGGTACAGGCATCATGACCCCAAGGCACTCTAATGATCTTTTTGTTTTTCTTGGGTTTTGTTGTCTTTGGTAAATATAGGTGAAGCACTCCCAGGATAACCCGACTATCTATCTCTGTTTTCAACCCTCCTTCTTGACTAACGTTTTATCTTTTTTTCATTTGTTTCAAGTGTCTCGACCACAGTTACCTCTTGTCTGGCGCAACATAGCCACAACTGGCTTTTGCACCATTAAACTCCACTTTCACTTAAAACATTAAGGTAGCGGAATGCGAAATTTTGAATCGTTTTCAAGTGACGAGGACGACATTGGGGCAGATAATCTCCTCTCCAAGCTTCCACACCATGCTGACGACAAGACTTAAGACCTTGACAGAATAAACGCACATCAACTAGCTAAGCCTTTAGTGACTTAAGGACTCGAATCCACGACTCGGCGGAAACAACACCGGACACGAGCTCACGACTATAACCATTTGCTACAAAGAAAGATTAGCGCAAAGGCAATAGGCAAGTTCAAAGAGAAGGAAATAAGCGACAAGTTCAGAATAGAATAATTCATATGTATTCAAAACTAATGTATAAAAATATCGAATTGTAATGAGCAGTTCCGATTTCTGGTTGTATAATGAGGGTGTGCTTATTCTTTGGAGATGCTAATGTATTTGTATTATTTTCGTCTATGCGAATAAAAGCATCTCACCAATTCTTTGTTTTCTTCTATTCGAAGGGACATTCAGGTCTTACCTTCTTTAGCTAAGCTCGGGCATCATGACCCTGAGGCACCCTAATGATTTTCTTATTTCCTATGAAGTTTATTGCCGCTAGTAAACAGGGATGAACGTTCCATTGGAGATACCCTAGCGATCCTTCTCTATTTTTGACTCCCCTTCTTGTCAACCAATTTCCCTCTTTTCCCATTTTTCAAACGTTTAAATGTCATTTTTCCTTGTTTGGATCTTCATAGCCTTACTTGCTAATTCGCCATTAAACTCTATCATCATTCACTCACTCTCTGTTTCAAGTGCTTGCTGGAGTGGTAGGTTAGTGCTCATGGTCATGGCAGGCGGTTTACGTGGAGTTGCAGTTCCAAACCCTGATGCAATTAAACACTTACCACTTATCCGGAACTGATGCACGTTAAATCAATCGAGGCTCAAAGTCCTCCTAATGGTATGATGTGGAAGTTTGGAGAGGAAGGTGCTAGCTTAGGTGTCGTCCTTATCACTTGACCAAAGTTCAAAATTATGAGGTCCGTAGCCAGTAGCCCTCGTGTTCTTTCTCGTGCGACGCTAACAAAACCAATCCAATCCAAGTGCTTGGTGAACGCATGTTGGGACATATTTACGATGAGGATCACTTTTTCCGTTTAGTTATGTTTTGGGTGATCGAAAAAAATAACTTTGAGTGAGTAAAAATTGCTTTTTTCTTTCGAAATTTAATTTACAAAAGTTTGATAACTAGAATCAATTTTAAATTGCACACATATATATAAAGAGGGATGAGTTCTGAAAATTTTTATCGATTTTCATGGACATGTTGTTTAAAATTTCTTTTAACTAACATACCTATAGATTAAAGGTTCTATAAGAAATTTTCAGAAAATAAAGTGTACTTGAATTTGTTCCATTTCAAATGGAAGATTTTAGACAAACACAAGCGTTTTGCGTTCTAAAATGTTTTTTCTGTGACTAAAATCTGCAGTAACGTTTTGGTATAACCTATATTGCACTAAAGCAGCGTAATTTTTGCAGACGAGTTGTACTGCTCTTATGTAAATGAAATATATGTATGAAATATGGCAAACTAAAATTACTCAGTGTCCAAAAAATTTAATTTATATCTTTATTTATAGATAAGGTTATCAGTAATCTTAAATTGGTTGATGTCCAAAAATAATTTTTTTATTTCACTTTTGGTTAGTTAAGAAATTTCATGATATTATTCAAAAAGATAAAAAAAAGTCACATTGGACTGTTTCTATCAAACAGTTTTGTACTCGTACAGAAATTCTTTTCAAGTTAAATTTTCGAGTGAATGCTTAACAAATACTGCCTTTGTTAGCAGCCAGTTACCGAAAGTTTGGTTGATAACTTGTCAGGTCAGTTTAGCACAAATTCAATTGAGTTTAGACCAGTTAAAACGAATTGATGTTCGTTTTTAATCTAGATTTTAATGTGGGGACGAAAAATAGTTATGGATAGAAAAGCTCAAAGCGTCTCCTTCTCTCTATATTTTTTTCATTGGCCCCTCAATAAAGCGTATCCGTGATCACGTATTCGAATAAATTCCTTTTGGGGAATAGTTAATGAAGTTATTCCATTTCTTCGGGAAGGGAGGGTAATGAAAATATCTTTGTGTGTTCCACAGTAATAGCTACTATGGCCGTTGCGTAATGCAATAATTACGTGATGGAAAAACTACCTTCGAAAAAAAATTCAAAAATAATCTCATTTTTTTTTAAAAAAAGTGTCTCATTAGGGGAAATTTTAATATTTCCATCTGGCAACACCAAATAAATAGCTATTTAAATTAATTATTTCTGAAAAGTGACTTCCAAAGCAGCATAGTTGGCATGCCCTGCTCTACAGCAATTCGAAGACGTTTCTGGTGCCAGGCATAATAATTTTAAACTATGGTATAGTGACAAGGACGGAAACAAACCTAATACCTCATTACCTTAACTTCCATGGTGATAATAACTTTTGTTGATGTACTTCCCTTAAAGCCAACCATTTAATCAATCTTAACTTTCACATCATATTAGATATTTGATTCCTAGTTCCATTTAACGTTCAGCAGTTTTTATTATTCTGCATTTCAGTATTTCAGATGGAATCAAGACTTTAATTCGTAGATCGACATGAGTTACCTTGACCACTTGGAAGCTACAGCCTTTGATGATATAACTATAGTTCAGTTATCAGAAGCTTGCAATCTCTGAGTTCAAATATGTTGAATATTGTAGAATGTAATGATAGTGGCTAGTTAATCTTAGATCAATAAAGTGAGGATTTTGTATAGTTAATATTATCATCTCTGCACTTAACCGCAATTCAGTATTGCGAGATCCACCGCCAGTAATTTGCTCTGCCATTTTATTATGACAATAATTTATCTAAACAAGCAACAACAGATATGTAAGCATGCAAAAAAAAATCAATTTGTAATGATTATTTTAATTTATTTTTTACTGGAAATGATAAGCTGAGACAAGTATTAGTATTAGTAGATTAGTCAATTTATTGTTCGTTTTTCGAAAGTTAGATGATAAAAATGAAAAAAAAAACCCGTTTATTATGGTTTTTCGAGAATTAGTTCTTTTTCTTTGGTAGAATGCGAGATCAAAGCTGAGTTACATGAAGTTTGTGGTACATCTGTTCCTGTGTTTGCAACTGCTTACAATTGGGTGAATGAGATTAAACATGGCCGTACATCCACAAACGTTGAACGTCCTTCGGGACGTCTAATGAAACTGACTAAATCCGGAATGATTGACAAAATACACGGTATTGTTTGAAGTGATGGATGAATTGAAGTACACGAAGTAGTTAAAGCCACTGGCATATCGCAAGGTACAGTGTTTCAATTTTGCACGAAAAATTGGGTGTGAAAAAAAAAATCTCGCCAAAATGAGTGCTGCGTTTAATCGTATTGGAACATAAACGCCATCATGTGGTTGACTCTGAAGCTATTTTAGCGCTTTTTCGTCGCTGTGAACAAAACATGGATATACTATTAAACTCCTAAGACAAAGGAATAGTCAAAATAGTAGGTTTATGAAAGCGAAAGGGTTCCGAAGAAAGCACAGACGGTGAAATCGTCCTGCAAGAGGATGGCCAATAACTGGAGTCTCTTACAATAACTGAAGAGTATTATGAATGGAAATTGCGCCGGTTGAGCAAAGAAATCAGGACAAAACTTCCTCATTTGAAAACGAAAAAGATCCTCTTCCATCAAGACAATGCACGGATGCACACCTGTGCTATTTCGATGGAGAAAACCTCGGAATTACGGTTCGAATTTTTACGGTATCCACCGTATTCACTGGATTTGGCTCCCCAGTAATTTTTTTTAAATTTCAAAACTTTAAAAACTGGTTCGGTGGAATATGTTATGTCGAACGAAGAGGTCATCGTGCAAACAGATGCCTGTTTTGAGGACCTTCCGAAAGCTTACTTTTTAGATGGCTTTAAAAAGTTGCAGAAAAGGGAGACCTCAAAGGAGATTATGTAGGAACAAATCTGCTTAAATAATTTGTTTTTCTATCTTTTTCTAAGAACTTATTGAACGACCCTCGTATCGTGTAAAAAGTATGGGAAAACTTTTTACCTAGAAATAGATACATTTAAAATAGACATAGTAACAACAGTATCAAAAAGCTAAAAATTTCACTAAAAGAAATAGCGAAAACATTAAGCCAGACAGAACAATAATAGACAAAGGTATCGAAATATCACTGAGTATAAGGTTTCACTTTTTGAATTTTATTTTTAAATTTAAAAAATTCTGATCTATTATCATTTATGCTAACTGAAAAAATTGATTTCAAAGTCACAGATGTTTTTAATTTACCGTGAATTTATGATTTATGCGCTTATATATCAATATCCGTCTAAGGCGTTTGTTTTTCGAATTCTTAGTTAAATTATCACAGCCGTGAAAATATCGGTTGAAAACATAAATCATTTACCCTATACATCATCTTATTCTCTAACGCTATTTACACGTCTAAAGTACTTAAGAATTCAGTTCTGTATCTGACAACTCAACCAAGTAAACGTACAGGATCAAACACAACGCATGCGCTGAAACTGAATTGAGTTGGGGGCGGAGGAATAATCAGGGCGACCGATAAATAACCTCTCCCCGCCCCCATTTTTAATACGACTTGTCCCCTGAAGGATCAGAATAAATCCCTCTTAAATAAATCTTATATTATTGTTATTATTCTCATTGCTTATTTAAAGAGAGTATTACTTCATCCGTTTGATAACTTCAGTACGGTTGAGCGTATAATGGGTATTACGCCCTGATTCGGAAACAGACTGATAATTTATCACAACGCAATTTCCATAGACACCCGAATTGAACAATTAAGCATTTTAAGTATTTCATCACATTTACCAGACGAAAATAAGAACTGTTAGTTTGAATTTTCAAGGTTTATTTAACAGAATCTGAGTATTAATTTAAGCTGGTTCTGCTTTTGTTATATTTTTTGTAGTCTTTATTGGGAATTTCTGCTTATAATAGCTTTTCTTGATATTGTTAAATGTCTAAAGTAATTACAATATATGTTTCTAAATACAACCTTCAGGTGAAGACAATTTATCGTCGGGTGATTTTTTTTTTAAAAAAATTTTTTCGCGTCTGAAATGAATATTTCATGAAACTCTGGAAAAAGGAGTTGTCAATCAACTTCCGTTGAAACCTTAATTATTGCAATTTTAATGGCTCAGTGGAGTTAAGTTATTTTGAATATTTATTAACTGGATCTAATTGAAGCGTATAATATCAGTTTTCTATTTTTAAGGCAAGTTGGTTGTGAAAGGCGATTACTAACTGGGGTTTCCCCTGAAATGGGTTCTGTATATATAAAAAAAAGTCAATTTATTTTCAGATCATGTAGATTAATGTTAGCAGGAAATAAAAAGTTTAGTTAAATAGTTTTCTGATGGAACACTTTTATAGATTACTTTTTTATGAATTTTTTGTAATGACTGAAATAAAATTGTTTTAAAGATTTTTAAATTCTTTTCACGGACTTCCTCTTCTCTTTCTCTTTCGTCTTGTTGCCTCACTTGCAATAATAACTCGACTTGAATAATGGTTCTAAATTAAAGTATTCGATTAAACATTTCAAAATAATTTTTGGATTAATTTGCTTTCTATTGAGAATATATACTTTTATTTTAATGCCATTATTGTGTGTGTGAGAGAGAATAAGCTTACAGACACATTCTTCGGATGAATTTTTAATAAACTGTCATAAATTTCATTTGCAACTTTTTAAAGGAAAATTTAAATACACTGAAATAATTCTGTATTGCCATTCTAGATATACAGCATGCGTAAAAATTACATGTTTTAAAACAAAACTTTTTTTTTCACTTTATAAGGGGACATACACACAATACATACATATATGTATATGTATATATACTGAAAATTTATGAAAGAATAATTTAATTTTTTTAAAAGACAAAAGCCAGACAGAAACGTAAAAACAAATTAAAAAATTAAAGAAAATATGGAACTCAGCAAGTCAAAAAGTAATTTCGGGCTGAGGACCAAATAAGCGGGGTTAAACTAGTTTCATGGTACTAACTTTTCCCCTTTGCGACTTAGTAAGCTGAATTGGGAAATACAAAGTACAAAAGAGTTCAATATAAAAAGGTGCAAAAAAAATTTAGAGATAAAAATTGCAAAAATAAAATAATAAAATCTATAATACCAAAAATTATCAACAAATCAAAATATAAGAATTACTTACAAAAATTCAAAGAAATGAAGATTTAAATAATATATAAGTAGAAAGGTTGAACAATCTTCACACAAACTAAAAACTTCGAGATGGATATCAGGTAATCGAAATGCAAAAAAACAACACGTCATCACTATATAAATTCAAAAAAGACTTAAACTGTTGTTTGGTTGGTAAAAGAGTGAAAATGATGCATACTATTGGTTGGTAAAAAGTTGTTTGGTAAAGGAGTAGAATGATCTAGAGAATGTGTAAAAAATTATATATATAATGAGTAGAAAAATTTAAAAATAAAATTTGAGGTCTATGTAAATATTTATTTACAAAAACAGTCTACTTTATCTGACAGGAACTTGTTACATACACTTTATTTTAAGTGAATACAAATTTTTGCTGAAAATATGAAAAAAAAGACTGATTATATTTTATACAGATATATGAATTCTTTTAATGCCACAAGTCCCCGTTGTTGCTAAGTTTGTTCTAATTAATTATGAATACTTTTAATTTTTTTATAAATGGAAGAATTGAGTACCGTAATATACCATAAATGGCATTGTACGAGAAAAGAAATAAAAATTAGAAAATTTTTGTTTCTAAATTTTAAACAAGTGCTTAATTTTTGTTTCTAAATTTTAAACAAGTGCTTAATTTTTGTTTCTAAATTTTAAACAAGTGCTTAATTTAAGTATAATTTCGTTCATTTGATCTTGTCTTTATCTGTTTGATTATATTTTTTCAAAATAACAGAGTTGAACAGTTTTAGTACTTTACGAAAGAAAAAAATTAAATCTCCCTGGATTTTTCAAATATGCGTTATTAGTCATCAAAAAATTTCAGATTTATCATCAAATGAAAATCTGAATAAACAGAAAACATGATTACAATAATGATGTATAGGACTTATATACTCTGTATTTAAATAAAGAATGTTGATTCAAAGGAAAATTTTAGAAAATGTTTGAAAGGGAATAAAATTCAACGCAACATATAATTTTTATTTGTAATTGTATCTACTATGAACGAAATTTAATATGTTACCTTCTTCTTCTTTTTTTTTTTTTTTGCAAGAGACAATATTTACTCCTAAAATAAAAAATCACATATTAGTGACGAATAATATGTTAAATATTAAAAAATTGTCCGATAAAATGTTGTTTTAATAGCTAGTCTCTAAGAATCATTGATGTTTTTATAACAAAAAAAAGTATTTTAATCTTTAAAATGTTAATGTCATCACCTAAATCACCTACTTCTAAGTAACTTAATAGTAATAAAGTCCAAACTCCTTGGCTTTTAACGTCTTACATTCTCTGCAATGTTGAATGGTATCCGGTTTCTTTTATACACTTAGTTCATATCAAGAAGACATTAATCTTCGACCGTCCTCTTTTTACCTACTGGGAGCCTACGGAGAAATTCGAACAGCATCTCAATCAACGTAGAAAGGTTATGATGGTTGGAGCCATTCTTGGTTGCGAAGCCTTTCGACACCAAAGCGCGTATTTCTAATTCGCGCGTTCTGTGTTGAAAAACATCCATTAACTTGAATAAATCCGTATGCTTCCAGAATCTGAAATGAAGTGAAGGAAAAGAAAAATTTCGATGGTAAGAGATAGGCAACGTCTATAAATGCTCTTAACGACTCTAACTGTCAACTTGAAACTTTGAAGTGTTGATGTTGGCATTTAAATGCACCGTAGGACCGCCGCTTAAGAATACATGTGGAATTTATGGATCGTTAATGACGTTTTTTTTTTTTTTTTTATTTATTTTTTTCTCTCTCCCTTGTTCCTTTTAGTTCGTGAAACACTTCAAGAAGATAGGGTTTAAACTATATATTAAGTCTTGGGAGCGGTAAAGTCGTGGTTAAACTCTGAGATAAGCAATCTGAAATCATTTGTTTCCAACAGATGAACATGAGATAACATTTATTTAAATCGTTGTACTTCATTGATAAAAATTCTGGATGATGTTAACGTTTGCATAAATATCACTTGCTAGTTTCTTGACAAAGGTCATTAATATTATATTTATTCTTTATTGTTACATATATTATTTTTGTAACAAGGAAATATGTTTGTTCTTTTAACAGGGAATGAGTTTTCTCAATTTTGAGAAGACCAACTGATGCATATGAAAAAGTTATCTGCAACATGACTCTTGTGCATATGTTTTACATTTAAAATAAAATTTCCAGTAAAATATTAGTTAAATTGAAATAAAAATGCTTTTGGGTGTTTATTAATTTATTTTTAACTTAATAGTAAATATATAGTAAGCCTTTTTGATATTATTGACTGTTGCCAGAACTATTTATATGTATTAAACTATATTTCTTATATCTATATGGCTAAAAAATATCAATTTATATGTAAGCAAGAATTTAAAGAGCTACCAGAAAATACCTTGAAATTTAAAAAGATCTTTAAAGAAATTTTATGGCCATCATTCCCATTGTAAGATATCCAAACATTTGAAATATGTTATCTTATTGATCGGCTTAGGGATAAAAAAAAATGCAAGAACCTTTTCTTTACTTCATAAAATGGAATTTTAAAACTGTAGCTGCTTCTTAATGAAGCATGTATTGAAGGTAATAAGTAAATTAATAATTTTCTTAGCACTTTTTATTACTTAATCCATTGAGCCGTATTTCCTAAATACAACACATAGATGCCAGAAACAAAGGTGTAGATTTCCTCTATAAACTATCACAAGAGAACTTTTTTTTTTTTATTTTTGTGAATATTTTTCTTTAAATCAAACACAGAAAATAAGAAAAAAATTGAAGTTCAATATCAATAAAAAAAAAATGGCCTAAATTTTGTGGCTGTGATCAATGTAAAAAACACTTTTGAACAAATTTAAGAAGAAAAAAAAGAGATAAAAAATATTCTGAAACGTTTCTATTTTTATCTTTCTTTAGTGTTTTTTATCCGTTTGACCGTTGATCTTGCAAAAGATATTCAATGCAAATTACTTACAAGCTATAAATGCTAGAATATATATTCGGTACTGACGTTAAATGTTACTTGTCTCTGTAAAAGGGCGAGGCAACAATCCGTTTATTTTTTAATGCAAAAACATTCTTGCTAATTTCAATCCATTTGTACTGACCTCACACAAAATGCTTTATGCATATTACTTGCGTATATACTTCATGTAATTTAATTTATAATCATCACTGACACGTGAAAAGGTGTTGCTTACCCCTTACCTTCATTTTTTCTCAACCTTATTTTACTTATTCTTATAAGTGCTGGGCTGATAGTGCAGACATACTGGGGTGAGTTATTATTACAAGAATAGTTTATGGCAAACATAATAAGATTTTAAAATTTATTAACGTTAGAACAACCGACGTGTTGAATAATAATTTTCTATTTCAATTTTTTAAACGTATTATTTTTGTTTCTTTAAATTAAAAATAAATTAGAATCAATTATCATTTTTCTCTTCAGCACTAGTTAGCATAAATTTTCACGCAAAGATTATTTATTGTTACAATAAATACAATAAAGAAATTCAGAATTCGTCATTTTGAAGGGCTTGAAAATTCTATGACCTTGAAATGCTTATTATCATTTTAAATTGTTTTCAATGCGTACATTTTTTTTATTGTGTTATCTGCAAGTGCTATACAACTTGCATTTAAATATTAATTGATTTTAAAATTCTAAAGTGCACAGTATAAAACAAATTGTAAAGTTACGAACACTATACAATTAAAATAAATGGTTAATAAACTCGAAAGGAACGTAGTAACTATGCAAGTTTATAAAGACTTTTAAAAAAGCTATTAAATTTTGGAGACAATGTTTAGACTAACATAACACATCGATCAATAACTCCCGAGTCTAAGATTGAAAACAACATTTTTTTTTGCAAAATTTTTTTTTTTATTCATCAACATAACACCTTTTGTTAATCACCTTTTAGGGTGATACAATCGTTCCAACGCTTTTCCAAATCTTTTGTTTCCCCCCCCCCCCAAATTTTTTTTTTTCTTTTTTCGCAAGAAATCTTTTTTGTTGCGAGTAAATAGCGATAAACAGCTTTCTGAATCATCGACTCGTTGCTGTTTTTGTTCCATCGAAAGCAATCGCGGCACCCACTTGGAAAAAACCTTTTTCACTTCACTTCAAAAAACCTTTTTCCTGGTCCGATCGACTTAAAATTTTGACACGTTTCAAGCAAAGGTTAGTACTCTAGAAAGACCTGGTTACTGGTTTACTACGAGCGCCATCTCTGGGTTAGTCTCGGGAGTTATTGATCGATGTGTTAAGCTTTAAATGAATTTAATTTAGCTTCCAATTCTTAGTAAAATATTTTTGTAATTAATTAATATTTAATGTCTTTTTAAATGGCCAAGTTAAAAATGCATTAAGCAGAAAATAAACGAGTAAGCTAATTATGAAAACATTTGCGATTTTGGAAATCTGTACCATCGTATGTAAAATGTACGTATAAAATCCAATTTCTGTTATATCTCTCTATCAGCAGAAAAAAATAGTTGCTCTCGTATGATTATGGTAACCATTAAAATGATTTAAATTTATATAAATTTATTTTCAATTTCAGAAAAAAAGTGACTTTTTTAATACTTGTCACTTTATCTATTAATCTTATTTCAGAAATAGAAAGATTTCAAATAAACAAAATTTCATACGTGTATAAGGATGTAAAATTTCATAAAAATAATTAGAAAGTTAGAAAAAATTCAAATCTATATCATTCCTTAATTTCCACTGAGGATTGACTAAAATCAGAAAATAAAATGAATCTGTAAAAGTAATTACCGATTGCTATCTGATTACCTTTTTTGCTATTTTAAGACTGTAACTTGTAATTGATTATATAAGAAACTTATTTAAATTAAATTTTTTTTTGTTCTCACCTAATTTTTTTTTACTAAAGCTTAGTCTTGTTTCGTCCGCTTTATTATAAAAAGACCAATATCATTTTGCACATTTCAGCAAAATAGTTGGAAAATCATAGAAATGGCTTAGTAAAATATAAAAGAAATGGGTCAACGACGACCTGTCTTATTGATGCCATTCAAATACATTTTATCTTACGCAACATTATTTCTTTCAGCCATCTGAACGAACACAAAACAAAGTAAAGCACACGACCATTAACAGAATGATTTATTCTTAACATCAAACGCAAATGTTACCGAACACTCTGAAGACAGCCAATAAATAAGACATCGACGGGAAAGTTGAAAAAGAAATTATGGTTTCAATATTTTATTGAAAGCCATTGACTGCATAAACTTAATTCATCTGTCAATTCTTTTGTTGTTTTAAAAGCGTACGTCTCTTGAAGAGTGGGAACACTTGAATAAGAAAGTGCTCGATGCTATTATTGAAAATAGATTAGTGCTTGTTCTTCGATGTGAAGCGTTATGTAAACTAAAAATCCTCAAAAGTTATTGCATGTTGTCTTTTATCTCGGATTTGTGTGCTTAAACTTGGTTTAGGATTGCTTGGAAGTGGTTCGGTATTTATGAATGAAAGTTACAGGAGAGAGAAAATAAATATAGCGAGACTGAAATCATGCGTCTGAGATATTCTTTTTGTTTTTAAAGTAGGAAAAAAAAGTTCGCACTTGCTAAGAATGATAGTTTTATGATACATCTTGGAGTGAATAATTCAAGTATTCAATAAGAGATGTATTCTTTTATTTCAGCGAATTATATGTAAATAGTTTTCACCATTTTTCTTAGTTCTCAGAATTTTCTCTCCCTCTTTCTGATTCTTTTGTATCCTTAAAAACTTTCACAAATAATTTACTTTGTGGTACTTATATCAAAAAAGAAAAAAGAAAAAGAAATTTAAAGGAGACACATGATTTTTTTCTCCATCGTAAGCAATAGAAACTGTTGAATGTGCATTTTACTTCAACGAACGTTGAATGTGATTGTTTATTAACGTTGCACTGAGAAACAGAGCAATACGAGGACTGTTGGTGACAGACCTTGAACTTTTAAACTTTGGTCAAGTGACAAAGACGACACCATAAGCTTACACTTCTCTCTTGAAACTTCCTCACCATACCAACGGGAGAATTTAGAACCTGGGCCGAAGTTTACGTGCATCAGCCCCGCTACATGGAGGGGTTTTAGTGGCATCAGGGCTCGAAGATACTACTCGAACGAAAACAACGTTGGCAGCGAGTGCACAACCTTGATCACTAAGTTTCATCGGTCATTCAACTAACATTGAGGACCAATGGATTCCATGGTATCTAACTGTGCGCCAGTGGAAAAGAAAGTTTCAAATATTGTTTGAAATTACAATGGAACTGTGCTATCTCTTTTGAAATCAAATATTAATATGATTTTTTTTAGGCTTTTTTAATCTAATTAAGCTATAATTAGTCATCAATAGTCAGACTGTTTCAGTTTAAGATTAGTTTTCCAAAAAGTAACTGTGTGGTATAATAGAGACTTACTAAATCTAAATGGTCCTCTGGGTCAGTAAAAATTGGGGTAGAATAGTTAATAGAATGAAATATCGATTTAGGTATTTCATTTGTCATCTGATACAGACACACATTTACGAGGTCTATTACCAGTTGACGACTGTATAACATTAATGCTTAGATAACCTGTTTAATCTTAGCCAATGCATGTAATATATTCAAATATTTGAAACTATTCGTTGCGAATATTTTGTTTGTTTTTAGATGTAATACACTTTTTTGAAAATAAAAGCTCAATACTTCAAAAACATAATCAAATTTTCTCAAATATTGAATAAGAATTTTTTACCTCAAGACAACAAATAGTTGATTTTTCATGATCATTGAATGTGAAATTTAGTCATAGATTACATTCCTAATGAGGTATACCGGCATTATTTAAATAATTCTTGAATTTAATAGTTTTTTTCTTGGCGATGATACTTCGGTTTCTCAGAATTTCTCGTATTATGAACATTTATAAATATCCAATCTGTCAATAAATCCAGGAATTTTGCTAGATGTGATGTCGATAAGATGCACCGGAAGAATGTTTAGACAACTGAGCGACTTAAAAAGAGGAGTCGAATGATGTCGAGAGGCCTGAACTGAGCTGGTCATATCAAGTAACAGTGAACAACTTGAGTGGCCATTGCTCTACAAAAGTGCTGGTAGTATTGCTACTGCAAGGGAATGTAGGAGATGTCACTAAACTCAAAGAGAAATTAAGGATCCGGATAGTTATGGTTCATGAATGGGAGTCAAGATATGTTGACAGTACAACAAATCCAAACTGAAAGGTCGGCTAGCATCAGTGTCTACTATCAATGCGATATATCTTCTCTTCCATATCACTTATGAAATATTTCTTAATTTCCGAAAATCGCAGTTTGAAGCAGATTGCCATTGTGTGTATAATTCTTGATAGTCCCTCTTAGTCTTGAAGTTGGTGACCATCGCAATTGTGTGAGTGAAGAGTCGAGTAAATTATTCCCATTAAACCTTGTTTTGGGGAAGTACTTGGTCGTCGTACCAAGTGGTCGTAGTCGCAGGCTCGCTTGCTTTCGTCCAGTCGTGGGTTCGAGCCCTGATGCCACTAAATACCCACCGTGTGGTGGGGCTCATGTTACAGCTGTCATTGCTCCAACTTCCCCCATTAGCGTGGTGTGGAATCTAGAAGAGGGAGGTATTAGTTCAGGTGTCATCCTCGTCACTTGACCGAGGTTCGTCACCAATAGGCCTCCTGTTGCTTTTCAGTGCGATGTTAAAAAAACAATGAATCAATTATTGTAGAAGTACATAGCCGTTAATTCTAGCGAATGATATGAAATGCGAATTCATACGATAGCAGATTACCCCATATTAGTTGTGCTTTCAATTCTAATAGTTCAACGATATGCAGATGTTTATCTTTATGGAGCTCCTCCTAGAATAACCATGAAGTCTACATTCCTCTGGATTACTTCAGGGAGGTTCGAACAAATCAGCAAGATTATTTTACTTTTCTTCAATTGAGCGTGTATGAGATAATAAAGTATGAGGCGGGATGTATTGATTATATTATTAACGTCGCTCTTAGAAATAACACGAGATAATGAATGTTTGTTATCATCGCACTGAGAAGCAACATGAGGGCTATTGGCTATTCTGAACCTCGGTCAAGTGACAAGGACGTCACCTGATTTGCACCTCCCTCTCCAAACTTCCTTCTTTCAGGAGGACTCGGACCCTCTACCAGATTAACATGCATCAGCTTCACTACACGGTAAGCCTATAGTGGCATGAGGGCTCGAACCCACGACAGCACGAAAGCTATGTCAGCTGCGAGTCCGCTATCATGACCCCTAGGCTACCGAGACTACAGAAGCAACACGAAGGATAATGGCAATGGACCTCGTAGTTTTGCCACAGACAAGTGACGAGGACAATATTTGAATTTGCATTCCGCTCTAATTCTCACGCCATCCTGAAGTAAGGATATTGAAACCTCAACGATTTAAAGTGCATCAGCTCTACTGCACGTCGGGTCGTTAATGGTATCAGGACTCGAACCAACGACTCAACTGACTTCGTAGTAATTTCAATAAAAAAATAAATTCTTTGGTAATATTGCTTCATTTCCCCCCCCCCCGGGGGGGGGAATTAAAAAAAATAACAATAATAAAATTAAAACCTTTATCCAAAAAGAAAATTTAAATTTTTTTTTTTTTTTTTGTTAGTTTTTTCTTCAAACAAATAATAAAGATACCCAAATACTGAGATTATTAAGATAGCTGAAAATTAAATTTATCAAATTTAAGTAATATAAATTGGAAAAATGAAACTATTTCATCTCTTCAAATTCGTCACAATGTCATAACATTTTGAATATCTTATTTATGGAAGAAAATCGAAAAGTCTCATGTCTATTTTTTGCAGATTTATTGTTTTTTTTCCACCAAATATTTTTGGAAACTACAAAATTGAGTTTTTTACGAAACAGAATCGTTTTTGGTCAAATCGATTAACATTTGTTTTGCAGAAAAATAACCTCGCATTGTTATATGTTTGATACATATGTATCTGCAGTATACATACGCACAGTGTAGTGGCTAAAAGCATGAACTAAAATTCAATCAAATATTTTAATGGTAAATATTTTTAAAACCATTTAACCGTTGAATGAATACACTTCAAAAGATACCACACGCAATCTTTTATGTGCATACAATAGCGAAGTATGCAATCATAGGTGTGAATACTTACTTCAAATGCCCTTTTGAACCAGAACATTTAATACGTGCCGTTGATTCGAAGCGTTTAACACACTATCCCCAAAATCTTCATAATTAAAACAATAACTTGCCGATTCAGGAATCAAGCATTCATTTCTTCCGATCCGATACAATTCAAATTAGCCCATGGCGGAAACCTATTTTCAAAGCACTGACCTCTTTCTGGGCTTCGCAACATCGATGAATTTGACAAATTATCTGAAGTATAATTACTGCAACCTGCTGCTGAATATTTCGCAGTTTTCTCTCTGTTGGTCTGCAACCGAAGACAATGCCTCAGAAAGCTACACGACTCGTCAGTTACAGTTTTTTTTTTGTTAAATGTGAAACACATTCATCCGTTTCTTTGCAATTACGTCTTTTTTTGCTGAAATTTACAATGTAGAATTATTTTCTTCGTTCTCATTAACAGTTTCTCTCTCGTCCTTGTGAAGCAATCTATTGTTTCCAAAATTGGTTTGTTCTCGGCGCCCGATAAATATTAGTCGACAAGACTTACGGAAATGAGGTCAGAGAAGAGGTCAAAGTTCGAAAGTGTTTACTAATGTGGAGTGGTTAATTTTTGTTCTTGTTTTCTTTGCTTCCTTCCGAGAGAGTGACTCTTAATTTATCTTCGTTCCTTGGCTTTGTCTGCACCAAGAACCGATTCATATTATCCAAGGGTGGGAAATCTGCAATCTTTATGGTTCCAGTTCCATGTCCGCGGTTGACTAGTCGCGGAATAGTGCCCGGCATTGTTTTCGTCGAGCCGTAGGTTCGAGCCCTGATGCCTCTAGAGATCCACTGTGTAGCGGGCTTGATACACATTAAATCTCCTCTTGTTACTTCTCAGTGCAACGTTAATAAACAATCACGTCATATCGCTACAAGTTGCCTTTGAGGAGGAGTTCCGTGCTCCATTGAACGCGTTCTAATTTTACACCATAATTCTTTCCTTTTAATTAATAAATGTTTAACTAAGAAGTAAAATAATTTTATTTAATTATAATTAAGAGTAACAATTTTATAAGGCCATAACCAGGCCTCGAATTCCGAAGATAAACCATCTTTTAATAGGAAAAAAGAGCCAATTTGTTTTTTATATCAGATCTTACAGTGTTATTTAGATTGGAAATGTTTAATAATATCAAGGTCGCACATATTATTTCTCAATTTCAATTTTTTTAAAATTTCTTTTAAATTTTAAGAACATTTTTGATTGTTTTTTATGTAGTTAACATTTTTAAATTATTTTTTTTAAATTTCTTAGATACTATAAATATATTTCTTAAATCAGGGGTATCAGAATAAATTATAATTCACCTTTTCTCCTAATGCTCATCAGCATTCGAAAACTTTTGTTTTTTTAAATCGTGGTTATAAGGTGGATTGATACTTTAATCTGTGACTGTTATTATTAGTTAAAAAAATTTCTTTTCTATGATATAATTTTGAAGTCATTTTACAGTACTAAAATGATGATCTTGGCATTAGTACATATTTTGTTGTGGTCTGTAAGGAAAATCTACAGCATTCTATATTCATTTATCCGTTATAATACTAATATATGTATTTATGGCAGCATTTCAGCAATTTAAGGTCTTAAAGAATTTTGGATTTAGAATGCATACTAATGATACTAGCTATAAGAAATAGTGATAAATTTTAATTACATATTTTAATCACATTTATTGGAAGTTTAAAGAATATCACTTAATTCAATTTACAAATAATCTTATAATCTTTCTGTTTGAAAAATTTCTAGCTAACTATGTTATGGTGCAATTCATTCCCCTTCAAGATAGTCTTCACCTTTAAACTGGATCGTATTTTCTTCGCCTCAGCGGGGGAGGAGGTCGATTGACCTTGAGCGACGGGATGATATGAACCTTGATCAATCGATCCGGATAATGCTTGTCCGGTTCTTTTTACAATATTCTTAGCATTTAAACCAAAAAGGATTCCCTCTCGGGACAGTTATCCAGACGTTTTAACTTCTGCCGTAGTTGTTGAAGAAAGCCTTCGATATTCGCATTGAAGATTGCTTCTCCAGCCATTACTTCAATTGATATACATCACTTTCTTGTTGTATTGAGTTAAGCTTTGAGCAATTTCAATTTGACGTTATCGGCTGACTCTGGTTGAGAAGGCAGGGTTACGTGACGCATGTGCCATAGGCGTTATATCCCTGATTATGATTTATGTGTGGTTGTCTTAGGTAAACACACATAGGCATGTAGTTTGCGTCGGCAGTTTCATGCAACTAGTAGTTCTAGGCTATGTTGCCGTTTAGTATTCCAGGCCTGGGAAACCACTTCAAAGAGAGCGATCAATTTCAACCCCGTGGTGGGAGAAGTATGTTGACCTTGAGGTTCGCCAACGTTTTAAATCTTCAGTCTTAGGGTTCGAAGAAAACTAATCCGGTTGCTTTTGCACTGCTCTTAGCAACTAGGCGAAAAGTGATTTCCTTTCGGGTTAGTTATTAAGGAGTTTTAACTTCTGTCACCTTTGTTACAGAGAGCAACACACACACACACACACACACACACACACCATTATGTTGTACAACAAGACTAATTATGAATCACTTGAAGGAAAACAAACCACAACATATCTACACTTAGTATTTAATAAAATGTGTCTTAAAATTAACAGGACATAAATAATTTTGAATAGTTTTTCTACACCTGGAGATATTAAATAATGATAAAAGATTATTTATGTTGTAAATTGCTTACTTATAAATCCTATACATATTTATAATATCATTTCCTTAAAAATTAAGAATTATCAATAAATTTGAAATTTTTGACTTTAACACGGAAAAACACTAATTGATACCAAATCAAGATATAACAAATGAAATAATGGTGCATGTCTTACACAGAAAAATAAATTAATTCAAATACGAGTAATCTCAAAATTTTACATCATGTTGTTCCTTTATAAAGATAATAAAGTCGGAGTGTAATATTAGTTTTAGGACAATTTTCTATTTTAAAAATTAAATAAGAAATTATCTCATAAATAAATAACTGAAAATAAACAACAAAAAGACAATAAGTATCTTTGAACGATATTTTCCAGCATTAAATGAAGGCAGCCTTAATAAAAGAAATTTTACCAGTATGTATTATCGTTATTGTTTAGATAATTTTTTTTTAAAAAAAATTTGTCTGTAATTTATTGAGTTGACTCTATTGATAAATCTCAATTTCTGTAAAATACCCAATCTTTCGTTTTATTTTCAAGAGGGATTGATTGTTTATTAACATAGCACTTGGAAGAAAGACAAAGGTTGTTGACAACAGACTCGTAATTTTGAACCTCGGTCAAGTGACGAGGATGACACCTGAGATGGACCAGGACCTCGAGGCTACCACAACCATTTTAGGAGAGATAAAGATTACCTACAGTCTGCGAGAATTTATATGGTTATAAGGAAACAATGGATGGTATTTTAAAATGAGATCTTATAAAATTCAAATACAGAAGTGTCTCGACTTACAATACCTTATATACAAGCTTAAAATACAAATTTTTAATTTTTTACAAAAATCTTGCCTATAAATTCGAACTTATCCTTGATGTATGATTTTGGAAGTTTTTCTGAGACAGAGAACCATTGATTACTTCACGTAAATAAAATCTTCTTAAGAGCTTACCTTCTTTAGGTAAGTATGGGTATCATACCCCAAGGTACCCTAGTGATTATTCTTTTCTATGGGGTTCACTGTCTTTGATAAACAAGAGCTATGCGTCCCGGAATGGTACGCCCTTGTTATTCTTTCCTACTTTCGACCCTCCTCCTTGTCAATCTTTTTATCTTTTTTTTGAAACGTCTGGAACACTGTTCTTGTTTGTTGCAGTATAGCCACTTCTGTTTCTTGTGCCATTAAATTTCATTATCACTCCATCAATCATTACACCTTATTTGGCACAGCACAACAGGTGTCGTCCTCGTCACTTGACCGTGGTTCCAAATTACGAGGTCCGTCACCAATAGCCCTCGTGTTGCTTCCAGTGCGACGTTAATATAAACTAAACTAAATTTGGTACAGCACATCTACATTTGACTCTTGCGCTATTAAACTCTACCATTACTTACTCACATAAGTAATAAGAGCTCATGCAACATTTAAAATAAATCTTAATTCAATATTAAATTAAAAAACACCAAGATAGTTATGTACATTATTTTCATTAAAACTTATATTTTATGATTTTTTTATTCTTCTTCATGAATATTTATTAACAATAAAGTTGAATAATTAAAACATGAGACGTAAGACTCAAGCAGTACTTAGAAAAATCAGAATTTTTTTTTGAGGAAATGCTATTTGAATGAAACCTTCTTTTCAGGGCTATCAATATCTTAAATGATAACTCAACTAACATAGTCGCCATTTGATAAATTTTAAAAAATTTCCTCACCGCAAAAACAAAATAAGCAAATGATGAAACACTAAATTACAAAACCAGGCATAAGAAAATAATTTCGCCTTCCAATTCAGTAAAAGATAATTTTTACTAAAAAAAGTATATGGAGCGAAATATTTTATAATTAAAAACAAGAAATAACCACATACAAATATATTTAAAAAATTTCCATATAATTTTTTAGTTTAGTAATGAAAACCGATTTCTCCTACGATAAAATAAAAAGCTGAACTTCTCCATACAAACTGTGGAGATGAATTAAATGAGTTCGTAAATTGAGGCATCACGGTAACTGTAACTGTTAAATAACCACAAAATGGATAATATATATAAGTAATGAACAATTGCAAGTCAATTGTAACATAAAATACTGATTAGAATTTAAATAATTTAAAACAGTGTGATCTTACTGGAATGTAAAATTATGAAAATATTCAATCTAAAATTGCAAAACTACTCTTGCTGCGTTCTTACATAATATCAATTTCAATGAAATAGTGCAACGCGACTGTCCATTTTTTCTCAATTTACAATCAGTCAAATTCATTTTGTTATATCAAGATGACATACTAATCTCTTTTCAATATTTGAAGCAAAATAGAAAACTGAATAGTAACAACTGATAATACGAATAAATTGACTTGGAAAAACATCATTAAAATTTTTAAAAAATAAAATTTAAATGTTTATTCATTTTGTTCGGTGGAAATGGTGATTGCACTTGATACATATTAACTAGATGAATTCCAGAGCAATTTTAATTTTTGTTTTCCAATTTTAATGAATAGTAGGGTTTGGAAAAAATATTTGAGCAGTTAACAAATTTTAAACCCAGACAAAAGTAAACACTACTCCTATTTATATATAATTTCATTATCGTAAGCTGAATCTATTTCAGACTAGTGTTATATTTTTCTAAATTTTATGCTTGGAATTTTGTTAACAAATGCGCACATTTCTCGATATTATCGAACACACCTACAACTTAACTATATACCTTGATTTGAATATAATCTGATCATCCAATTATAAAGAAACTATGAAGTAGCTCAGTCGAATTATATTGATGGTGTATGGTTTTTTTTTCCGTTTGTTTATTCTTAAATAGTTTTCGTAAAAATATAAGTGCCTGAATATCCTACGTATATCAATCTGTGTTATCTAATTCGGCTGTAATTTCGTTTTTTTTTCCTGTCTCGTGATTTTGAATGCTTTAAAATTGCATATTTAACTTAATGAAGAGGTATCTTGTTATTTACGATGGGCTATCGCAAAGTTTTAGTTATTACTAAGAAATAACCAGGGTATCCGTATGGAATTTATTCTGTATAATAATTGATCCTTATGTATAATGTTGTAAATTAAAATTAATTATATTATTTTGTTTGGTTTCAGAAAGCCATAGATTGAAGTAACCAGGAGTTTCGGAAAGTTTTAATTATTAACCTGAAATATCCTTAAGTTTTGATTATTACTAAAAATAATCTAAATAAAATCTTAATTTTTATTTAATACATTTAATACTTTTTTACATAGTCACCGAATATAATTATGTATTTCTCCCAGCACTTCTAGACCTTTCGAAAGCTGTCAATGTAGAACTCAGCAGATTGAATTCTGCTTTCTTCACACTGCGGGTTACTTCAATCTACGGCTTCCTGAAATCAAATAAATCAACATTAATAGTTATAATTTACAATGTTATGCACAAAAGGATAAATTAATATGTTGAATAAGTTTTATCCTAATACCTCGGTTGTTTCTTAGCATTAATTAAAACTTTACGGTACCCCGCCGTACAAGGATTTAAATTGGGATGAATATTAGACGGTTTCAAAAACACGTTTAAGAATATTTAAAGGATTTTAAAAGATATTTTTTTCATAGTACACAAGAAAAAGTGTTTTTTTTTTCTTTTTTAGAAATTTATGATGATGATTGAGTATATTTCTAACCTAGATAATAAAAATTACATATAAATATTTAAGAATTTTAATATGCTAATATTTAAAAATAGTTCCTTGTTTTTATATTTTAGCATCATTTATTCTTCTTAAAGAAGGATTATTACGACTTTTTTTTTTATGTATTACCAGGAATTTCTGTATTCAACTTAGTTTTAATAGTAGAATTTTTTTTTGTTAACATCACGCCGTATACAGAAATAAAATTTGCTATTGGCAATAAAACTCCTAATTTTTCATGCCACGATCAGATGAGAAGAACGATATTTGGGCAATCATTCGATATCTGATCGATATCTCCGCCAAAAGAATTATAACCGAGGTAGCCGAGATGTCATGATGTCCGCCGAGTCGAGAGTTAGAGTTTCGATTTCACTAGTCCAATCCTGCAGTGGAGATAATGCGTATTAAATATATCGAGGTTTTAAGTTCCCTCTCATTTGGATGATGTAGCGGTGTATTAGGTCGGGTGTAATCCTCATTACTTAAGTCTCAATATTAAGAGATATATCGCCAATAGCCTTCATGTTTCTAAAAGTGACGCTAATAAGCAGCCAATAAATTAATCGACAAAGAAATTATTTGAGTATGTTTTACTAAATTAAAAATATTGAAATTTTGTTTCCTTATTTTAAATTGCTTAATCATATCCCATTTCTTAATTTTATTATTTTACCAGGATTTCTACATATAGTCAATTGAACATTGCATGCGAAATTTAAGATTTCCGCCAGGCAATATAATCACCGAATTTGAAATTTATTTAGAACATAAAAACATCGTTAATTTCCATTTATTAATCATTAATAATTTTTTAAATAGCCAGTAGCCGAGACTAATTTCACAATCTATCCGTCAATAAAATCCGTTTTAAATGGATGGCAATTGCAATAGCATGCTATCAGGGAAAAAAGAATCTAGTTACTTTCATCATGCATGTGAAGAACGCAGCAAAAACATAGTATACTAATTAGTGGCCGCAAACTTTGGACATCTGGATACTACTGAAAATTAGCATAATCAAATCACGAAAAACAAACAAAGTGAAATTAAGTTCCTTTGGGGTCATCCAATGTCCCTTTATCTATGTCGTCATCCACTGATTGGACGTGATTAATGATCTTACCCACATTTACCCAGTAATTATGACATATCTCAATGACATTTAACAAATTAGAAAACACGATGTAACTGTCGACGCATACTTCTTTAAACTCGCCGGATTCATGCACCTCAGCCGCCGCATTAATGTATCCAAGACGCACCCTCTGGGAAGGGGGTAGTCGTCTGAGACACTTGTTGAGTCAATCCGGAGTGTTCGGTCACTTTCTTGGAAGAGGTGCCCCGCGGCGGTTGGGTGACAAATCATTTGGTAATTGGTGAATGATAATTTTATTAATGTGCGAATTTGTAACTAGTTTCGTTAAAAATTCGGTGGCCTGTTTAGTTATTCGTAAAGGAAAAAAAAAAATTAGTTTACGCAAGGTATTCCGAAATTTTACAAAACCTCTATTTAGCATCAATCAATCTCAACTGAAATGTAAGAGAATTTATAAATGTTAATCAATTCAAGACTTTGTCTATTTTAGCCATAAATGGGTTTAAAATAGATGGAGAAAGTATAGAATAATCTTATTTTTTCATTAACATTTTTTTCTACTTCAAAAGAATTCTAATTATAATAAATGGAAATATTTCCTTGAAAAGTTTATTCGCGTGTTTAATTCGTTATTAAGATTTCAGAGGCAGTTACCAGTAAATTGCCTTAATTCAGATGTGCACACACCAGAGATGCAATTTTTATAAGATAAATCAAGCATTTTTTTAAACCTAAAATGCATCTTCAACAACTCATACATCTAATTATAAACTACATATTTGTCTCTAAAAATCATATCTAGGTATTAAAGATATGTTAGCTTCATTTGTTCTGGAACATTGTTTTATGAACCTTGTTTGAATTATTACTAAAGTAAGAAAATGGAGATTACTGTCAACAACGAGATTACAGCAAATGTACTGGGTCAAATTTGACACACATACATCACCTGGTAAGCATAAAGTGTAGTGTTATTTGGTAGTATTTTAGTTTGTATTATAT
>BMAW01029501.1:374837-396254 GCA_019974015.1 Nephila pilipes | reverse complement strand
TATATATATATATATATATATATATATATATATGCTCCCCATTCCATCACTCCAGGCTATGAACCAATTTGATGGTGACGAATGCAAGCAGGAAATGATTTCACACCTCTCTGTCTCCCCACTCATCATGATACTGTATACAGGATCAGGATTCGCCTGAAAAAATGATGGACAGCCATTCTTAATAGTCATTCAACATATCACTAACTCTCTTTAAATGTCGAGAGAAACCACAACAATGACCATCGAGTTGGCAGTCCACGGTATGAAGGCATTACCGAACTGTCTATGCAGACATTTGTCTTCCTGTAAGCCGGCTAAGTTCCTGAATAGGAAATGGCTGTGCTATCCATAAGGTCGCATGAAAACTTGTCTGTCCTACTGGAAGCCGCTGAGGTCTTGCATGGAATGACTCTCCTGGACCTATCTATTCCACAATCTTATGGGAATGATGGGATCTTTACAAACACGAGCAGCTATACTGCAGAGTAATAAAACATAGTTCTCAGTAAGTACAATCTTACCAAGGTCAAAATCCAATACATGTAAACAGCAGTTCCTCCATACACGAAGAATAATACGAATCTCTTCACCAGGTCTGGCAACATGTGGTCTACTCTGTGTCAGAATGTGGCCCGTGAAGCTGGGAAATAAGAACAAATATTTAAACTTTTAATATATATAAAAGTACCAAAGAATATTCCACCATGAGTCGTTCGTATCATATCTCGTCACTATCTGAAAATATAAGTACCAAAGCTTAACTATCGTCACAATTTTTCTTAATGTGAAAATTGGAATTAACGTTAAAAGAGCCAAATCAAAAAGATGATAAATCGATTTCATTCCTACCACATACATATAGATGTTGCGGCCCGTCGAAATAAAATTCGCTTCCAAAACAGTCCACCCCCAATGCCTGCTCTACACAAACAACTAACTTTCGAATGCAACTTATGAATCAGAAAATCGCTGTAGAATATCGTTTTTTAAACAGACAGTAAATGCTATTACTCCTCCTTGCGTAGTTCTCATGAGCTGAAAAGTCAATAATTTGTGTATCTTAACATGTTGTATCTTTTATGCAAATGAGATTTTTGTTGCGTTCCACCTTCATCTATAGCAATTTTTAAGTCTAACAGCATATATTGGTATGAATTTATAATTTAAGTGTAAGTACTTTTAGTATTTTATGGTTCCACCCCAGAGAAAAAAATATTATTAACTAAACCAGTAATCTTGGATTAATACATATGCATTATATATCGCACACAATTCATCCACAATTTTCCTTAAATTATTAAATTCTACCATTCATTACAATTGTGTTAATTTTTATGAGCTTTTATTTTAAATATATTTGAGCATTATGTGTAAAGAGAATTCATAAAATATTATTTGATATTCTTTTTCAGTCTGATCGATAAAGCAAGTTGATATTGTTTTCAATGGTTACCAAGGCCACCTTATTCAATCATTAATTAGGATTACGCTGCTACAATTGTCCTGATACTCATTTTCTCTTGTTCCTTATAATGCCGTGTTTGCTAGATTCAATTAATTATCATATGTCCCTTTTTGGATTCCCCTTAACGATGCTACCTTTTCAAAAAAATCGATCGAACAAGTTATATCAAAGCATATGTGCTTTTGTTCCGCTTGTCAAACATTTCGTACAAACAAGAAAAAAAGTTTAACTTCATTTGAATATAATAAAATATATGATTGAAAACTTAATGGTTAAATGAATTTTTTTCAGGTTAATGAGATAGAAGGAAATTATGAACTACAAGGACATGTACTCAAATATTATTGCTCTAATTCTAATTTATAACAATAGTTATAAGTATACTGATTATACATAACTACTTATACCTAATTGTTGTCTACATATATTTATTACTTATTAATTCATTATAATTATTTAAGGTTTTTTTTATTTAAGTGTTATAATTAATTACCTGAAAGCGAACTAACCATAATTGTCCAGTTTTCATTCTTTCCAACGTTCTTCTATTGTATATGTATATAAATAACTCTTGCTAAAGTACGAAGTCTATGCAAAAATTGAAAGTGTATTGTATGTAATTCACTTTGAAACCCTTTATGAAAAAGAAATACTTAACAATATACGAAGAATGTTAAGTTCTGTGTGGCGGAAGAAGTGATTAGTTTTAAAGGTGGCACTCAATTGCAACATATGTAAAAATAGAACACATATTTTAAAGCATATATTTTTGTTTTTCCATTTGAAATATTCCTGAAATTAAGGCAATCGTCAGATTTATGGTTATATCATGAAATAATAAATAAGTATAATGATACTTGGAATTCGCACTTTCAAAGCCCCTTCCGGTTCTAAGGAAATTTTTCCTTTTTAAAATAATAGAAACAATCCATTCCAATGTTTCCATGAATTTGAATTTTCGAAATGGTTTTCAAATAAATATAGTGGATTTTCAGGTAAAATATTAACACATGGTAATTATGAATGAATCTTGGATCTATCAACATTATCCAGACTAAAGACATGAGTAAGGAGGGGAAACACAGCGAATCACTTCTACCCCCAGGAATACTAAGGCACAGAAGTCTGCATTGACAGGCATACTATCGATTCTTTTTTGAGACTATCATCTTAACTACTACTTGGAGAAAGATCAAGCTATCACTTGTGTTTGTTTCTGCACACTGCTGAAGTAATTGCGTGATGTTCTGATCAAGAAACGGAGCGATATAATCACCAAAGGTGCCGTCTCTCTCTCTCTCTCTCTCTACTTACCGACAATGTACTTACTCATTTATCTGAAATTGCGCTTCAGGAATCGAAGCGATGGTATTTGTGATTTTGCCATATCGCCCTATTTTCCTTACACCTTCCCAAGTGATTTTTCTTATTCCCAGAAGTTAAAAAAGCTTTACAAGGTCGAAGGTTTGACAAAACGAATGACGTCATCCAAGGGGTGGAACAGTGTTTGTGACGTTGGCCATTCGTGATTTTCTCTTCACTAATCTTGGGGACTTTAATCGAGATTGACTGAATGAAATAGCAATATTTCTTCCCAACCAAAATGAAACGGGATTCTGTTAATTAGATTCAGGTGGAAAGAAATTCGGACATGAGGGTGTATAAATAAAGGGAAATATAGAGGTTAAAGGAAGAGTGTGGTTAATTCCAGCAAGAGGCCGATAATACCAAGTGTTGTTACTGGCGATAACTATCGCAAAGGATTTGATAAATCAAAGCAAACTCATCTGGAAAGGTTTTAGTAAGAGCGTATTATTTCCATAACATCCGAAATGGTGGGTTAATTCCAAGTCCCCAGAGAGAGCGAAAACTTCTTAGATATTATATTACAGAAATTGATAAATAAATAGTTAAGCTGGAACTGACTTGTGTGTCTTTATAAAGGTTATTGACTTTTAGAGTAAGTTATATTCGATTATATTATGGCACAATAGTCGTGTAGAAGTAGTGCAACACCACATGGTTTTCGACGCAATTTGCTTACTTCTACATCGATGACTTTCTAAATGTCAGTGCTAGGAGAAATGTATAACTCTGGATGGTGACTATGTAGGAAAGTCATTAAAATAACTAATTTTATTTTTATCTAGATTAGTTTTAGTAATAATTAAAACTTAACAATATCGAGAAAAAATCTTGGTTATATATATATATATATATATATATTAGTAGCGTTCCCAGGGTATGTAAAGGGACATATGCATCACCCAAGATTTTTTCTTGAAACTGATATATTTAAGGGTAATTTTGTTATACTATTACAGATGTTTTAAATTTTAAACATAAATTTTTTTTCCCCTCTCATGCCTAAATTTTTTTCATCACGAAGAGAAAGGATCTCAGTAAAGCCTATTTCTGAAAAAAAAAAAAAAAAGAAAATTCTTTGCTGTATCCGAAAGAGTGCCTCAGGGTCAGTGTTTGTAGACAAAGAGATGGGTGGGTGTATCCCTACAGAAAATATATCCCCCCCCCAAAAAAAAAAAAAAATTGAGCATTTTGTTCTTATGGTAATTTAATTATTTTTCTTAAATGATTCTCACTTTTGTAACTTTTTTCTTGATAAAATTATGCATATCAAAATTTGAACAGTTTTAAATAAAAGAAATAAGTCTAACATAGAGTAATATATTTACTTTTTCAGCAAGCGTTAATTGTTAATAAAATTGCTTCTTTGATGGCAGTGACGATATGCACTTCTAGAATTAATTTCTGGGAATTTTTACTATTTTAGTATTTTTTTGTTAAATTCTTATAGTAATTTTTCACAAATTTGTTAATTGGAGGTGGGATCTTCTGGATTGTATGTTATTATCAGTTTGTAGAATCTGAATGTTTTTCCTAAGATTTTTAATTTAAATTCCTTTTTATGCTTATTAATAAGATATGTGTCTTCATAAAGTATTTTTATTTATGTTGTTTAGAAATTGTTATCCTTTATTGTATTTTGTATACTTTGAACATTTTTGTGTGCACCATCTTATAATTACGTAATTTTAGTTCCTCCTTTTTTAGAACTTACTTTTTTAAGTATTTCCCAATTTTATTATAAAGTGTTTTTGAATGTGACGGCTTAGATCTTTTAAAGCAATTTTAACAACGGATCTCAATCCAAAGCCTGAGACTGCAAATTTAATTACTTTATATCCTTGTTTTTTTTACTTTTTAGTTGATTGTAATTTTAGAAAGAAAGTCTATTTAATTCTTTGATGCGTTTTCCCTATTTTTTATGTGTTCATATTTGAATCCTAATTCTTAAAATCTAATTAATTGTTAATGAAATGTATAATTATAATTATCTGTACTTATGTTTGGTTATAATATTTGAAATGTTGTTATGTATTATTATATATACATTTTTATTGTGTATCTATATATATATATCTGTGTGTGTGAAGAAGTAAAAAGCGTGAAATATTTTCTAAGTATTTTGAACATGTTGAAAGTCACTTTCTTTAAGAAAAATAAAACAAAAACTTGAACTATTGGTGAATTTTATTTAATTTGCGATTTATTAATTTATGATTTTTAATTGTCTTAAGTGTATTATAAAGAATTGATGATAATTAAAACTTAAACAACTTTATTTGTAATGTTACATTTAATTTTAAGTCCTGATTATATACTTTAAGACAAAAATATCACTTCTATTTGTCTTCAAACTTTTGTCCATACTGATAAGTTTTATCAAACTAAAATAATTAAAGAGAGAAATTGTAAAATTGTTTTGTGTATGTGTGTGTGTGTGTGAATTAACTGCTTCTCTTCGTATTCTGTTAATGATATTCAAAATGATGAAATTTATCTTAGACTTTTGTACAAGATAATTTTCCCCTTAGGGAAAATCAAAAATATATAAAGAAGCAGATTTCTGAAGTTTTTGTTTATTTTTCACTAAGAAGAAATATAATAATTAGAGTGAGTAACATAAATTAATTTATGCTTTATTTTAAGTACTTCGCTTTTCATGTTTAATTTTTTAAAATTAAACATCATAATTGTAATAAAATGCACATATTTAATATGATTAAATATATGCATTTTAGCGAATAATAAGCGTTACGTGTTTCTCGGAAAACAAGAATTTTTTTAATCTTTAAATTCAGCCAAAATAATACTTTTTTTTTAGTTTCACAAGGTGTGCTGCTTTAATTCTTCAGTGTCTTTTATACCAATTTTATAGAGTATATCCACTACATCATTCATGGGAGACATTAATAATAGTATTAAATTAGTCAGAATAGTTACAAATGAAAAATGATGCCTATTATTTCGATGAGTTAATGTAATTCACATCACAAAGTCACTACATGATTTCTCACTGAAGCTTGGACTCTGGACACAATTATTAAGGTATTTAAATGAGTACAAGTATCAACAATTGAGAACGCCTCACAATTACCATAAAAAATTTGATCTGGAAGTCGAGTAATTATTTATTGTCACCAAAACGATTATAACTTCATTAATCATATTACTTATGCTGATAGGAGCAAAGCATTTACGTAATTACTTTCTTAAGAAATGATTCACAATACTCGTATTAAATATAAATCCAGTTTTATATCATTTGGTTTCAGTCCTCGAAGGAATTCACAGATGTGGCTTCAAATGGCTTCATGTGTATTATTATTTCTTTATGTGTATCATTAGGAAGCTAAGCTAACAGCAATCGCATGCAATAAAATTTAATATATACGAATGAGAATATTATTGCTTCGCGGTAGCTGAGTGGTCTTGGCCACGAGCTTCGTTACCTTCGATGTACAAATCGAACTTGGAATCCGAGTCCTGGTTTTGGTATAAACTTGTCGTCCGGAATAATGGAAATTGCTGCTTGTTAATTGGAATTTAAAGATATACGGAGGTTTAGTGTGGAAGTTGGAAGAGTGAGGTACACCAAATCAAATGTCGCCCTCGCTACCTGACCATGTTTCAAAATTACATTTGTGTTGTGATTGTTTATTACTGCTGCACTGAGAAGTAACACGAGAGCTATTGGCGACTAACTTCATAATTCTGAATCTCAATCAAGTGACGAAGACGACAACTGAGCTAGCTCCTCCGTCTCCAAACTTCCACACCATGCCAACAAGAGGACATGGACCTCGTCTAGATTTAATGTTCATTAACTTTGTTTCACGGCAGGTCTTTGGAGGCATTAAGTCTCTCGTCCACTAAGATATCGGAGATTTTGCTTTTGTGAACGTAATGTTAATACTATAGAATTTCTACAAACATTCTCAAATCTTTACTATCTTATTTATTTGAATACAAGAAAGCGCATCCGAAAGAGTAAAAAACAATGAAGGCTTCTGCAAAATTACATTTTCCCTTCGACTTTTTAAAATATTTTCCCTCTTATTTTAATTATTCGTTTGTGAGTTTTCTGGTCTTTAAAAATATTCTAAAATATTTTCAAAAATCGGAGGGAAAATGTGATTCCGCCGAAGCTTTCATATGTTTTGCTCTTTCGGATGCACTTTATTCTATTGAAGTAGATAAAATAGTAAAGATTTGAGAACGGTTATAAAAATTATATAGTATTAACATTAGGTTCACGAAATCAAAATGGCCGATAGACGGGAGCCTTAAGGCTCGAACCCACGATTCGACAGAAACAACGCCACCTCGAGTTCGCGACCGTGACCTCTAAGCTACCTTGGCTACTCAAAATTAGAAGGACATTTGCCAACACACTTCGTTTAACTCTAGGGAGACAATGATAAAACCAACCCAAGCCATATCCTATATCTGTTGCTGTTATACATTCCTAAGTTATAGTTTTTACTGATCAAACAGTTCGAATAACTTTTTTTTAGTGAAACATCTAATACTTTTGAAGGTTTAAGCGAATTTGTCTCACTACCCACTGTCCTTCACTTCTATCTCCTTTTCCAATCTATTTTGAGAAAATAAATGGTTAATACTAAATAAAAAATTCAATTTTTTATTTTCACATATAAAAGCTATTAAGTATTTCTGAATTTGTACAAAAAAATGTTGATTACATGTTTTTTAGATATCTGCAAACACCTATCACCGTATATATCCATATTAATCTAGAAATAAAACAAATAATTAAAATTTGTGAAAGTAGTCGTATTGCTACAGATGAATACAATGCTATTTTCTAATGGCAGTCTGATTGTCGATTAGGTTTCAAGGTTACTGAAACATATGGAGATAAGTTAATCCATGCGAAGTTTGTTTAAAATTTGCGCAACAAGTTTTATCATGATATGACAGACCATTATTACGACACAATACTTCATCAACACTTGTAGTGAAATTTCCTATTTTAATGGAGGGAAAAGTATTGATAACATTCATGTTCAAGAATTTGAGGCCAAGCTTCAGGTTCAATCTGCAACCGTATCAATCTTTACTGTTTTGTCATTAGGGAAAATTGTATGATTATTCCTACGCTGTATCGTTCGATGGATTGTAATGGAAGATATGAGATGATTTTGATAAAAGTGAGCTTTCGATCTGTGTGTGTTTGCATTTAACGATTTGTGGTTGATGGTTTTTAAATGACGCAAAAGAATTCCATGTTGTTAGATTTTATATTATTACATTGTTATTTTGTAACCAAGGCTTAAAGAAGGTCATGCTTCAAAAAAAAATTGTAAATCCATTATCAATAACTCTCCTTTAGGTAATTTTTATTATTTTTACTTCACATTTTTTTTTAAAAAATAGTATTGTGTTAATTTATCAAGTATTATTCATAATCAGAAAAGGAAAATGACTCTGAATTATCTACATATATATATTTCATCTCAACAATATAAACATTTGTTAAATTAACATTACACTTATGACGGATGCGATTTTGAGTATCAACTTAGAGATGAAGGCAACTCTTGTTTGATATTTCCATCGACACATCCAAGTCACTTGGAACAGTTCCAAAGCACTTGGCTTAACGGCCTAGTTATTTTTAAGATAGTTTAAAGAATAATCTGAACATAAAAACTCGACAGATTGACCACGAAATTCTAGCCACTATCACAAGATTATCGCAAACATATACGAGATAAAAAAAAACCTAAGAATTATAATGAGAAAAGGACTTTTTTTAAACATTATGAAAACCAATTTTATGCAGTATCATTCAGTGATGAGAAGTAAATAAGGAAATCAGTAATAGTTAAAAAATTTGCACCTCATAATCTGAAAGAAATTTATATCTATGTCTTTCAAAAATATTGGATTCATTCAGTTATTAGAGGTATACTTTTTAACTATTATTTTAAAATGGTGTTTTTTATACATTATATTTCATTGATTATTTGAAAGGGACTGGAGACTAGGTGTGTTTGGATGCCTGATGTTACAAATAACCGGGCATTTATGGAAAAAAATTGTACTAGTGTTACAGGAGTAGTATGAAACAAATAAAAAATGATATTAAATACAATAATTTTACAGTTTTTGTATTACATGTTTTACAAATAACATAAAGAACTATTTAGTTTTTTCTGTCACGCTTAAAAAAACGTTTTACAAAAGGTTACAGATTAGGAAATAGAAGTCCAGAATTTTATTATTTTTTTTTTCAGAATTGCTACGAACTATGATTTTATATTTTTTTATAAAATAATATTTTGAATGTTTATTGAGTATCACACTTAATTATGCTAGTTCGTTACAAATGTTGTCTATGAAATTTTATTGATGATGACAATTAAAAACAAAACCTTTATACTTTTTCTTTGAAAGTTTTATTATTAATTTACTATTGATTTAAATGATTCATCTTGAATTATGTCACAAAAGATTTATTGATATTCCTATTTCAACAATGCAATATAATTACGAAAAATTGAAAAATAAACTAGAGAAAATAAACAAAATAAGCAGGAATAAAATATTACAAAAAAACTAGTTTAATATGTTTTGTTTTTCGTTTATTTATTCGTCAAGGAAAACTATAATATACAATCATACCAAAAGTAATTGCTTATTAAACAAAGTAGTCAAATGAAATTTTAAAAAATATAGATATGGATAAGAATAAAAATGACAGAACGGGGTTTCACCTAACACAGAAATACAAATTAGTTATTAAATAGTTATATTTTTTGCTTATCAATTCCAGTTTAGTAAGCTTTTACTCTAGTTAATTTTCTTTTGGCCTGTAGGACTGGCAAAACGAACGTCTTACAATGTGACATCGCTATTTTTTTTATTACTTTGTGAAAAATAACAGTTTTTTTTATTTACCCGCCCGTCAATAATGTATATAATTAGGGCTTTCAAAAGAGCTAAGAATTCCTTCAATATGACGTTGTAACCAGATTTGCAACATTTTGCACACAATTCGCTCCCAGCAAAAAAGCGCTTTCGATAACAAAGACGATTAATGAGATGAGAATCAAATACGAGGTCATCAATTAATCGTGTTGGATAAATTACTTGAGGTTAATGGGAACATTTTTATTAATTAGATATCGTGTAGTTTTACAATGGAATAGGTTTTTGTTAAGAGGATCCATAGAAAACTTTTTCTCGTGTGTAGATTTTTTTAAAAATAAGTTAAAGGGAATTAAAGCTTTCATGATTAATCACCATGGTTAGAACTATCATGTAGCTAAGGTGTTCTGTCTCTGTCACATCTTCCCCTATATTTTGATAACGTTGGAACGGAAAACCAACGAAATTACTTACAAATACGCGAGGTACTCAATTATGAAAGTAAACAACGCGTCCTTTGGGATGGAAGTGCTGTGTTCCATTGCAACATTGTAGCATCAAAGGTTACTTTGAACACAATTGTGTTCAGTAATCTTCAGTCACTATTTCTGATAACATTCAGTAACAGCAATGCATAATGATGATGGATCGTATCACGATATGACGGGGTATGTCACGCCTTTTTTTTGTTCCAAAACAATCAATGCTTATTTTTTATGCGGAGCAGTTATATGAATATGAGAGACAGAATACATTATGAACATGAATATATATGATTTCATTTTGTTAGAGCTACTAATTTCTCTTTCGCTTTAAATTATATTTGCATTGAATTCATTTTACTCAAATATGTTCGGATTCAGTAATATTTGGACAGTTCAAAAAGTACCCGCGTGAGGAATAGAAAGAGGGATATTTGGAATAGTGAGGTAACTTACTGGTATATTGCCCCATTGACCATTTTTCCTTTTCCTGGAATTCCATTGCAAAAACTCGTTGCTAACTATAACCTTTCCAACCGATGAGACCGTTTTCACTTTATTTAAAACAGATTCGTTGGAAGTAATTATTGTTTTCAATGTTGCTTAATGTCCTGTGTCGAATTATGATTACAGGTCTCATCGGCAGTGACAACTCACACAAAATAACGATAACTCGACATGACGCCAACCAAATTTTGATTAGTTAATAAATGCCTACGAAATCAAAGCTGACCAGAGAACTCATATAAGATTTGCTTGAGCGCCGTTCAACAAATGGCAACGCGCATTTGTAACACCAACTTCGTTTAGCAGTGCCATCTGTCTTCAAAAAAAGGCTTTTCTTAACCACCCACGTAGATTATTTTTGTCCATGAAATTTCAATCTTTATTGTTCGTTTCAAAACGTGTTTTATTCTCGTTATTTTTATGAGTGAGACATTTAAGATTTTATTTAATCACATAACTGAGTTGATTCGATGGAATTTTGGTAATCTGATAAGGAGAATTTTATTCGTTCAAACTAATCCTGTTCATACTTTTATGTTCATTTTAAATACTTAGAGTCACAAACCGTATAGTTAAAAATTGTTCTAAATCCATGCTTATTGTTTTTCTGTCAAGAGACAAAACTTTTCTAAAAGTAAACATAGAATAGAACTTTTCTCAACAAATATTAATTTGTATGCTTCATAAAGAAATAAATCATCAGTAAAGCATTAAAATACTCATAAGAGGCCTTAATACTATCTGATCTGAAAATCTATCATAAGCAACCCCAGATTTTTAAATCCTTGATAATTAAGGCCAATATTTTTTCTTTATGCTTTCAATATCCTTGATAATAAGGCCAATATCAGCTAAAACTGTCTAAGCTCCTGTTGCATTTACTCTTTGTCTGTTGATTTTATTCATGCTTCACGACGAATTAAACTGAAAAAGACTAGAAAAAATATTGAGGATGTCTTATCAACTATATAACTCTAATATTTACAACAATAAGTAACAATTTGAATTGCTCTCAGCCATTATCCAAATTAGCAACGTAGGAATTTTCTTAATGTTCTTTTCAAATATGGCTTACAAATTTTTGAAAAGTTATTCAGGAAAGCAGTAACTAGCACTGATTGATAATAGTAGTTTAGTTTGTGTGCAGCTGACAGTGCAAAGAGATTTAATCGATTTTTCGTTTATTAAGTCAAATGTTGCAGATTTTCCGACGTAAAATATGTGGAATGTGTTTTTTCTCAGACTCCAATACTTACTTATATGAACCTGGAGGAAATGTCTTTTTTTCTCTTTGAAATCCTCAATTGACTTTCAGGAGCGTTAAGAATAATGTACAAAACTAAATTCGAATGGAATATTTCATTGAATATTTTATTTCTTATCAGTGATCGTTATGTAATTTGTTTACATTTTCATGATGCCTTTTATCCTATTTTATAATTATGTATTAGCCTCAACAATGATAACAAAAGTAAAAGTGCCGCTGAAAGATTTCCAAAATTTCTTATAGATGAGGTTTCGTTCATTTTTGTGCCGAAACTAGTAATTATCGCGGGAAAGAAAACTTTCTTTAAAAAAACGCAAAAAGTCATTTATATTCTCTAAATACTCAATGCAATTTCAATATTATTATATACTAACTACAAGAGTAGGCAATAATTTAAGATAAGACAGATTTTTTTTACCACTTTCAATGTCTGTAACATAGAAAGGTATGCAGTAGGAACAATAAATCAGCCCTAAAATAAACAGGCTTTAGGAATAATTATGAGTTATTTGATGTTGCTTGTCTTTTTTACTTGCTCAGGCAGTCTAATAACTCATGTGATATCACTAATGGACTAGACAAACAGAAATAAAAATTTCCCTAATCTAATCGCTTTGCTAAATAATTTGCCCCTGCGCACATGTGAGTTATATCGACTGGAATCCTGTCACAAACGTTATCGCCATTTCAAACGCGTGGTTGAAGGATTATTACAACAATTAACTATTGTATCAGTCATGCCTTGTCAAGGCAAAGAAAAGCATCTCAAGGTAAAACGAAGACTCTGGATAGTTTCATGAATTGACAACGCTAAGCACGTAGGAAGACAACGAGATTTCTCCGCAAGTAGGGGTCATTCGATGTAAGAAAAGAGGTGTACGAGACATGATTTCCTGAAGAGATACGGAATACAACAATTACCGTGTACCGCGTAGTAAAGGCTGGTTCCTGTCACCTTACTGAAGTTTCAAAGGGGTAGAAGTAACAGAAGGTTTGATCATTAATGGCTCAAGTCGGAAACGTCCTCTAATAAATAATGCAATTTGTATGATTGTTGTTTATTTATGAGTATTCATGTAGGATGGATCGATTCTGATTGCATATACTTAATCAAATGCTATATTTTGCTTTGTTTTCTTATGAATTCCTAGTAGAAAGTATTTGAGAATGTCATTATATCGCAATAATAGAAATGTTTGATTGCAAATTTTCTTGGATTAATGGCCATTGGTTTTGTTTTCTAAATTCCTGGCCGAGAGCTATCCAAAATTACCATAATGGTAATAGTGGAAATATTTATAATTATTGCTTCAGTTTATTGGAAAATAGATTCGCGGTATATATATACTTAATAGCGTCCCCACCAATTAAAATGTCATTTGTATCATGATTAAATCAACAATTCAAATGTGCATTTCAAGCACGATATATGAATGAAAAAGAGACAATTTTAAATAATAATGAATGATAAAAAGTGTACAGAAATTCAAATTTTTATTGCAGCTCATAAGCAAGTTTATCTTTCAATGAATACTATTTACAACCAGGTAGAAATACTTAAGAAAATTACCTTGAACAATTTAAATAAAAGAAAAAAAATAATTTCTTTTTTAGCATCTTGTAATATATTATAAATATAAACTCAAATTGAATCTTCAGTCAAGGATTAATCTAGAACATTAAGATTTTTAATAGGCATTTCACGAGTTTTACCTTGGACAAAGCCATCACTAATAACACTTTTTATTTCCTATGAATAAAACAAATAATTTTGATCAGTGTAATTAGTTTTAGAGCATGCATATCGTCTTCGCGGTAAAAACAAAATTTTCTTTAGCTTAGAATTATTACTTGGTAGGAAGTAAAGAATACGCTACATCAATATTTTTTCTCCTATTTAAAAATGTTCAAGGATTTATATAATTTTTATCAAGATACGAATAAGGATGCACCCTCTTTAGAGATGCTCCTTTCCCCCTTCTTTCTCCGTCTTTTAGCACTGACCTAGAGGAACATATCGGAGAAAACTAAGACTTAACGATTCACTTCTCAGGAATTGGTTTAGATGTAATTGTTTTATCTCTTATTAATGAAACTCAGCCGATTGCGGCAAAAACTACTAATTTACCTCTTGAATGAACTCATTTTTGTGATGTCAAATCTCCAATTCCGTAATGATTTTTTGAATTTTTCTGGAAATAAGTAAAAGTCGCTTAAGGTGAGATAGGGAAAATAGGGTGATATAGCAAAATTTCAGTGGTACATTATTTTTATTCCTCAAACATACATCGAGATGAGTGAGAGGGTGCATTGTTGAAAAGAAGACGGACGCCTTTTGATTACAGAATCCCGCAATTTCATCAGCAATGTTACATTTAATAGGCTTAAGTGATGGTATGACTTTTCTCCAGGGAGTCTGTTAAGATGACCCCCCCCCCCGACAGTCTCGAAAAAACAGATAACACAACCTTCCTTGCAGACTTCGGTATCTTAGCCTTATTGGGAGAGGAAAGAGGAGTTGAATCCCTCTGCTTCCACTCTTTACTCATCTCTTTGGTTTATGGATCATACTGATAGATCGAAGATTCATGTATAGTTACCAGGAGACCTAAAAAATTCCTCTTCGCCTTGCTCAAAAAGATTCTCCAGAAAAGGAGCCAGTAATCATTTGCTGCTGAAAAAGGGTCAGTAATCGGAAAATAGAGTATCTTGACACATTAGACATATGCAGTTATTCATGAATAATTTTTTACACATTGCTATAGTTAGGATCAGTTTCATTCATAGTTATTACGATGGTCACTGTTCGATCTAATGGGATAAAGGCCTTCCACTTTTTTCACTCTGGCAACATCGTCAGTGAGTGAAGGTCTTCCACTTCTTGGATCGTCTATGAGAGACATGTGGTCAGTTTAAAAATTTCTTTTCCTTTGTACAACAGTGTCATATAAAGAGTGTAATCATTTCCATAAACAACTGTCATTTTATCGTGTATTTTCCTGACACTATAGCGTTTCAAATGAAGAAACTTAATGAAACTGAGAGCCTTTATCTTCTTTATCCTACTGCTGCCTAAAACCAAACAAATCGACATAATGGGATTTTTTATATCTTTGAGTAATATGGCTGTTTTGAGATCATCCATTGTTTGGAGATTATTTTCCCAAACTTTGTACTTTAAATATTCTCTCAGGAAAAAGTTGAGAAATGCTCAGATCAGAGCGATCAGGTCCTTATTTCAAAGAAAATTGTACAACATGCCATACGAGTAAAGAAACCAAAGGAATGCTTCAACATTTTTAGGGATATCGACTCATCTCAAGGCATCTTAGGGCATCTCCTTATCTGGATCTATGCTTTCTCTGACTCCCCCCCATGCCTATACTTAAGGAATAAAATTTCTGAAAATAATTGCGAAACAATAGCTAATCTAAAAATAACCGTTGCTTAAAGGATACTAGAAGTTAAAGGATACTAGTACTTTTTAGGTATTAAAATTCGTGCTGAGCAAAGGCAAATAAATAATGAATTCAACTTTCTGGATCTTCAAAAATAAAAATTTGTACTGTGTTAAAGAAAAAATAATTTCAATTACCTTGATTCTTCAAAAATAAATATTAGAGTTGTGGGAAAGGAAAAATGTCGTATCAACTATCTGGGCTGTCCAAGAGAAAAAAAAAATCATGCTTTTATTCCGATCAGGAAGGAACTTCAACTCCCTTCAAATCACGAAAGAAATAACATTAAATTTAAACGTTCGTAAAGCTTTCAATAAAATTCAGAGTACTGTTCTTATAAGCTCATGAGTTCCCTTTCATTATAATTTTAATACATTCTTAATTAATTCAAATTTTAATGCGTAAAAGTTTAATTTGATTTGATATTTTTAAAAAAATGTGCTGGTTTTCATTGGTTATTGTAATATTTTATAAATTTAGAATACAAAAAGTACGGAAGCACGCCATTGTGAGCTAGGCCTTATTGCAAAATATATGTTGGATACTTGAATATGTTTCTGCTTCCTAAAATTGATCCACTTTGTTGTTGTAATCATACAAAAACAGCAATTCTCTAAATCATCTATAGTTTCCCTTCAGATCTTTGATATGGCAAAAGGTTCTGAAGTCTCCTTTCATTTGATCCACCCTCGAAGTCGGGGAGAACAGTGTAAACAGTAAAAGTTTGTGGCCCGGAGCTGATATCTTCATCAATTTTGCGTCTCCAGTATTGTTTATAGACAGTTTAAATTAAAGAAGCCGTGCTTCTTCTATGAGTAATACTTACAGATTCTTTGCAAATATAACAAAAACTATCACTAGATCAACATGCTTTTACAATACAGTTTAAAAACAACCTTTTGTCAGCTTATTAAATGCGACATTTATCAAATGTTTATTATAATTGAATGGTAAAATCTTCATGTAGAAGTGTTTCATCAAATTCTTCAATAAAGCACCTAGAAGTGTTATATCCTTCACTACCAGGGTCATTTGTTTGTAGAAATATAACACTTTAAAAGTTAATCATACAAGGTCAGAAATATATATTTAAACACAATTATCTCAGAAATTAGAATTAACTTCACTTTTTTTACACGAATATTTTTCTTAATTCCAACATATGGTTACTTAAATTTATTAAAACTTTTGAAGAAAACCTTTCGTGTTTATCAGGATAATTAATGAATATAATTTTGTTATACTTCATGTTGTAGCTATGATATTTGAAATCATTTCAGTGTTTGATATATTTGTATTCTTCAAAAAATGTATTCTATATCATGACAAACAATCAAGAAAAGTTCATCACAATTCTGCGATTTTGAAATTAAATTGCTCACAATGGTTTGTTAACAGTGTCAACTACGTTTTCTTATAATTATTATTGAATTTATGATATGAATGTTCCAAGTTTTATCAATTATATTTAAAATTATTTTGAAAATCTGACATACTTATAATAAATAATAATTTTGAAACGTGTACTTTACGCCATGACCAGCAGTCGAAGAAAATTAATTAAAATTTTAAAAACATGTAAGGATTTTTTTTATCTTCGCTGAATCTACCATGACCCTGGCTAAATAGTAGAGCGAGTCATGTGGAGGGTGGAAAAGTGTGATGAATAAAGTTTATTCTCTTTTAAAATTAATTTTTCTGAACGTTAGTCTTTATAAATTTAAATTACTTTACTTCCATTTTAGAATCGCGTGAAGCTTTACTTACTAGCTTTAAAAACCTACATCAACTAATGAATTAACCTTTTTTAGAAAAAATTCCCCTTTTCTAGAATATAAAAGCTCTCGGCTTCTCTCAAATGACAATCTCTTCTCCTCTTTTCTCAAATGGCACTTGAAGCGTAAGACACACTATTCGACATGCTGTCTCGTGATGGCAGGATCAATATCTTTTACTATTAAATTGCTCCAGTTTCTTTTTAATTCATAATTTAACTCATTTATAAGCGACTACCATTTTTTAAAAGACAACACCAACATCCGCGAGAAGATGAGTCACACACGCATGCACACGCACACACATTTAGTTCTAACATTAGTATGTAGAGGGTGCTAACACCTGATCTTGATTTATGAGGAGGATTCTTATTTCAGAAGAAACACCATATTGCTGATTGTTTCACGTGTTATTGATTTCTTAGTAAGATTTCTCATTTCTTATATCTTGTAATCTATTTTAGTTTATATATAATAATAAAGTTATTTTCACCTTCAATGTTTTAAATCGTATTAGATACTTTTGGATTATATTTTAATTTTTCTAATTTTTTCTTTCATTCAGTCGTATCTTTGGTTTTTTTTTAAATACCAAATTTTATAAAGTAATCGCTGAAGGGACAATTTGGCCATTAGTACTGGAATAATCTGCATAACAGCATTAATTACTTTACATTCCATTCTTTTACTTATCCTCAATTTTTTATTGTCTACATCCGCGGTTCTCAAAATGAGTGCTGCGGCAATAATCAAGAAAAGTTGGCTAAAAATTGTTAAATTATTAAAGGAGGCGTGAAAATACTTAAGAGCTAATATTTAAATTATCTTCTTTCGCCACTTCGCCTCTATCTAAGTGTCCTTATGTTCATCTCAAGGTGCGAACTATCCTCTACCTACATTTGTTAAGGTGCAGGAGATAATTAAAGTTTTAGTTAAACTTTGGGTTAAATTTTAAGGTGGAAAAAATATTTTTATATGTTGTTTCTACCGTCGATACATGATAAAAAAATGGACTTAACCCTTTCAGTACGGGTGTCCCATATATCGCTATACGGTATTTTGCTATTTATCGTATGTCCTGGTACCCTTGAGGAGTCATCATGAGGTATAGTTGAGTTTGCTGCGTATTTAATAAAAACTGGTTCTTAAAATTCAACTGTAGTGTGATGCAGATGTTAGCAGAAGAAGGTACCAGTTCAAGTTCAGGTATCTTCACAACCAGAATTCAAAATTATAAGTCGATAGCCCATTGCTATAGTGTTTCATCTAGTGATACACGAATTCAGCCCAAAGAACCTACAACATTTGAAATTTTCATATGATTTCAAAATATGAAGCGAGTTTTATATGCTACAAAAATGTTTTTAACGTAAAATTTTAGGAAAGTTTCTAAATATGTTGTTTTACTCATAATTTATAAATTATTTTTTAAAAAAATAGCATGTGCATGAGAGGAAGCTACTGAATAACTGTATATCAAACACAAAAATTTTGTGGCTCATCTATTAAATGAACTACAATTTTTTTGCTGTTTTAACAATGATGCTCCAATTTTCCCGCTTCCTTTCCTCCGAAAAAGAAATAAAAAGTACTACTTTAATTGTTGCTTTTGTCTAAAGCATATCAACTTTAAATAAGAAAATTTGAGAGAGATAAAAGCACAATTTTTATAAATAAAATTTGTGGAAAGTTAAATCACTTAGATATGATATTTTTTAAAATTTTATTTGGTTATTTGAACGTTATTTGTATAACTCATAACAATAATTACATGCGATTTGCAAAAATTAATGTTGGACACAATGAGGTAAAAGTACTATTTTTTTTTTCGAAAAACTTTCTTTAGAGCTATTTTGTAGATTTTAGAAAATAAGTTCAGTATATTATAGAGCTAATTATCATTTTCTTAAAACACATTCCCTTATTTATTTTCGTCTATTTTTTGACTTATTCACATAACTGAATAAATGAGAAGTTCATTCTCTTGTGAAAAGATTACACGAATATTTTAAATATAGTGAGGAAAAAGTTAATTATTCTCGTTTGTTATTATTGTATAATATAAAAGCAAATCAATGGTAAGGAAAATTTTAAGAAATTTTTGTCGTTCATAAATTTTAGAAATTCTTGGTAATTTTAGAAACTAGATATATTGTGAGTTATATCTTTGAATCTTGGAAAATATACAAAACAATAAAATTGAAACAGACATTTATCATCAAAAGTAGCTTTAAATAACTGAGCTTCATACGATAGCAGGAGGAGAAGGGTGAATAATGAAAAAATAATGAAATTCGTTAACTCATTATTCTACAAAATGTATTGAGTTTACATTGCCTAGGGCTTACATAAAATTGTACGGCTGAGATAAAAGGTTTTATATTCATTTCAAAAGTACTATATATTTTTAATCATTATTTTCATTTTAATTATTTTTTGACTTCCGCATTCTTTTTAACTGTGTCTCATTCTCTACTTCTTTCAATTTTCTTCTCTAGTTTCGAATTTCGGAAAGTAAATTTAGCAATCAAGAGTAATTTAAAATTAAAATTATACACAAAATATAAAAATACATATATGTGTGCTCGCAACTTCCGATATTACTCATTAAATAAGCGAAATAAAATTTATTCAATTATTTGGAAATAGACAGCATTATTGACATGCTTTTCTTTGAATGTTAGCGAAATCACAGTAAAATACAAAGAAAAACTTGAATTGCCAATTACACTCAAGGCTAACATTTAATTTTGTTTTCATCTGGTACTGTCATGTACATGAAGGGAGAAAAACAGAAAGATGGACTTGGTCCACTTTCTAACTAACTATATCTTGTGACAGTTTCCTGCGTGGTTGAATTTTACGAGAATGACAATTATATATATATTTAACATAGAGAACTGAGTGCCTTTTGAAATGTTGTTTAACTGAATGTCATTTTCATGTTGACACAACTAAACACCTTCGACCTATTGAAAACGTTTAGACGCTAATTAATTTCCATTTTTTGTAGTTTTCGGAACAAACGTTGAATTTTAATAAGGATTCAGCAAAAGGTGATTTCATTGTTATTTAGAATGCTTTGAAAGAGTGTCACTCATAAATGTCAAGATCATATTTTCAATGTCATTCACGTGTTCACATTCTATTAATTATAAAGCAGTAAGAAAGACTTATTAATGATAGTCGCCTCTCTTTTTTCAAGTATAATCTCACTCAAAAATCGCATTCCACTGTCATAATAAGAAATATGATCCACTACTGGTTATGAAAAGGTAAACAAAATTTATGACTTATTTTCTTTGCCCATTTTCTTTCATTTTGTTTTGTCTTTTCAAGGTTATGAGACTAAAAGGAATTCCTTATTGTAAAATTTTCTCATATTTTGTGCGTATAATGTAATCAATATTTAGCAATGATTTTGTCAAATTTGTTGAATTAAAAATTTTTAATGCCTTCCATTATCCAGACAGCTTTTGTATAATATTTTCTCTCATTTTGAACTTTCGTGATTTTTTAAAGAGATTTTTTTAAAACAAGAATGAGATTAATGTTGCTAACAATTTTCTTAATTACGATGCCAATTACGTAGAATAACGATGCTTTTTACACTGAATTAAAAACTTCTTACTCAAATGTATAGTTTCGATCCTTATTCTGATTTAATAGAAATCCAAAATACGTGTAATATATATATATACTCTCTATATATTTCTGATTGATTTTCTGAACTTTCTGATTTTTGGTTTGTTATCATATTTTCTTATAATATTATTCATTGAAGTTGATGGATCGATCAGTAATTACAGGTATAAACACACACTATTCTATTCCAAAGCATAAAAAGTATTAATTTTTTTATTTCCATTATTATTCCATTATTCTAAATTTTTGCTTTTCTTTCACTTGGCTTTCTCTTGTAAATTTTATGGTTTTTTTGTTGATTTTTTGATTTTTGGATTTTATGTTTGATTGTTTAATTTTATATAATTTTTATCTGATTTTCATAAATTTTAATTTGTTTTTAAGGATTTTTTTAAATATTTAGTTTTTTTAATCTGTTAATAGTAAGGATTTTGTATTAGATATTCTTAGACTGTGATTAGTAATATTTCTGTTTTGTTCTTAAATAACACACACACACACACACACACATATATATATATATATATATATATATATATATATATATATATATATA
>BMAW01029501.1:291730-374827 GCA_019974015.1 Nephila pilipes | reverse complement strand
TATATATATATATATATATATATATATATATATATATATATATATATTCTGACAATAGTAAAAAAATTATTTAGCCCTGTTCACTGTTCAAAAAAGACTATTCAAACCTGAACTTCTAATATAAGGTTAGGAATTAATTTTTTAATTCTTTTTCAGAAATTAAGTAGTTTTCATGTTCAAAGAGAAATATATTTTCTAAACACAGATAGCTTTTTCAGTTGAGTATTAGAAGGATGTAAATTAGTTAAAAATTATTCATTCAGTCGTTTTGTGAAAAGTATTGATTACTTTTGGATATATCTGGAATAAACGATGTGTTTGCTTTTAAATACACTTAACATCTTGGCATGAATTAGATTATAAACAATGAAAAAAATATATCTTGTGATATGTGGAGCTTTCAAAATATAAACTCATGTCCGATTCAACGAAATATATTTTAAAACTCAAGAAAAGAACACGCATCTGTACTGAAAAGGTTGCGCAAGGTATAGAAAACATGTTATCTAATTTTGTCAAAATGATGAGTGCCAATACTTGTTTTCTCCAACAGATAACGTAATGAAGAATATTTTGTATAAGTGAAAACATCGGGAATGTAATGATATGGTGTCAATAAAACTTTTCATAAGCACAACATAAATGCAACAAAAAATTTTATTCATCGTAGTTTATATAAGAAGAATACCATGAGTTCTACCACATTTTCTTTCAACTGACATTTTGGGAATTTAAATGATGGCGTTTAAATTAAAGACCCTCCCAATGGACGAAACGTGGCTTATGTAGATTAGATTATAATTATCGAAGTATAGTGAATATAATTGATAAATTGCTTTTAACAGTTAGTAATAAGTAGAAGAGTTAATAATTGATATAATGAGTGGAAGCTATAAATGTAAGAACACTGAATATATTGAAAAATTTAAGGAGTGATCAGATCACAAGCAAGAAGCAACTGCATAGGGTCAGTGAATTGGACTCTCATCTCTAAATCCCCTGTGGGATCGAACTCGATTGGTTCGGTAAGATTAGTAATCTTCATAATACTAGTATTAATCTTCAGAGACAGACACGCATAGGAATTCTTTCCACGAATATACGAGAAGTGTATTAGGGATTGAATTTTGATTATTCATAGATCTGAATAAACTAACTCAGTTTTCGTGACTGTGTGACTTTCTATTCAATGGAATATTAATTAGTGACTCTTTAAATAATCAATAATGACAGCTGAAGGAAGTAACATCTGGGTGTTATGGCAGCACGAGTACTAAGGAAATATTTTATTAATTGCTCATATAATGGAACAGACCCAATCAGCTCAATTTGCGAGTGAAAAAGGATGAGCATTGCGATTTATCCTTTTATATGAGAAAATTAATTTCAATAAGTTTTCTGGTTAGATATTTTTAAGAAAATTATTTCACTTAAACTAATATCTAGATAAAATTGTGACGAATCAGATAATGCGCAATAATAATTAGTCAAAAAGCTTTAACCAATCTATTCGATTTTTAAATACTTGATTTCAAAATACATTAAATACTTGTGGAGTGATTATCTTAACTTTACACTACTAAATATTTTAATAAAGATACATACCTTTATCTGTTTTGTTTATTCTGAGTTGTAGACTTATAATAAGTGAATCCGATGCAAGTAGTCGCATCCTACCTTCTTAGAATTACTCTATACCGTTCCTACGATTTCCTCTGAATCTTATATATCTCCTCCTTCATCCTATTCACTTCCTTCTTCTTACGTAATAAGACAGATTTACATATATCACAGTTCTTTCACAAGTTGAGGTTCGCATACAAACATCATAGTAAAGCAGCCCACAGGTTATTTAAAGGGAAATATGCTAAAGAACCCGTTACAAAATATCAATTATTTGCAATGCATAATGTGCCAATGAAGACTCAATACATAATCAAATGTTGAATGAGTTCATGTCTGTTGTAAAAAATTTTTTTAAAACTTATTAAATTGTGCTTTTACGAGATATAGTTAAAAGCTTCTTATTTGAGTAAATAAAGCAATATGTAAAATAGTTTTGACTATTTTTTTGCAAAATAAGAAACTGCACATTGGTGACAATGAATTTGAGAAAAATGCCTTGATTATAACTAAAATGATTGATTTAATTCTTTCATATTCAATACGAGATGGTAAGAGGTATAATTATACTTCGCTTGAATACCGCTTTATAAAGACACGTTAAACTTATATCAGTAGAAATATATGGGTTGGTCTTTTTAGATTAAAATCAAATATATCAAATCTCTGACATCTCAGTTGGGCGTGAACAACAAAATCACATATAAACTGAATCGATGTCCTTTCAACACCACTATATTATTCCTGTATGATTTAACTAATCTATACATAATATGAACTACTAACTCGGACTAAGTACAAGGCCTTGACAATAAAGAAATTCTAAACATTTTACATCAGCAAGAATTGTGTTTTATTTCAAAAGTCCATAAGTAATGTATTCGTTTAAATTTATTATATATTTTAGCAGTTTCAAGTAATGTATGTTTTTACAGAAAAAAATTATTTTATTTCATTTTCATCGTTTTTTTTTAAAAATTAGCCCTTAATTTTGATGAGAAATAATGTTTTCATCTTTTCATTCTTTTCTTAGCAGCCATTTTTTAAATATAAGACTTTTTACCAATGAAAAAAAATCATACTTCAAGCAATAATTTAGCAAATTATTTTCAAATAACTTTGTATCTTTTTTAAAGTTGCAATATTATAATGATGACGCAAAAAGTAAATGAAAAAATACGTAATGAGAAATACAGATCATAAAAACATATCTCTCAAGACTGGTATTTGAAACTGCATAGTAATTTTAACCTTAGTTTCTTCGTAATCATAAAATCATTTATAACAGTTATTAAATTGCATTTGTGGAATGATTTAATTCTTTTTTAAAAGAAGCTTCAAAGAGATAATTTGTATACCCCAAGTCCTTGAGATTTTTCTTTCATAAAAGCTAATACTTTTTTCCTGGTATTTACTGTTTGGGGCTGTTCCTAACTCGCACTAATAATCCATTGTAAACCAAATATATGTCGTTAATTTGCAATAACCTAACCTAACCAATCTTGACGATCGAAGTGCACGAATTATAATAAAACACGTGCTCTTGTTGCGCAAACTTTGAAGTGACTTAAAACCAGTTCTTATGAATCATATTTCTGCCTTATGTAATTGAAAATGTTTTTGTTGTATAAGATTACAAATTTGTCTTCTTTCAAAACTTTTTTTCGTGTTTTTATTTGTTTGAAATATCTTAGATCATTAATACTCAGAAGAATGAAACAGTCGTTGTCAAAGTCAGAGTGGTTCATGAATTTTCAAATATTATATCATATTCACTTAAAACATTTGTAAATTTTATAGCTTTAAATTTAGAAGAAATTTATAACATGCGATGAAACACTTTTAAGTTGCTTGTTTTTGAGTGATTTTACGATTCACTATTATCCGTTGCCACTAATGTGACCATAAGTTAATATTCAGGGCTGTATAAAATGTTATTAAACGAAATTTTAGGATTTTTGAGGAACAGCAGATATAATGAACATGATATCTTAAATATTATTTTTTTACAACAAGGAATATTAAGATAACAAAAACCTAAAACAAAACGTTTTTTTCCCATGGGTAAAAATTTAGACGCTTTTAAGGGGGTGATACAAATCAAAGATGCATATTGGAAGAACTGAAGTAACTAAGGGACGCCAGAGATGATAAGCCTAAATTACAAGAGACATACCCCCCCCACACACACACACCACCAAAAAAAAGCCCAAAATATTACAATCAAGCAAATTTTTTTTAAAAAAAATGATGTAGGTCGAAAGGTTAAAAATTTTGATGGTAAACTAAGTAAACACAAACATATTTGCAAAGTTTGTAACTTTTGAATGATCTAATGAATATTTGAAAATTGTATTTCTAGTAATTTTCAACAACTATTTCACCGAATTCAACATTTCAAAAGTAGCTCAAATAATTTTCGATACCTTATAATGGACTTTAATATGAACATTCTTTTGAAAAATCTTCGCAAACGTATTTTTCATAAAATTCTACTCTAAATATTAGTTATTTCTAATCAGTCCTGGTTCTATATATAAATTAAAAATTAAAGATTTACGAAAGTTAAAATTTCTATGATAGCGTGAAGCAAATGAAATTTTAATATTTATAAGTATTCATATATATATTTAATGAATTCTGGGGGTTTATAGAGAGCAAAATTCTTTTTAAATGATACAAAAGAGTACTAAAATGTTTTACCCTTAAATCCAACTTTAAATCTAATGTCTTTGATCATCAATAAAGATTAAGGAAAATTCAAAGCAATCGAAATATACTTAACAAAACCTGGAATGGAGATTTTTAATATTTTGAATCGATTGACAGCAATGGCAATTCGTATTTCAAAAAAATGAAAAAAAGCTTTTTACGCACGCATGCACACACACACGTGTGTATATATATATATATATATATATATATATAAATTATAAGAAAAAAAATTGTTTTTATTTTTATAATTAAAACTTGGAGACTAAGAATATAATGCGATGTTTTGTCCATATTTTGAGTTTGGGGTTTTCCAGTTTTCCAAGTGATAACATCTGCGGCATTTGTTTTGATTTGATTGAAACGTTTCACACGTATCAAAACAAATACCAGAAAAAACTATTTAAACAAATGATTTCCTCTGAACATGAAAAACGTTGAGAACGAACGAGCCAGTGTGATTAAAATTTTATTCTCTTAAATCTTATTTACGTTTTGATCACATATGCACGACGAGGGATGGGATATACTTATTTATTAACTTTGCGTAAAATTCAATGAATGGAAAGTTATAGTTTTAAAATCTTTGTTTTATGAATTGTAACTGAAATATATATATATATTTTAGGTAGCCTTTACATGATGTCACATAATTCACCTATAACAAAAGCGAAAAGGTATCGTATTATTTTTGCTGATTATTTAAGACTGAAACTAATCTTCTATTTTTTCATATATGCAACTTTTTTTTTTTTGCAGAAAGTGTTTTTATATGTATTCTGTGGGAACGTATCTATTGTGTAAAAACAGAATTAGGAGTTCTTAGAATTCCACTTTTAACCAGAGTAATTTTTCTCTTTAGAATCACGAGTGTTTTTTATTTATTAGAAATCTCCCGAATTCTGTTGTAAAAAAAACGTTGAATTAACAAATTACGTGAGTTCCCCCATTCCCCTCAGGTATAAAAGCCGTCACTAAAAGTTAACTGCTTTATTTTGTCTCTATCTCTTTCTCTGTGGACACCTAATGTATCAAACGCGCAACTTTGCTCGCTGCACTTCTGTCATGGCGAGGTCAATTCTTTAAATTATTAAAATATTTATATGAAACATAATGATCTTGATAGTCCAGTAAATAAGATTCAATAACGAACTATTATCTTCTTTACACCAATAATAACATAAAAAAATTACACCCATATATATATATATATATATATAACATATATATACAGTGATGTCCAAAATTGTGAAAACTTTGGAATTTTTAATTTTGTATGCTTATAAAAAACGTTACGCTTCACCAAATGCAAAGACGTATACTTAATTTTAAAGAGAATTTTATACTAAATTCAATACAAAAAACATTCAAATATTTTCAATATAAAAAAAAGTTATGTATGCATTAATCTAAGAAACAAATGCAGTTTGAAGTGATTTGTAATATCTAACTTTCGTGGCCAATCACTGTTCTTTATCTGGGAACCTATCAAATGTCCACAATGGCTTGGGAACCAATCAAATGACTTGTTCTAACTGTAAATATGATGCCAGCAGAAACTGACATCATGTTTACAGTTGGAACAAGTCATTATTGCGCTTTGTTATGCAGAAGGGGGGAATACTGTTTCTTATGTAATCAAATTACTAGTAGGAATCGGTGTAAAAACTTTAATATTTAGTCAAAAAGCAATGACATCAAATAAAATGGTAGATTGGACATTTGGAAAGACATGTAAGATTATTGTGTTACGAGAAATGGGTCTTTCCTATGCTGAAATTTCAAGATAACTGGGTGGTTCAGTGACTACATCTGGAGTCCGAAAATTTTACTTACGATATTAGGAAACAAATTCTATTAAAAATAAAACAGAAAAAGGCTGAAAAAGGGGCACCATGTCTGTTGATGACAGAAGAATAAAAAGTCTATGCCTCCCAGATAGAAGAATGTCATCAACGGCTTTCAGAAGTTATCTGAATGATGCTGGTGTTTCTGTAGGTTCAAGAACAATCAGGAGGATATTAAAAGATGTTGGACTAAGAGGTAGAATTCCACGAAAAAAGCCTTATTTCAATTTACAGCAGTGCAACAAAAGACTAAAGTGGGCAAAAGACCACATTCATTGGACAGATGATCAGTGGTCACAAGTTTTATGGAGCAATGAAACTAAGATATCGTTATTCGGTGGTGATGGGCAAAAATATGTAAGATGTAGAATAGGAGAAAAAATACATTCTGACTGCATTCAGGCAACAGCGAAGAACCCTCTTAGTGTTATGATTTGGTCATGCATATCAGTAGATACCATCATGTCATCAATGGGACACTGAATGCCAGAAAATACATTGACTCTATTCTAGAACCAAAACTCCCATCTTCCATCAGGGATCTCTTTCCCAACAATGCTTCATTTATTTTTCAGCAGGATTCTGCTCCCTGCCACATAGCAAAATTATTGAAAGAGTAGTTTTGTACAAAAAGCATTGAATTGTTGTTCTGGCCAAGAAACAGTCATGACCTGAATCCAATCGAAAACTTGTGGCACCGTTTGAAAACTTTTGTCCGAATGAGGCTCCCATCAAATAAAATGGAGCTAATTGAAGTTATAATCGTTTTCTGTTATCCTGTAATAACAAAGAAAGAGCTTAAAACTATCGTCAGCTCAATGAAACATCCATGTGAAACTATAATAAAAAATAAAGGATACCCCACTAAGTATTGATAGCTCACTGAAATCATCAGTAACTAATGTACATCAATAATTATTGCAGATTAACTTTTTTGTACTGCTAATATTTGAATTTTGTTTTTTGAATTGAATTCAATATTAAATTTTCTTTAAAATGATATATACAACTTTGCATTTTTTAAAACGTAACATTTTCTATAAGCATACAAAGTTAAAAAAAATATAAAAATTTCCAAAAGTGTCCATAGTTTTGGCCATTACTCTTTTATATATGGTTAAATCTCTCTCAATTTATGCAAAAAGTACGTATTGTATATTTTTCAAGACTTTAAATATAATATTAAGTAACAGAAAATAACATAGTTTGACACTGTGTTGTTATACAGGCAGTTTTTTGACGAAAAGAAAATGTATGTTACCTGAAATTAACGAGGACGAGATTAGAAATTTCCTTTTCATATTTTTTTTTCATGGTCATTGCTACCACTTCCCTCCCCCTGAAGATATGTACTTGCCTTAGCCAGAAATTGAGCTGCCATTGTAATCAAGTACAGAAAATAACGAAGGTGGAACTTTAACAAGATCTAAATAAAACCAGCCGAAATCTATAAAAATCTTCCGTTATTCGACGAAAAAATAATAACTAAAAAGATAAAAACATGTGGGTGCGTCAACAGGGTGGAGCTTTGCACTATTTATCATCGAAGTTCGGAAACCCTAGTGATTAAAAGTTTAATTTACAATTCCTTTTATCTTGCAGTTGGATCACAACGTGCGCACTTGAATTTGGGTCTAGAAGGCAATTACTTCTGTAATGATCCTGGTTTTTGAGATATCTTTAACGCGATTACCTTAATCAAGTTACTGTAAGTGTGTAAAGGTAATCAGTGTGATATTAATGATCATTAACCATTCGTAAGTTACTATGGAGATAATGGAAATTTTTCATTGTATATTCATTTGTTTCACGTCTTATTAATATTAAATTATCTTGGGGTGATTTCGAAATTTTTTTTTCCTAGATGTTTTGTAACTTTGCATTAGTTGAACAAAACTTGATGGAAAGTTATATTTGGAAAATCATTTGTATTAATGTTAGCTTTTTTAATTTATTTAAATGACTGGTAGGAACATCCTAAAAAGTTCTGAAACGTCATACAACTTATAGTTGTGTTTTGAATGCAATAATAATGTATTTTTGAAGAATTTAGATAAAACAGTTCTTAAATCAATTGCTTAGAGGAAATAATTTATTTTGAGTATTTCACACTATAACTATTTGCCATCTTAAGTTCAAAATGCTACACATAGACTATGATAAATTAAAATCATATCATGTCGTAAAATGAATTCTTTAGCGTTGGAGATGTAAGAGGATTAAAATTGTCTTTAAAGAGAATTCCATTTGTTATTTATAATATTTACATATCTGTAAACATTCAAGTTAAGAACTGAAAAGATGGATCTATAGTTAAAACATCTTATGAAGAACAAGCAATTTCGTTAATTCAAAACTTCTGGTAATGTATTTTGCATTATATTAAAAAAATCACTGAATATAACTTCATTAGTTTTGTGAAAAAAACTAGAAAAAAAAAACATATTTTGCATAAGAATCTATTCATGAAAACATATCAAATCAGTGCGTTAATGTCAGTTACGTATCTATAAATTTGAGCATTATTTTCAGAGCCTGGTGGTCATCGTCGCTGGCGGTTTTCGTCGAGTCACGAGTGCGAGCCTTGATTTCACTAAAGGCCAACCGTGTAGCCGGAGATGATGCACGTTAACCCGTTCAAGACTGGCGAAAGGAGAAAGAACCGCTTCCCCAGGCCTGTGCGCTTTGAAAGTGCACGCACTCACGGGACCAGGCGATTTTCCTCGTTAAGCTTAATTTCATATAAAAATTCATATAAAATCATCCCTGCGATCATATGCGCTAAAACGTACAAATTTTTTATCATTGATAGCATCTAAATATACAGAAGTAAAGTTTTTGTGATATATAAAAAAATAATGGCGAATCTTAAAGAAATTAGATTCATTTCGATAAAAAAAAATTATATAGCCATGAAAATAACAATAAAATGACAATTTTTTTTGACAAGTATTTAAAACAAAGGTAAAATATTAGGGAATTGAATACAAAAAATATAACATTAATTAATAAAAATTGCTAAATAATTTTAAAACTTTTGAAGCTTATAATACATTTGGAAATAATGTTCAGGACATACCCCTACGTTGCAAATTTTGTATTTATAATAAATCAGCTTGGGATTTTTTTTCTTTTAAGGAACATTTTTTGCACCCAACACTTTGTATCCTTTACTTTTCACTCAGTTATTTCAATCTTTTCGCCATCAAAGATAAAACTGATCCAAAAACATACAAAATACCATCTTGCGAATGATAAATCTACTCCCAACCCCAACCAATAAATATTTCAACATTTCCCTCCAGTCCGTCAAAATATAAATGAGAAGAAAAAAAAAAGAAAAGAAACCCAGCGCGTAGTAAATCATAGCCTTTTAAATGCGCTATCCAACCAAAAGAAGTTAACAAATGCAGTTGTTTAAATTTTCAAATTCCCCTAATCCAACAGAGAAAAAAAAAAGTCGGAAACAAAAGCGGGAATTGAAGGTAAACTCTGTGGTACAATATTTGAAGGAAAAAAAAAGAAATTCAACCGCCATCTAATGGCCGTTGAAAATTCAAATAAGACATTCCAATATGAAATTACACCAGTGTGATCATGAGCCCAGTGGCACGGAAACACCCGTCACATATACGATATCATGGGCAGTATAGGGAGAATCACGCGATCACGTATACGTGATCACGGTCCTGATCAGGTTAAATCTGTCGAGGCCGAATGCCCTCCAGGAGACGTTATGTGGAAGTTAGAAGAGAAGGTGCCAGCTCAGGTATCGTCCTCGTCACTTGACTGTGGCTCAAAATTACGAGATCCGTTGCCTATAGTCTTCGTGTTGCTTCGTGTGACGTTAATAAAACAGAAACCAAACTAGAGATTTTTAGGTTACTTCGTAAAGTTCCTAACAATACTCTCTATATTAATTTGTCTCCCTTTCCCTTTTTTCATCTACATAATGAAATTCATTTATGAATACATTTTTTATCCATTTATTTATTTCAAGACATTTTGAGAAGAGAATTTAAATCAGGAGTAAAAGCAAATTTATTTCCTGAATAAATTTACCTTTACATCTGATTTAAATCCTCTTCTTAAATTTAAAATCTTTCCAATGGTAGAAAGGGAGTGTGTTTCTAGCATTTTATGACGTCATGGAAGTCAATTTATCCATCCAATGAAAAGACACTCAAAATGGTCGTATTTTTAATGGGAAGATTGATTTCTTAAATTTTCTTAGGACGAGTAATATTTGCTTGTTTATGCGATAAAAGGATCATACTCATAAATCTACGAAATTTTATTTCGTTCAAAGTATACAATTACATGATCCTTACTCATAAATTTAAATGTAAAGTGGTTGGTTTGTAGGTTGTATGAATTTCTGGTACTGAATTCACATGGAATATATTGTGCCTAACACAAGATAAAGATAATACCATTTTTCTAGGTAAAGCAATTTAAAACTGAAGTCCATGTGTTTTTCATGGAGTAAAACCAATGCCATCTAAAAAAATTAAAAAAAAACTTGGTTGAGAATTTTTCTCAATCAAGTCAATTAAAAAAAATTATATAATTTAAAATGCTTAAAACGAACTGAGTTTAAAGTAGACCATTTAATCAAATTAAAGACAAATACAATAGTTTCACATATATATGGAGGAATTTCCCCCAGAATTATTTGTCAATGAGTCAGTCTCATGAATTCGATTTTTTGACAGGTTAAAATAACTTTCTGTCTTCGCAATGATGATGAATTCCTATAAGAAATGTTGTATATTTCATAATTCAGTTTATTTATTTCCAGATTCCATTGTTCCTGCCAGCGGTCATCAAGCTGATTTAATGCATTTTATGATATCACAATATGGAATGATGGGAGAGATCAAATAAATGCAACTTGAAAACTCTGAAGTTGCTAACACATTACAAACAATAAAAACATTTTCGATATTTAGTACCCTAAAAATATCCAAATTTGGCATTGGAAGTTAGTTGTTAAAGAAACAGAGTGAGTTGAAATGCTGTTTAATAAACCGATATGAACACAATTTGCTCAGGTAAAACGTTCTGCAGAATTCCCTGTCTTATTAGTTCTGCTCTGCTGCAACTTTAAAACATACCGTAGCATTGTTCTCTAAAACGGTTAAAACCATCCATAACAAGATCGTGGCGCGTGCTGGAACAAAGGCGAAATGCGGGCAATTTCTATTTTCACTTTCAGTATCAAGAAAAGTTCCATTCTAAAAGCCAATGGAAGGAATGAAAAAAAATAAGTACTATCAACAACAAGAGAACTCATGCACGGTAGCACTCACGTTTAGTCACGCTCTGGCATGGATGCGAATCGCCCACGCACGGCCACGAACCGCTATCTTCTTCGCCACAGAGATATTGTGCTAAATGGCAAAAAGCATAAAAGGAGAAACGGGTCTGTTGAGATGGCTCGTGCATCCATTGTTCAACAAATCCTGTTGAGGTATTGTTAGGGTCAGATGTAAAACAACTCAGTAACCTATTTGTTTGGAATTTTTACACATTACTGTCTTTGAAAAACAAATTCATACTTGTAACGTGAGTTTTACATAATCTCCTTTCGGGGAAAAAAAAAATATTTTTATTAAAAATGGAGCAAAAAATACAAACTGCCAAGGCTGTTACGAAGAAATTTTTTTTTGCTGGAATGAGTTATGAAGATTTATTACACTGTTTAACAATAACTTAATATTGTGTTTGGTTTGTGATAATAATTGTTTAACTTACTCTCACGACCCTCGAGATGGAGATTGAAATGCTTAATGAAAATTCGATTTTTAATACGTTATTATAATATGGGGGAATATTACATTAATATTGTTTTATTACAATAATAAATTTTTGCAAGCTTTACGTTTTGCTATAATATTCAATTTTCTTCAGAAATTTAAAAGAAGAAGTAGGGATGACGTGTTCGGTCATGTATTTCTTCAAATAACTTCCTATGAATTTTTTTTTGCAATTCCTATATCAATTTTGAAATTCAAACTAAAATATTTCATTCTTCTAGAATTGAAATGCATTTAATATTTTTTTTTTAATTTTTTTTTACTTTGGCAAATTTTAGCTGTACAATTAAACTTATTCCTAAATTCTTTTCGCTTTTTCAATACTTTTAATCTTACATAAAATTAAAACAACTTAAGCAGAACAGGATTTGATCCTGAACTTTATCTAATGGTTTTAATTAAGGAATCCAACTAATTGGGCTCGGTTCATGAATTTTTTCTTTCAAAAAATGGGGTGGAGGTGAGAAAGTACAGATTTTTTTTTACGATAAATAACATTGTTAACCAGTCGGTGTTACTTTTGTGGGCGACACCTAAACGAATCTGACACTGATTCATAGGTCAGTTTTGATTTGGTTGCAAATGGTTGTGAAATCAAAATTTAATTTGAATCTCGTGGAATGGTCACCGTCATTCTTCATCCAGTTATCATCGTCGATGAGATCTGGATTCATACACAGTAAAGAAAGTATTAATAAGAGAAATGGTTGTTTCCTATGAATCAGATCCAAAAAAGGCGAAATGTTCTATCGGTCAAAAAGGTTAGGGGGATGGTTGAGATGTGCAGGGCGTCCTACAAAAGGAATTCATAAAAAAAACCTATCAATAGACAATAACACAGAGAGTTTACTCATTTCAAATTCCCATTATTAATACTCTATTTCCCATTTTTAATGTGATTATATTTTGAACTACCTTCATTGAGCTAACATTTGTCCCCCTCCACAAAGCTATAGGTATATCTAAATTTTGTAAAATTCTTGAAGCTACAATAACGAGGCTAATTATAGTAAATCATCCTGTTTGTTAACTTCTGCCAATGCTTTTTCGTTATAAAATTTAAAATATTACAAAAAAGCTTATCATATCATTTGAGGTAAGTCTTTATTTGAGGTAAGTCTTTATTTGAGGTAAGTCTTTATTTGAGGTAAGTATATATTTTGAGAGTAGAGAAGGATTACGAATCAGAAGCACAATTTTAACTAATGACAAAAAAAGTTAAACATATATTATGAGCCTTTGAAATTATATTATTGCTTATGAATATTTGCATAGGGATATACGAAAGCAATTATTTGTGAACTACTGAACTCATGTGTAACAATAATTTTATTCCATTTTATTTGTCATTAACGAAACATAAGTATTAATTTACATCGATCGAACGCATATAAATAAACAATTTATAAATCCTATGTACATTAATACTGATTAATAGTTGTTTCACCTCGACATTTTCTGAATTGATAGCAGAATACTGTATAATTACAGATAGTTACTTTCCCTTCAATGCCCTGATAAAATTGATATTGACATTAATATTGCAGTAATATTTTTTTTCCACTGTTAGATTTGTGAATCGTGCCAATATTGTAGCGCATAAAACCCTATTTGCTACTTATCTTAACGTGTTTTTAACACTAGACTTTCTTTAAACACAAGTATTTTAATGGTTTTCAATTATTGAATAACAATAATTTTTTATATGTACATGAAGTGGTATGTCAGGTGTCCATGATTCATTTTTCGTAATTATAGAACTATTTTTCTTTATATCATAAACACGGCTTAGTGTTAGGAAATGAAATCTGAATGTATCATAAGAGTGAATTAATAGTTATTACATATTTAGAATATTAAATAGATTATCAGACATTTGTAATGAAAAATTTGGTGGAGGGCCTCCCCGTGTAAGGCCTACAATAAATTGTATTAGCCTATTTATCATTTTATGTAATTCGGGGGACCATTGTCTCACAAAAGAATATAATCGAGAAATGATTTATTGTGTTTTAGAAATGCGCCAAGTAATGTAAATATGAATTTTGTACACTCCAATTTTCACCCCAATGTGCCAAACTGTCTGGTTTTTTGTATATGTTTCTGTAAAGGTATTTGCTCCAAAAAGTAATCGAGTCCTTATTAATGATTTATTTATCAAACACTACATAATGTTATTATATGGTCCCCTATTAGGTGTCGATGTATCTCTGATCAGATTATTATCTCTCAAACGAGCCGATTTCAGAAAGGGATCGCCAATATTACTGGGTGCAAACCACAATTATCATACCAATCGAAGGTAACAGAACGGATGAGAAATTTATCACCAATTTTGAACATCCACTTATCCTTGTTAACTTATTATTTAATTCATTGGAAAAGGTCTATTAATGGAATTAGACGGCTGGATAAAAAGCTCGAAGCAAGATTTCATTCCATTACAATCAGTGTGTCTAATGTAGAGATCAAGACTTGTTTACCGATCATCAATTCTTTTCATATAGGTATGTGTAAACACAGAGAATTTCGAAAATGATGAGATGGTTCATTTTTAATAGAAACCTTCCGATCTGATATGAGTTCAGAAAGGTATTCTACCCTACCTCATGCTTTAATCATTGATTATTAATGATACTTTTATCTATTTTAGAGCAAGATGGAAGATATTAATAGTTTTTAATGATCCGAAGGAAAAGAGCACATGCATTTTGATAAGGGTCATGAATTTTATATTGATTATTTATTCAAAAGGTACTAGAAATTGATTTTAAATAAACTGTAGAACCATTATGATGAATAATAACAGATAGTAGGAGGAGAGATGTTACATTTTGAACTAAAAATAAAATTATCTTTTATCTTCTCTTGTCCTCAAAATTTATACACAATTTAATTTAAATTCTCACAGAAAAGTATGATAAGATTAAACGTAATATAGAATCCTCCTTTTATATCAAAAATGTTGAAAATATTTTGTGTATTGATTTCAATACAAAAATAACAAAGATGCTCAATTGACAAATTTGTATTTAAATAAAAAAAATTAGACGATAATAAATTGTAAATATTATTATTATAAACTTTTATTTAATTTGATATGTTTATATGTATGTATTTTTCTATTTCAAAATTTGTATTTGAATGCTAATTAACTTTCTGTCATCCTATCGAGCTGAAATTTTGCATGCACGTATAATTCCGATGAAATACAATATTATTATATGCTCATATATGCAAGTAGGATTTAAGATAGACGCGGGGGGGGGGGGTGCCTGAGGACACCGGCCCTTGTACTTAACAACATCTAATTCATTTGAAATTTTGAACACATGTATAGGTCACATAATTTATTTTTTGGTCTCAATTTCTTCTATTTAAGAAAAAAATTAAACAAATGTGAAAAAAAAGCATTTTTAAATCAAGCTTTTATTTACTAAAGAAATAATAATAATTTTTGAATATAAAATCATACAAAATTTATAAAAGCTTAAAGAGTTAATACTTCTTTTGATATTATATGTAATTAAGTGGCTGTGTTATTTTATCGATTATTACCTAGATACCTTAGTTAAGCGCCTTCGAGCTTTTATAAATTACACTTCATTACATGGGAATTTATTTAGGATTTACTAATGATATGTAAAGGCAAATTTTAAAAATGCGCAGTTTTAAAAACGATTTTATATTGATCCTTGAAAGTAACACTCGATAGCCTCATTTAATGCCTATAATTATAAATGAAGAATTCATTAGAAGGGAAATGCTATTTGCGTACTAAAAAGCGTTTCTTAAAAATTTAAGTAAAAAAGAATATTTCAAACTGTATATTGTACTTCAATTTAATCAGACATGTAAAATATAAAAGAAAATAACTTTTCATTCATAATTTAAGTTGATTTAATGTGGTTCATATCGCATCCATTAGTGCTATACATTGGGTTGTTGAAGACTTATTTTCCGTAATTTCAAACTAAGGCTTAATGATGAGAATGATACTTTAGATTATATTTTACTTTCTTAAATATCATAGCACACAACAAAAAGATATTGTGACTGTATTAATTTAACATTATTATACACGAAGATTCTTGCCTGAAATCAATATTGTAACGTAATTAATTCGTAGCTTTATTTCTAGAACATAGAGGTTCCAATCGAATTCAACAAATGAGTTAGAACCGTTCACATATATCTTGTTTTAACTATTACAGACAGATAAGTCTTACCTTATGTAATAATAGTTAAATAAATTATCAGAAATTAATCTGATGTGGTCATGTTTTGAATGAGGAATGCAACATCATGATTCTTTTAAGTACGGAATTTTTATAGAGATTTACCAAAAGAACGCTAAATTTTCAGTGCTAAAAGTTTGCATTCAGTTATATGTCATTCAAGATTTGGTGCAAAAATTTTTCTGAAACCCAATAAAGTTAACTTAAAATCACTAAAATAAGTTGTTTTTCAAAATTAATATAACTTTAGCCATTGTGAGATAATTTTAAAAATAAAACATACTCTGAAATTTTTTCTTTTAGTGGAAAATCTATCGTAGAAAAAATTAGTGACATTTAAAAAGGAAAGGAAACATTTACTGTAAATATAATAAAGCTACTGTAGGTAAATAAGTGCCAAAATAAATCTTAAATAAATGTAAGCAATAGTAAAATAAATGCTTTATGATATTCTTCAGTTTTGAGTTCGGTTCGTAATCCCGTAATATTGTTTAGTATGTGTGTGTGTTTCATGAATCACAGAAGAAAGAAAATATATTACTGAAGTGTTTTCAGAATCCAGACTTATTCCGAAGGATATAATTACTAACCTAAATGGTCATATATAATGTCAAAGTTATGTTTCTTCATCCTTTGATATAAATATGAACTTAATTTTCACTATACATTTCAATCCCACCTGTTCTGCTCTGCCATAAAGGGGGGGGGAGGGGAGTAAATAAATTTTTATTTTTACACACAACATTTTTGTCATTCTGGGTATCTTTTCGTGTATTTGTTTACCAGATCAGAGAACGGAAGTCAAGCCTATTCAACAAGAGTGAAAACTCTAGCCCCTATGAAAAAAATTTCAAAATAAAACTTATTTCAAAATATGCTTCTAGTGGAAATTCTACCTTAAGCAATAGTAGTGAAACATGGATGGAAAATAAATGTTTACTGTACATGCATTAGAATTTATATTTATAGATGTATCAAAATGAGGCTTAAATGAATGTTGACAATAGTAAAATAATTACTTTGCGATATTTTTCAGTTTGAATTTTAACTTACATTCACGCAATATTATTTTGTTTCATAAATCACAGACGAGCGAAAATATATTTTCAGACTTTTATTTAAGATTTAGTTAATGGTCTAAAATGTCACTTATGACATTAAGTTGTCTCATCCCTTGATATAAACGTGAGCTTAAGTTTCACTAAACATTACAACCATATATGACTTTTTTCTGCTAGAAAAAATAAACAAATTTTGGATTTTCTTATGGAGCGCCTTGTTTCTTTATACCAACAACAGGGAAAGCACGTCAAGCGTACTCAAAAAGGATGAAAACTTTAGCAATTTGAAACAGTTTTCCGAAATAAAACATTCTCCAATACTTTATTCTAGTGAAAAATCTATTACAAACAACAGTAGTGTCACTTAAGAAGGAAAATAAATGTTTATTATAAATACTTTAGAACTTTCATGGGTAAATAAATGTTAAAATAAACCTTATATGAATGCATGTAAAAACGCTTGTTGATGAACTTCAGGTTTACAATAACGTAATATTGTTTTGTTTCATGGACCACAAACGAATGAAAATATATCACTGAAATGTTTCCAGAATCCAGATTTATTCAGAAAACCACAATTAATAGTCTAAATAGTCACACATGACCCTTAAGGTTATAAATTGCTCATCCTTTGATGTAGGCATCAGCTTAGGTTTCACAAAACATTTCAATCACACATGTTCTTCTCTGCCAGAAAAGGGGGGAAAAGTAAATAAAAATGTTCTTTATGTCATTCTGACTTGCTTAATGTGTACCTTGTTTCCTGTTTACCAACAACAGGGAAGGGACGTCAAGCGTACGCAAAAAAGGGGTGAAAACATCCTGGTTCCTTTTGACAGGACCGGTCGGGAAGGGTTCTTGGGAGCAGAGAGCAAATGAGAGAGACAGAATGAAAAATGGCCAGTACAACACTGCAATGGAAATCGTGATGAACTCTACATGTAAGACGTGCTACCGTGATGCATAAGACTTTCGTTCGGTGATGTAGGTCTTGTTCGGGAATATGAAATGTACGCTTCGTGTTGGGATATGAATTAGATTTTACTTTTTTTCCCCTTCTGCTTTTGTTTTCTTGATAATAATAAGAAAAAAAATATGAGGCCCATTTACAAGAGCGATTATATTTTCTTCTACTACCATCAGTAAATATGCCTAATCACTAAGAATCTTGACTTTCAAAAGTTAGCATAAATCGTCTTTTTCTTCCAACAACTAAGCGTGTTCTTGTCGAGTTCCTAGCGGGTCATAAAATAATAAAGTTATTGCTGAATTCGAAGGCAAGAGCCATTATTTGCTTATGACTTATGTAAAACAGGTAAGCACCTTGTTATTCGCGAAAAATAGAGTGCGTTATCAACTGCCTCTGCGAGTAGATGTGGTCACGAAGCGATTGGGCATCATTTATCACTGTTATACCGTATCGGCACGGAACGGCATCTTCCATATAAGTTGATGTGATTTTTTTTAGTACTTTATTTCTTTGCTTATTAAAGTGATTTTCAAGAAAACAATTTTTGTTATGAAATGTCATTTTTTATTTATTTGAATTAAATTCTGCTCGAGAGTATGATTATGAAATCGTGAATTTAACTTCCAGAGAAAAGGTTATATATTGGGAAATAGGCTGTGAAGGTTTCCATGCTTATTGAGATTTTGCGTACGATAGTGATACTTGTGTGTTGCGGTTCAACTTATATCCTGTTATGGTATTGAATGCTCGGAAGATTTGATAAAGTAGATCAGCCAGCTATATGTGATTTACTACTACTACGGATTAAAACATTTATTTCTTGCGAAACTAGTGCAATTTTTAAGAAATGTGGTTTATAAGGAAAAATAAATATTTTCAATTAATAGAAGCATTACCTTTCGATCCAGTTCGTCCACAGAGAATTGCATTTAAATTAAGAAATGTCTTTTTTTTATGTAAATGCAAAACAGATTAAAACGACGGTATTCGTTGGATAACCTATCTAAATGCAAATATATAGTGAATTATGAGCGTAAATTACACTCCGCTACCGGATATAAGTTCAACATCTAGGTACATTTTTGATATCTGTCTAGAATGATTAACTAGTGACTGCTATGCATATCTAACACTACATCTTAGAATAATATACCAACGAAATATCTGAAAGCTTTTTTAAAATTATTTTTCGTGTACCTGAAAAATTTTGAAATAAAAAAAATCTGAGGGGGAATACGTTAATGCATGTTTGAGTTTGAAGCAGGAGATCAGATTAAAAACCTTTAGGAGAGTTTCTGACTTCTAGTTTATACTATTTGAAAATATTAGATCGATGTTTATTTCTCAAAATTAAAGGTTGCCTTCCTCAAATGGCAAGGAACCTTACTGAAATTTCGAACGCATTTCCAGGCAGAAAATTGTTCCAATTTTCATTTAATTTTGCGACGTTGTACCACATGTGTCCGTTCATGATGGTGTATTTTTAAGATTTCAGAATGTTCGAAAAATGCGCCATTTTTCAAATCTATTTAGCATTACAGTGTAGGGGATGGAACTTGGAACATATTTTACGTCATAAAAATGGGCTTGATTGAAATAGAAAAAAAGTAGTATTATAAAATACACTGTTCTGTAAATGATATTAAAGTCAGAATATAAAATTAATGTTCAAGTGTTTTGTTATCGGAAAAAATGTTTTAGGTCTAATTCTTTAACATTTCGCGAAGATAGCTTTGAATGGAACGACTGGCTATAATTTTTGTGGCGAGTCTCGGTTTAGAGGTCAGAGAATTTAAAATTTGGGTCTCCATTTTAGCAAAGACTGTTTAAAGGAATAATAAGGATTATATTGCAGTGTAAATCAAACTAGGCCTCTTTTTTGTCTTTACATAGATTATAAGTAGATCGAGGAGCCATCTTAGGTGTCTTCCCCATCAACTTATTTTGGTTCAAAATTTGGTTCTTTATCTAGCTTCAGGGTAACATAATTCATTAGAATCCGTTCCTCGTCATCGCCTTGTTCCATTGTAGTTTTGTCACGCAAAATTGTGATCGAATTGCTTTATAAAATACATATGGAAAGCAATTTTCTCTCTCACTCATTGTCATTACCTTTTTTCACCCTTTTTCGTGATTGATATTTTTTCAAGTGATTATATAATTACTTTGATGGCATATGTAACTTATACTTAGTAAATATCATAATTGCATAGAATTCTTGGGTTTTGTTGCCCATTTTTAGGAACAGTAATAGGAGACTTCTTTTATCATCTGAACGACAAGTGCATATTAGAATATATTTTTCGAGCAAAACACGAGAACGAATAATCTGTTTTGATAGGATGTCATAATTTCATTGTTGTTTGAAGAATATATGGTTTTAGCATAAATTCTTGACAAATTATATTAATTCATTTTGCTGAGCTAATGTTTGGCTTAAGATGTGCAACTATAAAATATGTTAAGCATAATATTTTTAATTACAGATGTATACATGATGTTATTGCTACTATTATTCAGTAGCGACTTTCTTGATTTTATAAAAGCCAAAACTAATGAGTATATATTTTCACGTCTTCAAATAAAAACGTTTTATAAAAAGTTCACATTTATATTCAATATAAAATTCTCTCAATTCGATGGAAGATATTTCTCTCCTTCTTGATTTATTTTTTCATTGTACGAAAAATTAAGACTCATTGAAAAAGAACCGCAAAATTTCTGTTTCTTTAAAAAAAGTGCTTTAAATTTGTAAGATGACACATCAAATGACATATTGATGAATTTTCTTCAAAATATAAATTTCAATCATTCAATATGTTTTTATAATTTTCTTATTTGTGTCAGCACAAAAATTTAGAACTCTTTTTTTAATTCTTTAAGATACAATTATTCAGAGAATTTTTTTTTTTTTTGTATTTTATAATTAGATAGTTTAACTCATTTAAAAGACGACTATTAAAAAAAATCAGTTACAGTAAGCAATAAATAAAAAAAAAACTGTTTTACAGTAAAAATAGTTATATGGAGAAGTATGAAAATATCGTTCAAAACAATAGAAGAAGTATAATTTCATGCATATTACTGTGTCTATTCAGGCTGAAAAAATTGTTAGTTATAATAAATAATTTTTTTATTTTCTTCGCTACAAAAAAAAAACTGAATATTTTATTAACTAATATTCATTTATAATCACGAGTGTGTTAACTAAACTTGTGAAAATATTTGAGATTTTCGATTTTTTTTTTAACATAACCATGTGAAATTAACTTCGCTCTCATAATTAGTATGTAATTTAATCGATAAATCATTAAAAACATCAACAAAAATAAATACAAAAACTAGTGTAAATAAAGTCATCACGCTCTTTTTCATCGTGTATATTATATCCATAATCACTAACTGAGGGTTGAAAAGTCAAACCTGAAATTGTTCCTCTCGTACCTACGGATCATTTATAAGTGTTAAAGGAAAATCAAAAACATTCAAAATATTTACAAAAACATCCTAATGAATATGCAATAGTGCATCCGGAAAACGCCGCCTTACTAATTGTAAAAGAAGCAGCATAAAATCGATCGTTAATCAATGACGATATTCGCCAAAAAAAGTAAAAGAAAAAAAAATCACCAAGAGACGACGAAATGTAATGATGATGTTGACTTGCAGATTACTGTTGTTTGGACACCAAAGGAGGCCTAATAGTGCCGCAACTCGGTGTTTTATGACCCGGTCGGTCCTGACCCCCTCCTCACGAGACTGACCCCATCCGAATCGTGTGAAAAAAAGGGGGTCCTGCCAAAAAAAGAGAAAGGGTTAATCACTGGGGATGCGAGAGCTACCTGAATTGTTTCGGTGGCAAAGGGTAAGATGGCAAGGACGAAAATGACGGCTTGCCAACTCCAATGTCGTGACATGCGGTAAGTACAGTTTGATAGATAGTATATTACTGGTTTGTCTTCGCATTTAATGGCATCTTTATGAGTTGGCACTTGAACTCTAGCGCGTGATGTATCGGATCAAGAAGAGTTGCATTTTGTGGGTTGTCACGATTTTCCGAGGAAGCACCTTTTGGGTTGGCGTCGCTCGTGGGAATGGTGGCGCTTTTGAAGTGAGAGTTATTATGCCTCTATTTCCTGCAGTGAACTTGTTTTTTGCAGGAATCTCATTAGCTAATTGTTTAAAGTGTTGAAAAGGGTGGGTTGTACGTCACCGCATCCATCTTGATTATGAATTCACACATGATTCGTTGCAATACGTCTTGAAGTGTATTTTTCTTCTTTATTCGAATTTTATCTTGCTATCGCTTTGTAACGTGTTTTCTTTTTGGAAGAGAGAGAGAGAACTTGTTATTCAATTCACGATACACATATGCATTTTTTTTTTTGAAGTGCATGACATTTATTTTGTATGTTGGCTTTTCATTTGAATGAAATTAGAATTTGTAATTGCCTTTTTCATGCATATTCAACAGATTGATGAAAAAAAAAAGACTTGCTATTAGAATACTTGCTACGCATCTTTTTAACATTTTAAAAATTAAAACATTTTCCACAATATGCTCAAAATTAATTTTATTAATTATGAAAATAAATTCATTCTTTGAATTCTGTCATGAAGTTTCGGATGTAAAATTCTGGATGCTGATGCAGTTTGAATTCAATTGTAATTTTTTTTAATTTTGAAAAAGTTGTCTGTGATAAAAGACCATGATAAAATCTCAGTTATAAATTTTTTTGATTTTTTTTTTTTGAATATTCGATGAAAAATTTTGTAAGAATTTGTCAATATTTCGGTTAAGACAAAACGAATGAAGCAACATCTTAATCGCTAAATCAAATACTGCTCCTTCCTATTTTTTAATAGATACATCCGGCTTAAATCATCAAATAAACCATTTTAATGTATAATACATAAAGTACCTTAAAGCCAGTTTAATTTTACATAAAATGTCGAAAGTATCAAAATTTAAAGGGGATAATTTTTAAAAACATTTATATGAAAATTTACTCTCTAGTGAAAAAAAAAATGAAGTATGCACATTATTTACCATGAATGATATTTGCATCTTTTTTTCACAAATACACGTAAGAGTTGCTTGAAACAACACATATATAAACTGCGTATCATATTGAGAAAATTCAGATAAAAATAATTTCAGGTTAGTGAATTAAAATTTTCGTTATGAATACTCTACAAAATTTAATAAATGCTAACCATAAAAAATAATATGCAGGAACGAATGCGGATTACCAACTGAATAACGTTATCAATGCAAAGTTACCACCCACCTCCCCCGAAAAAAAACGACATTTGTTATGTTGTTAAAGTGGCATTATTACTGGATTCTATGCATTTCCCCCTTCAACTAACCCTTGTGGGCCGTGATACGTTGTTTGAATTCAGAATATCTTCCAATAAATGAAACGAGACTAATGTAGATTAGAATAGAGCAATGGAAGTGTAGTGAACAGCACTGATGCAATGGCGCAGAGAAGATTTATGCCACTCGGTGCGAACCCTAAATTTGACGCCCCCCCCCCCATAGAAATAAAAAAAACAATGTCACGAATACACTACATATGCTCAAAATTAAATTACTTATAGTTTAATACGTTAAAATGAATAAATAACATTCTACGTAAATGAAATCGCGAAGCCAATAAAAAGTTTAAAAATGAACAAAACATTTACCTTAACACTCCTATATACATTCAACGAATCGTATGAAACAAATAAACCTGACTTTACAATAACAAACAAATTTAGGTGCAAGTGAAACTTTATCAAAGTATAAAATAAATATTATCAACGCTTCTCCTCTCTTATAAATAACAACAAAAATTAAATATTGCCTGATCACCGTCACGTCTACGTCAAGGACGATAATTCCAAAATCAAAACGGATACACTAACAACATTTGTTGCGTGGCGACGCCGCGCCCGTTTCGAAATTTAAAAAAATATATATTATTTTTTAAATGAATAAAATATTTGACAAACTTTTATTTAACTTCATATAAATGTAAATATATTTGTTTGTGACAAATCCTAAATCTCTAATTTGAACCACTTCCACTTGTCCAATTTCCTTAAAATTCTACGTAACTACCTGTGTAGTCCCGATGACAATGCCATCATGTGCTCTAAAGACCATGGTCTGATGCAGCAGACAGGATTAGCCTCCTCGGCCTCTCCCTGCCGCACCTGATTAATCTAGTATTAATCAAATTCAATCGGTTTAAATTAAGGATTTCTGAATGTTGGTACATTATTTACGAAATAATCAGCTGTGGGACTTCATTGTGAAATATATATAGTGCAGTTTTTTAATGAGTTAATTTTTTCGCTTTTTTGCGAAACTTTATTTTTAAAAATATGATGTTGAATCGAGACATATTTAATGACAATAATTTAAGATGACTTACGTAATCTTTTTGCATTTATTTGTTTTTCATTCTTTTCTACCTCACAGGTGGTTATAAATATTTGTCATGGGTTGAGGAATAAATTATTTCTTTACTACATTTCCTCAATGGAACTACTTGAGAGAATTTAAACTAGGTAATAAAATAAAAACGATGTATAATGAGGCTCTTTCCTATACTTGCGTATTCAAGCACAGAAGCTAATGAAGCATTTTTTTTTTGCGTATTTATGATCGCGTAAATTATTGCGATGATTTAATGAAGCAGTTAATTTTATGCCCTTCCTTTATCTGAGCCTTCTAACAATTCGAATCGGTACCATGAAATATTCAATCAGTTCCTTCCAAACATTTAATCTCTTTTTCTCTCTCTCTCTGTGCGTTTTTTTCCCGAATCCTTAAACGACGCATCGGTTATTCTCATCACGTTTGCGAAAAGCAAAGGTAAAACTAGTAGTTTTCCTTCACACAACCCGAGGGTGCAACTGTATCAGTTTTGTTAACATTGCAGCAGCAAGATATGAAATGAACTAATGAGCATAATAGGATGGCATGTCACAATTATGAAAAATCTGGATAATATTCTAATGTAATGATTCTCGAGCTTTTCCTCGACCCCTTGCATGACTAAAAGTTTTAACGAACCCTCTAAAATGAAATGCTTCAGAACAATTATTTTTGGATTTTTTTTTCTCTTTAAGTTGTCATGGACTAATATGAGGGCGGTTCAAAAGGTTTCCGTGTTTGGAATGGGAAATTGGCTATTCGGAATGGGAAACGGGAATGCGGTAACACTGTAGTATTATCCTGTAATCGGTTTTCCTTTTTCATAAAAGTCCTTGAGTATGATGTCCTTCGCAAGCCAAAAGATTGCTGCCATAATTTTTTTTTTTGGTCGATGAGACCGTCTTCACCATCTTCAGAGCAAATTCAACGGGAACAACCCATTATTTTGATCGTTGCTTGGTTTCCAGTGCATAATGTTGAATCAGGTCTCATCAATGGTGTCAATTTGGCACAAAATAACGACTTCATCTCAACGTGGTAACAACTAAACCCTGATTTGGCAGCAAATGGCTGCCAAATAAAAACTAACCAATGAATCACAATCAAATTTGTTCCGGTTCCACTCAACAAATGGCTGCACATAGTGATAATACCAATTTTTCTCAACAACGCCCCTATCGTTAACAATATGTACTTTTGAACCATTCTTGTATAATTCAAATTTGAGATAAAAGTATTATGAATGTAACCTGATTATTAATTGATTTGAAGTCGTTGTAGTTTAACTGACCTTTTGTAGCTAGAAAATCCATAAATTAAATTTTAGAATAAACTATTTTAACTAAGTCTGTTTTGAATTAATATTTTAAGAAAATGTATACAGTATCTTCAGCAATACACATAAATATACGTCTTAAGGGTGATGCTTAATATGTTCTTTTATTTCAAAGACTGTACTTGGAAATTACCTCTTGAATTACATTGTGTTTTCCTTGGTATGTCTCATACGAGTATCATTTACAAAGGAAAGGGTAAATATAGTGAAATGATTATACCTGAATTATACCTAAGTATATTTTATATTCTAACCTAAGTATTACAAATAAACTTATCCACGTTTAGAATAAAATATTAGCCATTTTTGTTGTTTAAAGTTAGGTACTATTTCAGTTGCCGTACTTACGTATACTATATATTTATATAAATGAATTATGGATTTACTTCAGTTCTTTGCAGAACTTCATGCAAATGTGTGGTATATTCTTGATTTTTTCAGAAAAATTTTGTTACGAGAAGATTCTATTGTGTGTTGGCTCATCAAAAGATACCCGTTTGCTTATCACAGATTATTGGCGTATATCTTAGATTAATCGTACCTTAGATTGAGAGAGCCACAGTTACTTTATAAATCAATATATCAGTGGATTACATACTTTAAATCATTTATTTATTCCTTCCCAGTTTATTTTCAGATTGAAATTTCTTTGTGAGGATTTTATTAGCCTTTCTATTATTGTTTTTTTTAATGGTGGATTCAATCGAATTTTTTTTTATTGAAGTATATTTTATTTAAAGCTATATTAAATGATATACACACCTTATATTTTATAAAATTTTATATCAGCTGTTTGTTAAATGTATTAACAGTCCAACACATTACGCTAATCTAAAGTTGCTTCGTTTGTCTACGAAACATTTTCTGATTTTTCACAATGGAAAACTTTCATATACATAACTTAATCAAAATAAGATACACTTTTTTTTCTAGATGAGCCTTTTCAGCACGTAAGCGTTAACTGAAATGCAAACATGGGAATCTCTCACGCAATAAGCAGAAAAATGATAATTAAAATAATTTTCTCCAGGTAAATAATTCGAAACAAATTAGGAGTAAGCTGAGAAAACGAAAATTTAATTAAATTTAAAAGGAATTAATTTTAAATTAATTTTAAAGGAATTTTTATAAATTAATCATTAAGTACATTCATGTTGTTCAATTCTTTCTTAAATAAAACGAGTTCTAAGGTTTCTCGTTTTTGATAAAAGCAACAAAAATCTTAGAATACATAAAAGAATATTCTCTGAGAAATAGTAGTTGAAATATTATATAATGCATCACCAATTACAAATTTATTAATTGTATTATTATTTTCAGTTGTTACTTATCCTCTACTTTAATCCGTAAATAATAAAATGATCAATACAAGATACAGTGGATACTGTATAACAAAAGGATCATAAATGAACCATAACTGAAAACTATTTAGTTTTTATAAACATGTTAACGAAAAGATTAATAAATATTCTCCAATCAAGAAAATTGGTGATTTAATTGAATATCCCATGTCTTGAAGAAAGTATGCAAGTCCCATATCTTCAACGAAAATGTAAGCAAAATTCTCCTTAAATGGATTCTAACACAAGTACACAGCGTATTTTTTGACAGTCTAAAATTAAAACAGGTCCTCAAAATATGCATCTATTAGTATGTTACTTGGATTATTCAATATATATTAAAGCCTGATTATATAAAAAGTATATTGAAATTCTACTCTATTTTTTGCATTACTAAATAAGTGAATAATAGTCCCAAGGATATTAAGTAAGAGAGATTCCATTTTAAATGCAATTATTAAAAAATATTAAAAATAAAATCAAAAGTAAGTTTTTGAATTTTTTAAAATTTTTGTTGAAATTGAATACTATATTTTATTTCATTTTAAGAAAATTACAATTTACATGGGTTACTTGTATTTTCAAAACAAAACAACTCTTACACGATTTTATTTTCTTCCTCTCCAGTGACTTACACCAGTAAAAACATATTAACTTCAGTATCTTATGTTTCTTTTCTATTGATTGATGCGCAATTAATAACAGAGGGGAGGGTTGGTTTGCCATTAGAGGGCGCGTGTGTGGTCTAACAATCGGGTTAAGCTTATTGTGGGGCACTTATGACACGGAAAAAGATAGAATTAAAGATTTAATCTCTCTAAACTCTATACACTAGATCTATTTAATACGAAGTAAAATGGTTCGTGAGGTATAGATAGGTGTGTGTGCGAGTTTATTCCGTTTAGGAAAAAACATTGATTTTACTTAAGTGATGGACATTTCTGTAATCTGTATTAAAAGGAGAAAAGTTAGAATAGTTCAAGTCAGAATCCCACAATACTAATTTTGTTCGGAGTTTCCGAATTATCCGACTTTGTAGATTGCAATCTCTGATATCCTGCCTAACTATATTGTCTGAGAGTTCTATTTTATTTTTACTTCTGGACTTAACTCGAACATTTTGATAAGGGGTAAAATGGTCCATTTGGTATGAAGTAAAATAGTTCGCGTGAGATGCAGATTGCCTGTATGCATTTTCTGTTTAGTAAAAGACATCCATTTTGCCTTAGCAATGAGGTATTTCAGCAATTATTTCTATTGAATAGAGTTAAGTTAAAATGGTTTAAGTCAGATTTCCACAATACTTATTTTGTATAGAATATCAGAATTACCCGACTATGTAAACGGCGCAGTCTGATATCACGCGAAATTCTATTTTTTAGAATTCTATTTTATTCCTGTTTTTTTTCATTGAATTTTTTTTGGACTGGGGGGGGGAGGTAAGTGTAAAAATAACGTGAAATCTGTTACTTCTTGAATTTGAATTAAGTGCAGTTATTATTGTTATAACTAATTGCAAAAGTGGAAATTTTAAAACTATAATTTTTTTGGGCTTCGAATTCATGCACTAAATATTCTTTATTCCTGAGAAAATAAATTAGAATAACCTATATCTTAGGATTGTAAATAAGAACTAGTACTCGAATTATTTTTCAACAAAAGTTATTATTTAAATATATATATATACACGATGTGCTTCAAAATATTAATTTTAAAGTATTTTCTTGCTTCAGTCTGGTGATGGAGTAAATGATATATGCTTTAAAAGTAGGCAAGAGAATTTAATGATATCTCTATTTTATAATGGACTCTAGAGAAATTTATATTATTTCAGCTGTACTAGAAACGACTTTACCAGAAAAACGCAGCAATGAAAACTTTAAACCACGAACATCTTGTTTGATATAGTTATACATTTTTATGACGTTTAGAAACACATTTGTATGTTTTCAGAAGTATACGAGGTGTTGTTTTTGAATAACGAGACTGACGCTGCATCAGAAGAAGTACGCATGCATCAAAATCCAGAGACCTACAGCTGTTTAGCGTAAAGCCTTCTCTTTCGAATGCAGTGCCTCTCGTTTCTTCAAACAAATTCGTATACCCCATAATCTTAGCATTAGAGTTTTTTTTTTTTTTTTGTTTCGCCGGAAAAACTGATAAGGAAACAACGAATTATAGTGACGTTTCACATAATTTATTGAAAGAAGTGTATCTTTAGAAGTGAAGATAAATTTTTATCGCATGCACGTGCGTTTGAGTGGTTTAAGCGTTTTCAAGCCTGCAGAGAAGACGTTTGAACATGATTCATGTCCGGGTCGCCATCCCACGCTAAAAACGGATGACAGCATCCAAAAAAAAACGGTAATCTGGTTCGATCTGACCATCGGCTAAGAATTCGTGTGATTGTCGAGACTGTAGGAATTGACGAAGCATCTGTACGGTAAATTTTTTCACCAAGACAATGCGCTAGCTCATTCCACATTGTCTGTCAAAAGGTTTCTAGCCAAGTACAGCATCCCAGTATTAGACCATCCGATTTATTCACCGTATCTTGCGCCATTCAACTTTTATCCGTTTCCTATAGTGAAATCCTCTTTAAAAGGTACAAAATTTGAGTCCATTGAAGCTGTGAAAAAGAAAGCGGCACGCTTCCTTAAGGAGTTGACAGAAGACTTTCAGCACTGTTTCGAGCAACATAAGATTCGCATGGAGCGTTGTAGGGATAGAGGAAGGTGTATATATTAGGTGATAATAAGTAAATATGTATGACATCAAAATAAAATGTTTTACAGCCTCAGTCTCGTTATTTAATAGCCACACTTTGTATTTGTATGTTTCAAAAATATATTGGTATGTGTTTAGACGAAAATTTGTATGTTTTAAAAATATATTTGTATGTTTTTTTAGAAACGTATTTGCGTGTTTTTAGAATTACATTTGTGTATTTTTTTAAAAATATATTTATATATTTTGTTAAAAATATATTTGTATATTTTGTTAAAAATATTTTAACTCTACCATAGGATTCATAAATTAAATAAAAATGATGTTATGAATCTCACTTAATTTATTATTCACTTTTTCAGTCATTTTAAAAATTATTCCATTGATTTTAAAAATAAAAATTCTGCCAAGCCGTAATTTATATAATTTGTGTGAAGAAAGCATTTTTAACAAAAAAATCCCAAAATAGTAGCATATGCCATGAGGAGTAAGATTTCCTTTGATGTTTTACCTGGCTTTTAAAAATAAAATCAAAAATCGCGAAATATTTTTTTCAGATAGAACAAAGCTCCATTATTAATATTATATTCTATATTTCACTAAAAAAGAAAATGGCATTTCATACGTTTCAGCTTTACATGCTAATCAGAACAATTACATACTTGCTTACTAAATCTAAATTTTAAGGGAGGATTGTAATTAATATGCGCCAAAGCCATTGGAAATTTCGCTACTGTCAAGTAATTTTTCCATCAAAAATTGTGTTCCGAGAGGGGATAATGCTGCTTAACATTAGATTAAGTACATTATATTTGCTTAGAGTTAAAAATAGAGAATCATAACTTAGAACCCTGTTTCGATTCAAATTAAAACCGTTATTAATATAAGTTTGTATATACATATATAGCTATAAGATATATGCACACACACTATAATTTTTTTTTTATATTGTGCTTTAGCAGACTTAAAAACGTTCTATAAAGACGTTACTTTTCAATCACATACATGAATAGCAAACATTCCACTTCACTGTTGAGCATTAAAAAAAACCCATCGAACAAATGAGTATTTTATTCTAGAAAAGATTATTGATTAATTAATTCAAAACTACTACTGACAACAAGTATCTTTATTCAAGTTAGTTTTATAATAATAACATTCAATAATTTAAAAGAATTGTGTAAATGAGGAGACGTAAAAATGTAAGCTAAAACACATGGTTCAAAATTTTCTCCATTGTTGGACTGTTGTTTTGCTCACTGTGATGGGAACCAAAACTTTCCCCTTTCTTTCTCTACAGCGTCTTTCACTCAATAGCTATCTGTGAAACGTATTTATGCATAAAAATTTAATGTTTTTTACTACTCCGTATGTTTTAATTAGAGTTTCGTCGTCGAGAAACATTCAGAAAAATTAACAAATTATGTAACATTATTGCCACAATGCTTAGTACAGAAATTTCTTTTGATATTTCTGAATGAAACTATATATTACTGTTTAATCCTTAATATACGTATATCTTATTTAAACACATGAAATTAACTAAAGTTAATTTGGGAATTTTCTACTGGTGGAATTTATTACATTGGTTTCGTTTTATTGACATCGCACTAGAAGCAACATAATGGCTATTGGCGGCTGACCTCGTAATTTTGAACCTCGATCAAGTGTCGAGGACGATACCTGAGTTGGCACCCCTCTCTCTACACTACACCAAAGGGAGGACTTTGTGCCCCGACAGATTTAATGGGCATCATCCCCGGATACACGACGGGTCCTTAGTGGCCCCAAGGCTCGAACCCACGATTCGACAAAAACAACGACGGTTGCGAATCCACGACCATGGCCATTAGGCTACCACGGTTACATATTTATTTTTGTTGGACATCACAAGTTGTTTATTTCTTCTCAGTTCAAAATTCCGTACAATTAATGTACCTCTTAATTCTGAATCACAGTACACTGAGTTGTGTTTTTCTCGTGTCGTTTTCATTTCTAGCACTTGAAACAAAATTATTTTAAATGATGAAATGCAAATTTTTACCATTTATATTAACACACGTCATGTACCACTGCAGTTCAGATATTATCTTTTTCATTTAACACGGCTCAAGTTAACTAAATACGTCGCCAATAGCTCGATGAATTGCTTTAACGGGGCGTTATGTTTATTTGGTAAACATCTAAAACTGTGTATTTCTACCCAATTCAAATTCCGTTGAACACAACTAATTTACCTCTAATTCTGAGACATGTACACTGAGTTACCCTCTTCTCGTTCCTCGTGTAGTCTTAGTTTCTAGCAATGAAGCTTCTGCACGAGCATTTCCTTTCAGCCACTATGAGTGAGAGGGAGTTACACTTTTGGCGGATGTCAGTTGAGCTTGTTGACGGCTTTGATTCGAACCCTCGATCTGTGATTCCAAATAAATAAATAAATAAATAAAAACTCTTCCAGCCCTGTTTTTCAGTGAGTTTAACAATTATATCAAAAGGGGATTTCCTGGTTTGTTTGGTTGGTTTCATTAATGTCACACGAAAAGCAACACGAGGGCTATTTTACGACAGACTTCGTAATTTTGAGCCTCGGCCAAGTGACAAAGATGACATCCTAGATGACACTCTCTCTCCTAATTTCACATTACCGCAACGGGAGGACTTTGAGCCTCGATATCATGCATCTCGATATCATGCATGATGGGTCTGAAAAGGCATCAAGGCTCGAACCTACGACTCGACGAAAACCGCCGGCTGCGAGCCGCTACCGGAACCACTAGACAAACGCGGCCACAAAAGGTATTCCCTATCGAATTTGTTATTTTTTAATGCATTTTAACTTTTGTCGTTTTCGTTAAAGAGAGCCGTAGCAAAAACAAGTAATTAAAAATGCTTACAACGTATATTTTTACAGCATGCCATGTTTGAGTAGTCACAAACTGCTTCTATTGAATTCGAAAATATTTTCGGGCTCAGAAGTTTTTTTCGGAAAAAAAAAAGTCTTAAGTGATTTTCATTCACGGAATAAACATGTATCATATTTTTTTCGCTATTTTTTTCCCTACATCAACAAAAAAACTCCCAAACATTTTAAATCACCAAATCGCGAGTGGACCGTTAAAAATGGCACGGCTGTCAACTCTCCGTCAGTAACTCAGACTCACACGATGATTATAACAAGCAGTCTCAGCAGTAATATTACAAAAATTAATAAATAAACAGTTAAAAAAAAACTGAACCGCAATCCATATCTCGAGGGATAAGGGAAGGAAGTCCAATTTCCCCTTCGGAACTTAGTCTAATGTGGTTCCCGTTAAGTTATGGGTCTGCAGGTAGGCCCTGCATCCGGTTATTTGGTGAGTGAAAAAAGCCAGAAAAAAAAAATAATGATGAAAACCCAACTGCATGTAATTTTCGTAGCTTTTGATGGAGAGTTCTATCCCATCATCATGGATACCTTTGTGGAGTATAATTTATGACGCTTTTCTGGTTCCTGTTTCATGGTTTAGGGTGATTCGTTGTTATTTTTGCCTAATCGAAATTAATGTAGTTTTCGGGACCTGATTTTATGGACTGGAGTATATTTATGAGATGGAAATTTCTTTTTATCTGAAAGGTAATTTCTATCAGCGAACAGTAGCGAATCTCATGCATATGAAATATAGATTTCCGAGGCAGCCGATTTTTTTAATGGTAAAAAATGTATGATACTAACAATAAGTAAATAAAATTAAATAATTACTTCAGCATTAATTACTAATAATAATTTTGAGTCAAAAATAGATGCTTATTAGTATAATTTTGATTTTATTTCCTGTAAAAGTCTACATCACTTTAATTAAGGGATTTTATCACATGAAATCTATTTTACTTCATTTCTAGTGCTCGCCATTTTCTTTGATAAAAATCGTTTTGTTATATTTGTGTCACAAAATAATTTTTATACGAGTGTTAACTTACCTGTAATATTTTATCCTTTTCATCCACATCCAGCGTGTTTTTGTTATTTAATCGATTTTATTCACATTTCAAAATATCTGTATTATTTTATCTCTTTTAATTATAAACAATATGATTATTAAATTCTTTTTATTCATTATCATCTTATTTGTGTTATCAAATCTTTTAATTTTATATTAAGTCTGTTTGCTTTATTAGATATGTTTACTCACTTTCTGCCTATTTGTGTTATTACGTATTTTTACTCACTTTTGGGCAAATTTGTATTAATAGATATTTTTACTTACTTTCTGCCTATTTGTATTATTATATCTTTCTTACTCATATTCACTTAACTTGTTCTGTTAGATCATTTCTATTCATAGAATATTAACAATTTATTTTATTCGTTTCATTTTATTGATATTTTTCGTTGTTTCAAATTAAATGGATATTATTGTAAATTTATATTCAATTGTTCTCGAGTGTGCGAGTTGACCTTAATAGTGAAATAGTAACTTGAGCCCATTTTATTAATAAAACTATTTGTTGTTAAATTTTTCCGCTTAAAATCTTATGATAACACTGTATTCTTAAAAAAAATAAAGACGTTATTCTTGATTGCTTACATAGTAAGAAAAAAAATAATTTAAATGTTGTATGATTTCATTCATTACAAAAAAATGAAACAAGGCATTTTTTTAAAATCTGGAATAAGTTTGAACATTTTTATTGTAATACAATTTTTACAACAGATAATATTCGAGATACTTCATGATAATGATAAATTCTTTTGCATGTAGTGTGTACTTTTTTAAAAAGCAGAATGAAACTCAAAATTTCTAAAACTAATTCTAAATTTAAAGCAACTGAAAATAAGTTACATGAACAAATCGTTTATATTCTTAGGCTATAGATTGTTTAAGGGGACACGGTACCTTAAAAAGGACCAAAATATCGAAATTATTTTCCTTATCTTATTTTAACTGTATGACTTTCTTAAATATTTGAACAAAATTCAATAGCTCTAGCGACAATATTTAGCTTGTTAAATTTTTTTTTTCAATAGTAGCCAAATCATTTTATTGACCTTTAAAATTTTAAATTGCTTTTCCTCAACTATATATTTTTTTATGATGGTCATGTACTTAAATTGTTCGGACTTTTCTTAAATCAGTGTAAAGTTCCAAAACTTTTTGTCGTTCTGCATAAAATGCTCGATAATTCTGTGCATGGAATAAGAATTTAAATGAGCAATTTTTTTAGAAATAACTGATTTTTTTACTGTTTATTGTAGTGTCTGATATAAAAAACTTGTAAAACTAAAAATAAAACTAGTACAACCAAACCTGTGCATATAATTGTGAGGAGTACAACTAAGAAATTTATAGAAAAAATTTGTATGTAAAATAATTTGTAGAACCATTAGGAATTTTAAATTACTGAAATAATTTTTTTAATTTAATTTTTAAATAATAATTTATTTGAAATTAAAGTCTTTTTTATAAATGCATACATTATATATGTTCAAATATAGCGAATACAAATTTTTTTCTTAAATATTTAATAAAAGAAAATTGTTCTCAGGGTACTTTGCTCCCTTAAAGTAACTGAGGTGCCTTCGAAAAAGGAACAAAAAAAATATTTTATTAAATGTTAACAAAAAATAATCCTCACTTTTTAAAAAGTCATGTTTTAACATTGAGATATTTATATGTTATGCAAAGCAAATCAGATTGACGAAAATAAATGATTATGTATGAACAATTAACAATCAATATCTGCATTTGCAATTATATAAGTTGTACACTTACCTTTGAGTACATCTTGCATATACTCTACTGCATTTATAACTTTAAAAATTTACAGGGTACTAATATAATTTTAAAATACTTAAATATTGCGTATCAGATTTGTCATAATTTTTATATAAATATTGTGTAATACTTAAAATGTGAGTGTGTGTGTTATTATACATGTAATTATGTTAACTGTATAGAGAAAATAACCTCATTCCATAATGTGCAAAATATCATCACTAAGAATAAAGCAGATATTGAGTAACGTGATTGTTTATTAACATTACACTGAAAAGAAACACGAGTTTTATTGGCGACGGACCTCGACATTTTGAACCCCGGTTGCGAGCCCAGTCGCTAACCGCAACTATGACCACTAGCCACAAAGCAGATATTAAGGAAAGATTACCAGAATCCTAAAATAACCAAGTTTTAGGAAATGCAAATACAGATGTGTGTTCTACTCGTTTGATTACAATTTTAAAATGCCACATTGCTGATTGTTCGATAAATCAAAACTCAATAAATAATACATCTATGAATTTAGTGAAGTGCCTTCTATTTTTAGCAACAGAATGAAAATAAATAAATGTAAAATTTGAAACATATCTTTTTGTCTCATTTACCTTAAAGAATCTTTTTAATCCATATAATAATTAACTTTTTAAAATAATATGTCTCTCATAGACTCTGATTTTATTTATAAAACAATCAGTCTGCCGATTTTTAACTAGAGAATTCCCTTATTTCAATGCTGAATACTTTCTTTAAGATAGTCAAATGGCCTTCAGACCCGTCCCATTTTCTAGTCACTAAAACATTTCCTAAAAAATTCAGCATTCTACATCCATTTCTGAGGCAATACCACCTAGTTGCCTCTTAATTTGCACACACCTCAATCGCACATTAAATCAATCACAGCTGCCACTTTTAATGTTTCAACTCGAAGTTGTTACTTCGAGTGGGAGAATTGCTGTTACCTACCACTTAATTGAATAAAATAGAGGCATGGACGCTAACTGATTTATACAGTTTTGTCATAAGAAGCTTACGGGAATAATCTAGAGACTAACAACGTACGTTTTACACGGCCAATAACAAGCTTGGTATCAGGGAGCGTCCCTTGATGAACTAATTACACACGATATAAATCAGCATTGGCTTTTCACCAAGCACCACTAACACTCAGAAGCATTTAGTATTTATTATCTGAATTCATCCTAAAGGAAGTAAATCGTGCATTGAATCACGCATGCCCTGAATTTAGAATATAATAATAAAAAAACTTGCTTCCATAAAGAAAATATAATGATTTCATATCAGGCAAAATCAAAGAAGAAAAACAGTTGGCTTGTCAGTTTTTCTGGTACAATAACGCATTTTGGTTTTGAATGTAAGTTTTTAACTTCGATATTTTTTTCCCCTTTGCCTGTTGACTTTAATGATCACGCCACATGGATCTAATAAAAGGATAGTACATGACAAGAGGTGATTACAGATTGCTCAAAGTGAAATGTTACTTTTTCGAAAATTAAAAATGCTTCTCGGTATTTCTCTGTGTTTCTAGATTCGGACTTTCTCACGAGATGAATAATGCATTGTTTTATGCACTTCGCGTCGAGTTTATTATTTATGAAAGTCGTCGGCTATTGTTTGAACTTTTCCCATTCTCTGTGTGAATTGAAAGGAGACCTTCAACGGAAGTGAAATTATAAACACTCAAGTTATTTATCTATTTAATAAAAGTGTAGTAAAATAACAAACACAAAATCTTTTTTTTCCATTGTGGTGAAGAAAGTTAAATACACAAGTTACCACTGTGATGTTTGAAAAAGAAGCAAGGTATTCTTATATCTGTGCAAAATACATAAACAATGTTTTTTATTCTGTAAATTATACACGTAGATGTCATTATAGCATTTGCGAGAGAAATTTATTTAAACATAACCGTAAACTTTTTTAAAAAAAAAATTACTGTTAGATTTAGTTTATAAAATAATTATCACTGTATATGACTTGTTAGTATTTTCTTAAAGGGAATTTAGTACTAAATGATTTTCCCAACTTTATGTGAAACAACATGCTATTTGTTATTGCCGATAAAGTGAATGCTTTTATTTTTATTCTTTGTGTTTATTTATTTAATCATAATAGTTTGTAAAATTGAAAAGTTTTTGTTCATAGTTGAAGAGTACATTTATAATATCGTTGCATTATCTAAGTTTCTTTTAAATATTTAAACAGAAATTTATTTTAAAAAATTTTGATTTATTCATTTTATGAAGCTCATTATAAGTCTTTTAAACTGTTTTATTTGAAAAGGCGAAACGATTATCTTATATAATTTTCCGAGGAACTCTGTAGACATTCGAAAAAATTTGTTTAAATTTGAGAGTATAAATATTTTATTTATAGAACAAAATAAAAAAGCTCGAGAAATCCGGATTATTTTCTATTATTAACCGCTATTGTTTTAGTCAAAGACAAAATGGTCACCCAAGCACTTTTCAAAATTGTATCGTAAAACTTTTTGCGTTTTTGCTTGAAGCCTGTTTTTACCAATAATGAACATGATTTTCGAAAATATGTCCCAATAAATTCCTCCCAGATTTTTTTTATTGATTCATTTTACGGTAGCAATAATTACATTTAGATTAAAGTATATTCAATTTAAAAATTATCTCATCATTTGCTATAAATTTTAATATCCTAAAAAGATATTATTGTTCATTTCAATATATTATCGTTTACTTTAATTCTAATATTTAAATGAATAATTTGATTTTCATTTGTTTTATTTTTTTGCTACTAAGAGTTGACATTTTTTTTTGTTCGGTATAAGTTTTTATGTTTGGAATATAACGAGAAGATGATGATGGAATGAAGAATGCAATAATATAAGTAGAAATAGTCAGTTTATTTTAGAATATTTAGGTAATAGTTCAAGACAGTTATTTTACGGGGGAAATAGTATTACCGGATTATATAAAACTTTTTAGAATCCAACAAATGGTAATGTTATGTTATCATGAAAGAGTCAATATCAAAAACAAACTTGTTTCGATTTATTAACTCCCAGGTGCCTGTAACATGAAGAGAGTTTAATATGCCTCGTTATTATTTTTTTTATATCGCTATATATCGACGCTTTATTTTCTACAAAAAGTCTTCAAACAGAATTTAAATTGTTTGGAGTGCATGATAGTGTATTTAATTATCACAGAAAAACCTTTGTATAGAAGATTTGAATAATAAGTATTAAAAAAAGTATAGTTTTTATCACACACATAGTTTATAAAATTGTTCTATGCCAAAAACATATCCCATTTATTGTACAAAAGATTTATATACTTTATACGAGAGACATTGAAGCTTTTTAATTATTTTTGAGCTCTTTCCTGAAAAAAAGTGAGTTTAATTATCATTTAAGATCACGGCGGGTATAGTAATGACTCAAAATTGATAACTGTGACCAATTAAACGTCTTGAAAACTTTAAAAATTGATCTGAATTATCGTAAAAAAGCTGTATTTTATATGATTTAATTTATATATGTGAGGCGCAACCGATTGCATTCGGGTTTTTTTTTTTAGAAAAAATTCGCCAGCGTTCCTAGATCGTTGTTAATTTTCTGGGTATTTGACAGCTCTGTTCCTTTTATTTTGATATTTTTTAAATCCAGTTATGGAAAAATGTTTTAGTTATTGACTTTTATTATCGTAATTAAAATAAGAGGGTAAATATATTTTTAAATTAATAGGAACTTCATAACTCAAGCCGTTGCCTTGTAAGCATCCTTTAAAAACTAACAGCAATGGGCTCTATTCATGAGACAATACGATCACATGACAGATGTAATCATGTATTTTTCAACCAATCAGCTCATACATCTCACTTTTGTCAGCTTTAGAATTAATAAATAAGCATTTTTTTAAAAGAAGCTTTAGAATTTCAAATAAAACTTCTTTAAAAATGCTTATTTCTTAATAATATTAACACACATAAGCAAACATCAAATGCACTTTATTTAAAATATGAACATCATATAAGATTAAAAAAAATTAGTTTTTGTTCTAAAGGAATGTGGAAAAACCTTAATGCTTGCGCATTTTTAACCAATTATTAAATATGAAATAGTATATGAAATTTAGAAGTATTTCGACAAATAAGGGACTGATGTCATCTTTGACTTTAGCGAAAAAAAACGTGATTCCATATGCCATTTTTGACCTTCATAAAATGTACCCGTTACCTTTCATTAACGTATCAATAGTTCCTAATTTTCTAAACAAGATGATCCCTTATGTGTGTCCTTCTTATTTTGCAGATCAGAGGTGCCTGTTTATGATGGACAAGATCTCAAGTTACCTGGGCCAAACAGCAATGGGCTCCTGCACTCTTCACAAACAAGTTCCAGTTTACTCTAAAGAGTGATCCAGGTCGTGTGCTGATCTTCAGATAACAAGGCACCAGATGCTACCAATCTAACATTGCTGAAAGACAGTTGTAGAGTAGGTGATATTATGTTCTGTGCTGGAATCTCCTTAGGTGGTCATACTGACCTGCAGGTGCTCCTTGGAGGAATTCTGACTTCTGTGAAATATCAGGATGAATTCTTTGCTCTATATGTTACACGAAATGGTGGTGCAAATGATGATGAATTCATTCTAATGAGAGATAATGCCCAACCTCACCGAGTTATGATTGTTGATGCATATCTTGGAGTTAATGGAATAGCTAGTTCAATATCCGGACCTGAATATGATAAAGCATCTTTGGAGCTACTTTGGTAGACAGGTGACTGCTTCAAGGCCTGCTTCATGTTTGTCAAATGAGTTAGAACAGGGGTTGCTTCATGTTGCTTCCATTCCAGAAGACTTTTGGACCTTTTATTTGTAAATTAGGCTTGATGCTAAAATTGTGCAAATTAGATTAAAGCACAACTCTTCCAAAATTCCGGCCTTTATGTTAATTTGTTTTTAAATTATACTTAAAAGACTAACTGTGCTTTAACTTTTGTAGGCAAGTGTATATACCAAAACGCATATGGAATTATAGAATTATTTTGAACTCACGAGTTTTTTTCAACAATTATAATTTTAGCAAGTGATTATGTAAAATGTATAATAGATTACTTCATCAAATATTATTAAAAAATATGTTCGATTCTTATTAATGCGTTATTTTGTCAAACGATATCAGGGATTAATTTTAATTGGGAAATGATTACAAATAAAGAGATACGCTGCCACACAATATTCTCTATAATAGAAATTTTTAAATTGTGTCACTTATATTTTAAGAATTAAGTGATTCGAAAGAGGCATAATACCATTGAAGAGAGAGAGAGAGAGAGAACAAAAATATTTAAATTATCTTTCATAAATCATACCTCTACTTGATAGGAGTAAAATACCTATGTCGCAAAACCTCACTCAAATCAGTTGTAAAAATTTCTGATCTATGATGAAGTGATAAAATAAAATTGTTGTTTTGATATATCTTTTGATAATGCAAAGTATACTTTAAATAATCTCAAAGGTCTGAAAAACAGCAGCGATAGATCAGATGTCTTAAGGCTGTGGAGAAATTACTTTGGGGATAAATAAATGCGTGGGCCAATGTTAAGTTTAATCGATCAAACGGTTGCACAGTTATCAAAACGAGTAGGTTCTGGTGTCCATGGGGTTTTGAAGCAATTTCTACAATTGTTATAAGTTCTTGTGTTGTCAGAGGGAATTTTAATGCCTTTGTAGTGATTTGTTCTGAATCTTGTTACTCTATATGTGATTTATTTAGAACAATTAAGGTCTGTAAATCGGTGTTTCTTCAGAGGTTGGTTGAAAAGACTGTACTTAGCCACAATGTTTGATAAAGCCAATGTAAAGGGTTGAAAAAGTTTGGTTCTTATTTTGAGCTCCCTTGGTTAACAAGACTGTATAGCATATAAAAATAGTTCAATATTTTAAATAAATTGTTATGCATGAGCATTTCAATTAAAATTGTTGTGCTGGTCATTTGAGACAAATCTCTTTATTTTGAGGGATAATTTAGAGATTATAACAAACTCAGAGAACCAATACCTCTCCCTCTAAATTTTCAAAACAAGCAACGTAATGCTTTTGAGGCCCAAATAAATTTAACTTGCAGAAACTTTAATATTTTTATGGAATCCAAATTTCAATTCGCCAGCCACATAACCGTTTAACATTAAAATATAAGAGCGTACATGTTATATTAAGAACATTAATTTAAGAGTAAATGATAAAAAGTAAAAATAGACTTTTTTCTATCAATACTAATAATGACTCTTCACTAAATTTTCAAAAAAGGTAGGATGTATCTTGAAAGTATTTAAAAATAATCTTGAAAAATAAAAGTAAAAGTATGATATTTTTGAGAAATTTTTCACTCTATAATTAAGGTTTCCCTTCATGAAAAAGAGGTATTTTATATATGAACTCTCATAAATGGTTCATTAAATAGCACTAGAATGAGATTTTAATTTATTGTTGAAAATATTTGAACTATGTTTTTGATAGTATTTTCAATGAATTAACTTAATGCTCTTACAAATACTAATTATTGTAACAAAACCTCAGTATTTAGTATTCTGTACTCAGAAAGTGAAAAAAAAAACATTTAAAAAATTATAACACTATACAACAAAAAGACAGAATTGGTGCTGATTAAATATCATTATAAATAAAATAAATTTCTTACGAATAATATAAGTATATTTAGAACTTTAAAGAAGTATTAAAAATGGCACTCACAGAATTATTTAATGACAATAAATTTTTTGAGCAATATGCATGAAAATGTCATAAATTTACGTTCGTCTAAGCAGTAATTCTTTTAATTTCATTGGAATCGCAATATTTTAATTATTTATATTATAAATAAAAATATCTATCTTAACTCTAATCGATGAAACTATTTTTATGGTAATCATTCAACTGTTTTTTTAACGTTGATACGAAAACAAGTTGAATATTAAAACAGTTAATAAAAAATTTTAAATTCACTTCCATGCATCAGTGTAGTAAAACATTGTGAAAATGTTGTAAGAAAACTGTTTATCGAATATTAAAAATATTACTTGATGAAAAACTAAAATTTAAGTTTCTAACTGAGATAAGACATTTTAACAAACTATTCTTTTTTTTTTATCAGAGAAGCTCGCATTTGTTCAACTTTTGGAAGGATAAATATTCTTTATCAATGTGCAATATATGATATGGAAATAATTTATATGAATGATAGAAATTATTTTATTCAGACCCTGCTGCATTATATGTTGTAATACAGCTTCTAAGTTAATTCAAATGTTGTATGAATATTTAAAGTTCTTTCTAATTTAAACAAATTATTTATAGAAATTCTTTATATGAAAATTCACTGCATAATCACTAGTTTCTTTTTTTAAAAGAACGTATTCCTTTGAAGTTAGTCTTCATTTTCCCATTAAGAGATATTTTTATAAACAGTTCCCAATGGAGCTGATTTCAAACGTGATGTATCCAAGAAAACAATCATTTCTGCGAATCAGAAGCCAAATGTGGCCAAAGACATTTCCGAAATGCATCAAAATCACATTTGGCGCGAAATGATTAGTTGCTTCAAATACTTAATAATAATACAACAGTTAAGAAACGACTGGATATTAAACACATCCCTCCAGAAGCTAGATCGCATAAAAAAAGATTAAAAAAAGTCGCCGAGGCTCGAAAATTGTTTTTAGAGCTTCCCCACATAAAAATGTCATTGCAAACGATTAAAATAAATGTTGCATCCGTCCCCTTCGCGTGCACGCATGCAGTTTTGTGCGTTGATCACGAAGTGTGCGTTCATTTCCCTGTTTCCCCCGGAAGGAAGAGCTGATGGTGGCGCCCCTCTTGGTGGAATACAGAACGTGACGTTGCCAAGTGGTTACCATTTTGCCCATCAACATTGCACTCATTGTTTCACGATTCAAAACAATAAATTGAGGTAATGTTTAAGAAAGAAGGTTGTAATACATTACTTGAAGTCTGTTTTGTGCATTCATGTCAAAAATGATTGTAATGTACAGACAATAAGTAATCTGTAGAACTTTTTGTCATTGTTTTCTGATGTACTGTTTATATAATTCGAGTTGAAATACATTATTTGAATTGGAATAAAAAGGAGAGGGATGCGAGAGTGAAGTATATCTCGGTACATTTAAACTGTAGGCAGTCTATTATTTAATTTCAATTACTACGAATAGCAGAACGTTAATTATTTCTGCCCTTTTTAAGGACTCTAAAATTGCGTTAAAAGCGAACCAGACTAAATGCAACAAATATTATTACCTCTTAATATTCGATTCTTTGTTCGGTTAATCGATATGTTATTCAAGCGTTTTATTTTAATGACTCTCACTTCTTCGTCTCTCAAATTAGTTTTATAGTTTATATTCTTTTTAATTTTGATAAAAATGAACAGTTACAAGAATTTCGTACAATATTTTTAAAAGAAAAAATAGTAAAGTAATCATGGATTTAATTAAGTTTTTGTTAAATCATAGGAGAAGAAAGAAGATGTTATAGTGTTTTTTATAATATTTCTTAGAGTTTATTAAATGGTTCGATATTCTTCCTCAGTAAGTGTTTCTTATTAAACATTGTATGGATTGCCAGCTTACGCGTCGATTTCGTAATTTGACAGTGATTCAAATTTATTAAATGTATTTGGCAGACCAAAGGCTCAAAACCATAGTTGGAGAGCAAGGATCTCTTGGATACAAAAATAATATTCAACACTAGCTCGCGTATACGACTTGAATGATTCTATAGCAATTTACAATAGTCGAATGGAATGAAGGTGGTTGAAATAATACCTGTGTTATTTGAAAGGGAAATGGGATTCTAGGAATGGGGTAACTCACTGCAATATTTTGTATCTATCGTTATTACTTTTTCTGAGAAGTTCATGAATATAACAACACCCTTTGCACCTAAAAAGTCCATGCAATAACTATTCCGGTTGATGAGACTGTCTTCGCCTTCTTTGGTGTAGATTCATCAGAAGCTACATATTGTTTTGCTTGTTGCTTGATTTTCAATGTATTATTTTGAATCCTGGTCTCCAAATCAACTCTACGCAAAATTACGACAGCGAGTCGATATAGCAGGAATCAAAACCAACTTCTGAACCACTGTCACATTTGTTTTGGGGTCGTTTAAGAGATGGCAGCATACAATGGTAACAACAACTTACCTTAGCAACGTCATTGGTCTTCAAATACTAGTATTTTTGAGTCATCCTCGTAGAATGATAAAAACAGACTCGTTATTGAAGTTTCATAGAAAATGTAGATTTATGTGTATACACATAGTTTTTTCTTGGCTGCAATTTTCAAAAAGAAGTTTTACGACATATTTCACTTCATTGGATGGTGGTTTCATTCTGTGTATTGTTTTGAATTTAATTTTTATTACTATATTTTGAAACAGTTTTACTAAATTGACGCATTCCTGTATTAACAGATGCTTTGATATTACATATATTGAACTTATATATAGAAATGAACAAGTAAAGAAGGGCACACATCAAATACATTACTTACCATTTCCTATAATTACTAGTTTCATCATAATGGTATTGATAAAATAACAAGTAAATATAGAATAGCTGATTATATTACAGATATATATTATTTTAAAACATAAATCACTGCGTAATGAGCTGGCATCGTTAGGTGTATTAGACATAATCACTCAATTCAGATCAGTTCCAAAAATATTTAACCAGTTTATTCAGACAATTAATAAGTAATTTCAGAATAAATTGACAATGTGAAGCGTTCGATTCATCACATCCTATTCAAATATTATAATTTAGAAGTATACTAATTTTAGTATCTCTGACCAGGAAACTTACATTAACTGGATCCAATCCTAGTAGACTTCTAGTGAGGGGATCTGTGTTCAGTATACACGCTTAGAATATCTAGCTTCAGATTTAAAATAGTGATATTCTTAATATCGCTAATTGCTTTCTCTCTCTCTCCTCATACTTCTATATAATGTCTCTATTATCTCCAATTTCTTTATCTCATTCACTACACTTCTTACATGTAATGGTTGCCCAAACGGAAAGTGGATACATTGAAAAAAAGTTATACCTTTATTTGAAATTTAAAACAAAACGCCATAATTGTTGATCGTTTCAACAGCAGGTCAATGCCCTTGGTGTATAGAAATTGAAGTTGTTTTTTGATGAAGTCCCGCACTACTTTCTCCACTCCCTCGTCCGATTGAAAACGCTTTTTTACAAAAGTATTTAAAATGGTCCAAAAATATGAAAGACATGGTGATGACAAATCCGGGCTGTATACTGGGTGTTCCAACACTTCCGAACAGAATTTGTGTATGGTCGTCCGGGTTTCACGAGAGACATGTGGTTGGGCGCTATTATAAATGAGGATCACTTGCTGTGAGAGAAGGCAGGGCCGCATGCCTTTGATTGCCTTATGAAATTTTGTGAGATTACTGAAATAGAGTGCAGAATTGAGTACACATTTATGGCAGGAAAACAATCAAAAGTGGTCCACAATAATTGAAGAAAAACGTTAACATCACTTTCCTTGAAACCGGTATTGCTTGTGATTTATTTTTTTGGTGGAGGAGATGATAAGTGTTTTTATAGGAAGTGTCCTTTTTGATTCGGTGAGTAGCGGTCATTCCACGACTTATCACTCACAATAATGTGTTTCACACGAAGTTAAAACGGACCAAATGTTGCAGACAGATGTCCATTCATTGCGTCTTGTGAAAGAGGGTAAGGTGTTTCGGTATCTTTTGCACACAGATCTTACGAAACTTCAGATACTGGTTCACATTCCTTTACACAGACGCTATACAGATGTCACGAGTGGTAACCCTTATATTATCCCTAATAATTTCATCTTCAGCATCAATGCTGATCACGGTCTTTGCTTGTCATAGTCTCAGTAGAGGCGTTATTAATGCCCGTTTTTCACGAAACTCTTTGTTATTCTTATGGTGGCTTAAAAACGTCGCACTCAGAATTAACTCGAGGAATATTGGCGACGGACTTCGTGATTTTGAATGAAATTCGAGGGACGAGAATGACACTTGAGCAGGCACCTCCCTCTCCAAACTTCCACATCACTCCAACAGAAACACTTGGATTATGGACAGATTTAACGTGCATCAGTCCTGCTACATCGCGGGTCTTCAGTGGCATCAGGATCAAAACGCACGATTTGACGGAAACAATGCCGGTCGCGAGCTCGCGACCAGGACTATTTGGTTATCGCGGCATACGTGAATTTTCATCTCACTCCCTAAGTTTCAAATATCGTGAAGATTTATAGTTCCAATCAAATTTATAATATGCTCCAACCTGCTAATAACCCACAAAATGTAACATAATGGAAGCAGAATTCAAATTTACACAACTTACTTTGAGCTTTAACGGTCATTTATCTGCTAGCTACGATTATTGGTACACATTTGCCCAAATGTTTAAGATTTAAGGAAATTTTAACTATGACTGATCGACAAATAGTATTTCTCTTTTGTTGACTATAAAATTCAAGAACACGAACTGAAAATGTGCATTTAAAAATCGCTTTAAATGGAACTAAAGAGAGGCTGCAGTCCCCTCCCCTCCTTCCTGATCTATTAAAAATTTCGCACCTTCTTAAAAAAGAATTTATTTTAGATATTTCAAAGAAGACAAGAACTGTAATCAAGTCTGTAATTTGTGTTAAAAATACATGATCCTTTCCCACGAAAACCTTTCCCCCTCAGGTGATGCCAAAAACTATCACCAAAACCTTTATTCAAATGAAGAAGAATCAATCAGGACCACAAAAGATTGCGACTCCATGTACCTATGACAGATCTGCTACTGGCATTTTATTTGTTGTTGATTGGAAGCTACTGTTTACTGCCATCTTTTATAGGGAACAAAAATTCTAATTTAACGCATGAATAATGCATTCGTTAATCTTCAACGACAGGCAGGAATACGTTTCTTGACTCTCTCTTTTAACTTATGAGTATAAGAAAAGAAATTTTCTTTTAATCAGTGCCTATTTGGATAAGGTGGACGTGGACAGGTTGGATAAGTGACGCGTGATGTCACGATCGTTGCGTGACATACGTTATGTGGCAGAATTCAAATGAGGTGTCCAGGGAGTTAAATTTAGAAGGGGAGATTTCATTACAATTTCAGAATTAATGGGTTAGATCTGAAGGGGTGGGGGGAAGTGAGCCTGCTGCAAATGCAGATTGATTTCGAAGAATTCTTATTGTGTCTTAATGTCTTTTCTCGCATGTAGCGTTCAGACTATGCATTTGAATGAAATGACTGAAACTGAAGGATAAATTGCGTAAAAATGTGTTTTGAAATTTAATGTTTCTTTAACTAAAAATTAAAATAAAAAATTCATCAATTATAGGTATGTTACAATTAATGAAATATACATACTCGGTATTTTTGTTTGTTTGAAAACTAGTGCAAAACAAGCATTCTCTCCAGTCTTCAGTCATTTTCGTTTGTACATTTGTTCCTAGATGACGCTATAAAAATAGTTTTAATTGGTCAGAAACTAGAGCCTGACATTTCGCGGTTGTTTAAATTTCGAATCATAAGTTGTCGGATAATTTTTGATTTAGTATTATTTATCATGAAAAGGTTCTACTATCGTTTACGGCTTGTACATAATTTTGAAGGTCAAATTAAACTCATTTCGTGTTCGTAATCTGTTAAGAGTACATTTCTTAGAATACGACACCTACGGTAACTAATTCCATTGCGAACAGTATTCAAGGTTGGCCATAGCTTTGAGTTCCATGGTGACTTTGAAAGGTATAAAATCAAAATATAGGCTCGTAATTATTTTATGAACGAATTATTTTCCTCTAAATTTTGGGGCCATGAAAGCTCAGTGGCTCATATTATTATCTTGGTGACAATTGACGTTCATTTCAGCAGAAGAGTCAGATCCCAATTCCACCCAAAAATCCACTAAATGAAATAATAGGACTGCTGGTCGAAAATGGAACTGAGCCCCGAAAGTCCTCGCGTTGTGGGGCGTAAAAACTAGAGGTGTGAAATACCAGATCTGGTGTAATCCTTGACATTTCATTATGATATTGAAATTTTGATTCAATTTCGAATATACACTTTTAAATGAATAAAATAGTAGCTCTAGTGGCCTCTTTTTTGAGTGATGAGAATCAGTAGAATTATTTCTTAAAATATATAACTATAGTTGCATTTTGTATCTAGTAAATAAGAAAAAGTATAGAACACATTTGGAATAGTTTAAGCTGAAACTGTAGAACTACTGTTTAATTGTTTCAGAATTTTAATTGGTTGTTCGTGTTTACTAGAAAATAAACCCAACTAAGATTTGAAAATTTTTAAAAATTAATTTTTATGTTAAATAATTTTTTATGAAATTAAAATGAAATAAAGACAAAAATTAAATATTATAGAGAGAAAAGTGAATATATATTTACTTGTAGATGTGTGTATGTGTGTGTGTGAGTCATAATATATATCAATTAAATGCAGTACTCCGCATAATTTGAAGATAAGTCACGTTCTACAAAGATTTACTTAGTTTTACATTAAGAACGTTCGATTGTTAAAGTTTTCACTTGCAGATCAAGAAGTTTCTGAATATTATTTAATTCAACTGATTCATTTGCTCTGAAATTTGATATGAGCATCAATCGAATGCAATGAATGTCAGCCTAGTGATCGGCATATTCTTTGGTCACGAAGTACTTCATCTGCGAAATATAGTTCAGGGTCACTATGAAATGTTTACAATGGACAGTAACTAGCCGTCGTGCACTCTGTAATTACCCCTTAAGGATTCTGAAAATTTTCTGGTGATGTGATAATAAAACTGATGAATATTAATTCTCTCTTCCCCCCTTTCAGTTCGAAATACAACTTCAAGGAGAAACAAACCCACAATTCAAGCAACAGAAAAACTTTCGACCTTCACTACATTTCAAAGCACAACCATCGAAAAAATACATCCGAGAACAAAAGATTTTTTTTAAAAAGAATAACTGGAGAAAAGGTTATTTGAAGTGGTACTTTTCAAGTAAAGTTAGGTTTCTCGGATGAAAATAAATAATGGAACGTTTTTGTTCCCCTGGCTATTTGAGAAGTGTTTAATGATCCAACTTCAAAAGTCGTTGATGTGATTATTGTGGCTGAATGATAGAGTCTATCAATAATGTGATATTGTTTGGTGTTGGGAAATTAATGACGTGGAAGGATATTACTCGGTTTATTCGGATGAAGACTTGACGCAATGGAATTGTGTTGCAAGTTGGCCTCTTGATATTCATGGGGTTTGGTGAATTCACTTATGCAAATTGGAACTTTAGGTGTTTTTATTGAAAATAAATAGTACAATAGGGTTTCTTTCTAATGTTTGAAATTTCACAAGGACAATTAAATGTTCTTTGTATGTACCGTTAACAGTTATAATGGGAAGTTCAAGAGACCATTAACCAATTTTTGAGAATTAAAATCAAGGGTCTAAAAGCAACATTTTATTTTTCCCCTAAGAATAAAGACATTTTATTTATTGTGTTCACAAAGATAATTTTATTGAAGCCATACATTGCGTAAGGAGTTAATTTATCTCAAACCCCTTTAAATTGACGGATATAATTCAAGGAATATTTTCGAGGTTACAGAAGGAGAGTTCTTATTTTTTTTTTAAAAAAAAAAGGAAAATGAGCGTTTCAAGGCTACCTAAGAGATTGAGAAAGTAAAGACAATATATTCATTTTTTTCAATTAGTTCTATTGAAAATATTTTAAATTAAAATTTACATTCTCTTTAAACCTTTAAATGTACATAAAAAGTAAGATTTCTTGTCACTTTTGTTTACAAATGTTTAAATATTTTATAATACATTGTACACAAAAACCTAAAAATTAATTGTTGCTTTTATATATATATATATATATATATATATATTCCTTCCTTAAATTTCTTTTCTTTTTCTTGTTTAATTTATTTATTTCATTTGCCACTAAGCAATTTCAATATGATTAATATAATGTTTAAAACAATAGTCTAAATATGCGAGATTTTAAAAATATGCGTAAATTTTTGGTATATTAACGAAGTATATTTGGTATATTATATTATTTTTGCATTTTTTTTTTTTTTTTGCAATTTCTTAAAAATATTTTATGCTAGGAAATAAGAACAATTTTACATTATAAATAAAAGCTGTATCGATATTTTTAAAACAGTACCCATAAGTATAGTACTGACATATTCTTTTTACTATATAATAGGAGTGAGAGTACATGATTGACCTCAAGCATGGCCCTCTGTCATCTATTTTTTTTTTCAAATTTTATAAAGAGTCACATTACAGTGTTACAGAACATTTAATACACAAATTTAAATTTAATTAATATGTATGACTACATATTCTACTTAAGTCTCTTTGTTAATTAACTGATTGTTTATTCGCATTATATTTAGAAGCAACACGGGGGCTATTGGTGGTGGATTTCATTGTTTTGAACCTCGTTCAAGTGACGAGGACAACACTTCCCTTCGCATTCTCCAAATATCCTCACGATGCCAACGTGAGGAAACCAGACAGATTTGCCAACAAGCAGGGCTTTTAGTGGAATTATTACTCGACGGAAGCAACGCCCGTCCATGAACTCGGGACCATGATCAATCGTTACCGATATCGCTTTACAGAAGTCTTAAGTGGTGTGTTAAGTACACACATATAAAAAATATGAGTAAAAGAAAGAAAAAATATAAAATAGTTATTAACAAAATATAATAAGACATAAATGCATTAATTAAGAATTTAACAATTAGCAAAGACCTTTGGTCAAATCTTCGAAGTTTGGAGAAACCGTTCTCAGTATTTGTGTGAGATGATGATTGGTCAAATGATTCACTAACTTTATTGATTATTCACACTTCACGAACTTCATTGTGAAGTTCAAAGTTTCACAGTAGTATGTTGTTCCAAAGACGGCAAGCAACTTTCTTCAAATGTTTACTTATTCAGTAAAACAAGTTCCGAAGTAACAAAAAAAAAACAACCCGAGTTTAAGTTTTCAATGTGAGCTGTATTTAACTCAACAAAAAGCTGTATTTTCTCACTCTTATATATAGGCACAAAGACACATTGATCAAATGATATTTATCATTGTTTCTCAAAATGTGCTTCTAAATTTATGCGCGTCAAACACACATAGATACTATTTGGATTTTCGTTTATCCATCCCTAGTGACATACAAATATATCATTTTCTAAAAATAATTTCTATTTTGAAATTTAAAACACCATGCTGCTACAAGCTAATGAAGTAAACAGTTACTCACATATGGTAAACTTTCAATTGCTTTTTAGAAAAATACAGAAACAAATAAACAAAATCCAGTCAATTAACTCAAAAGTTATTGATGAATATCTGACAATATCTTGAAGTAGCTCTGTTCTTTTTTTCATTTACATTCTTATGCTCGTACCGAAGCCTAACGAGCAATTTCTTTTTCGAGCTTTCCTCCCGAACTATTTATCATTTCAGAGATATTAGCCACTTGAAAACTATACTCTCAATTTCGATTCTTAAAAAAAGCCTCAGTAATAAGCTATCCTCCTACAGATTAGCCAGAGGTTAATTGTCTGTTTTAGAGTGACCATTAATAACAGAACTGAAAGTAAAGAAGGACATTTTGTACGAACTGCAATTCATCAACTGCAGAGAACTTCTGATGGTTGAAACAATTGAACGCATATAGCTTGGGGTCACATATAGAACTCATTTATTTTTTTGTTTTTCTGGTAATTTTTTATTGTTTGACACCGGACTGCATCTAATTATGTTCGCACATACGCCCACCGCTGCATTTTTCGCGTTCTTTTTTTTTTTCTTCTTGACATCACTATCAGTCATCGGTACATTATCTTTTTGATACGTCTTTATACGTACTATCACAGGTCAGATGCGCGTGGTAATGGGTTTAACATTCGGAGAGCCTTATTTTTGTACTTCCTACTTAGACCGAATGTCGAGATATTAAAACCAGTTGTGGTTGGCTTTTTAATATAAAAGTAATATTGGAGTTGGCCTAACAGATCTAAATTTGCGATTGTTTTGTAATTCTGTTTGGGTGTACTTCCAATTTATCACAAATAATTGGTATTTGAAGGTAATAAATGATTTGAAATGTTTTCACTTCCTTATATTTAAAGTATACCGGTTTGATCGTATGCTTTTTCCAACGTTATTATACGAAGTTCTTAAATTATGCATATTAGAGAAAGCGAAATTTTTAAAAATTATTTTATTTTTATAGTATGTTTATGTATTCATATTTCATACCGGGAACTTTTGAGTCCTCCTCGACACACACACACACACACACACACAAACACACACACACACACACACATATATATATAGAGAGAGAGAGAGAGAGAGAGAGATACGAGGGGGGGTGGCTCAAAAGTTCCTGGAATAACTGTCCCAGGGGAGCTTTTGGAATGCAAGTTTCTTGCGTTAGAGGAGTGTCGCATAACTCCTTGCGAGTTCGGTCCTCAGAGGCTTACCCTATATAAGATGATACGGGAATCATGATCCCTGATATTTTTTCTAATGGGGTTTACTGCCTGTGTAATATATGGGTGACGTAACCCTTGGACAACCCTAGCGATCCTTCTCTGTATTCGATCCTCGTTCTTGTCAACTAATTTTTTTATTTTCCGTTTTTCAAACGTCTAGATCCTAGTTACATAACGTTCGGCGCAGCATAACCATATCTCGCTCTTGCGTTATTAAGCTCCATCATTACTCACACCTTGCGAGTTCAATACTACCAGTTGCGTCACACGAGAATGTTTTGCTTGCACCAAGAGTTGTTTTTTTTTTTTTTTTTTTTTTTTTTGCCGTATAAGTGTTTCACCCGACCCTCGAATCTTAAAGTGGCGGATTTAAGCAAATAAACGTACGGCTACTCGTTTTCTCTTCTTTTAAATAACGTCACAGAAACTTCTGTGATGTTGAAAACAGCTTACTAATATGACGTTTTTGGAAGAAACTCAAGTGTATGAGTTTGTACTTGTTTCACAAACGATGACATGTCAAGTGATGCCAACCTTCTCCTGACGTCCGTCAATTTCCGAAACGAACAAAAATGTCAGAGAAAATTCGTGAACCTCTGTTTGATGACTAACGGTGGACAATTAAGTATATGGAAGAGTTAGCTTGGAGCTTTGTTCAGCGAACAAAAAATATGAGAATATGTAAGGTCGCTGCCGAACTTGTGTCTCGGTTTCTGTCTGAGTAGCAAAAAGGAGCTATCTCAGGGCGCCAGTTTTTGGCCAAAAACACAGCCTTTACCCTCGCGCACCTTATTCTTCTGAACAAGCTCCTTGCGAATTCTTCTTTTTTCCTCGCATGAAAAGACACCGATTTAGCGACGTAAAAGCAGCCAAGAAAAAAACGAGAGAGGAGATGTCAACCATTACTGCAGATGAGTATCAAAAATGTTTCGAACAATGGAATCACTGATTGGACAAATGTATTAAAACTAATAGAGAATACTTTGAAGGGGAAAGGGGGTTCTTTAAGTTTTAATACATAGCTTTTAAAATAAAATCCCCGTATTGTGGAAGTAGGCACTCCTTACTATATATCGGAATAATAAGGGCTACTGCACAAAAATAGAAAAAATGAGCTCCAGAGTGTCTATGAGGTGTTGTGTAAAAATTTAGGCGAAGGAGGCACCAAATTTAAAGAGCTATTCATATCAGCTCCTTATTGTTACAAATTATGTGATCCGTCTCCAGTAACCCTCATATGTAATTCAAGAACGACACTCCGACACTTATTCAAACTAATATATTTACATAAATGACAAATATAACATAATATGTTATGAAATTTTAACATTGGGAAATGAATCGCAACTATCCTGGGAATAGAGTTCAGAAAACGATGCGAAAATTTTACAATAAATGCAATTCCTATTTATTTTTTAAAATTAATTTTATCCATGAATTAAAACATTCAATAGTTATTTTTAAATATAAAAATTCCTGGCATAGATATGTTTTTAAAAAACGCTTACTTTATTATCTCATGATTTTATTTCTTGGATCACTCATTGTTTCGTAATTTAAAAAGATTTTTCTTAATTCTATTTGGCAAAATGAAGTCCAGTGTTAACCCGAAAATTAAGCTAGGAGAATCCACTTCTTTATTTCTTATTTAGTCTTTACAAAAAAGGGTAGAGGATGATGAATGTTCTAGAATTCCTTGCGTCTCCATTTAATCTAGCATTTTCAACTTTTCAATTTGTATCGTAAGACTCGGATTTAAAAGAATTTTCGAAATAAATCAGTACCAGATAATGTTGTTTCATTTTGAGTTCTATGTCCTTTGTTTTGTATCCTGTGAGCTGGACTTTTATCTTAAGGAACTTTTAAACTGAAATTCGAAAATAAAATACTTAGATTATTCAACAGGGTCCAGAGACAATTCCCTTTTATTATTTGTGAACACCGTAAATTTATTGCAGACTATTCCAACATTCTAAGTCTTCACAATATAATCTAATTAATTTTAAAAAAAATTCTGAAACGGAGTCTTTAATTTAAAATTCGATATTTTATCCTTTAGAATCGATTTCCGGAACTTTAGTAGGATTTTAACGTTTAGTAATTTAAATGCGTTGAATTCCCTCCGAATCATTTTTTAATATGATTTCTTTGAAATTTGATAATATCCATAAACCACATCGCAATGAAGTTTGAAATTATTTAAATTTCGTAATGCTCATATAATTGGAATTCTCTGTAAGTATTCGCAATCACGATCCAATCGATCACTGAGACAAGATGCAAAATATAAGCCAAAACTGATTTATTCCTTATTATGTCTCTCTAAGGAATAGCAGTTGAACTTAGGGTAATCAGATGAGATAATACAGCATCGGAAACTAATAGAAAGTGCTATCCATTTAAATAAAAAAACTTAGTGATCACTCATTTCTGTTTTTGTTTACCAAAAGGAGCTCTCAAAGCTTCACTTTTCGGGGTTCTTTGTATTCACCTGCGAGCTCTCTTATCTTTGTGGTGTTGATAAATTGCAGAAGTCGCGGCAGAAATGCGAGCCCCGCTGCGATGACGATGCAAATTGTCGCTTGTTTGAATATCGGGTTAGATAAGTGAGTTCTTCCAAATGACCTTTGTCTTTATCGCAGACAAGGAAAGCTTCTGAATTTGTGCAACACCTAACGTGTTCTCTTACTTCACCTAAGATGTCACGCAGAAGCCATGATCTTCATGTCAGGTAAACAGTACTTTTGACCTTCTGGTAGCCGAAACATCAATTCAAACAAATGGAGTTTGAAGAGAGAGAATATTAAGAAGGCATACGTTCGCTTTTGTCTATTATGCCTTAAAGAAAACTACCATTGTTGCTGAACTGAGTTGCGGTTTTTTTGGGGGGACGGGGGGAATTTTCCATACTGATAGAGTTGTTGAAGAGTACTTGTAAAATTCAATCATTGTTGTGAGTTTATATCTCGTTAAAATTAAACTGCAGAAAGAGTAAGAGAGTTTTGAAATGTTCGTTCCAAAATTAATTCTTTTAAAGATAATAATGACAATAGAAAAACTGACGTTTGACAAAATTTTGTCCTGGTTATAGTGTAAAAAGTAACTTTAAATGTGTAACATCAAATAACCTTGCTGTTTGCTTATATATTGAAAAGCTAGAGTCATTTCACTACATTGGTACAGAGCTTTAATTCTTCGAAATCTAAGATATCAAAACTTCGCTCTGAAAATACAAAAATCGTAGGAGATACACACACACACACACACACACACACACACACACACACACACACACACACACACACACACATATATATATATATATATATATATACTATCTTATTACTCAGGATGCCTTTAAATACCCTTTTTTACAACGTTTTTCTGAATTTCGCGGTGTGTGTGTGTGTGTGAGTCTTCATCGTATCATCATCAGATACCTAGATCGTTAATTTAACCAACTTCCCATCAAACTAGAGCTTTTGAAATTTTTTAAGAATCGTTCGTACTTTCTTCTAACAATGCCAATGTTAGACATTTTGCGACAAGTTTTAACTAATATTTTCTTTAATAATGCACAGTTTAGCTAACTTACTTGGCGCGATTTCTAAAATTGGCACCAAACTTAACGATTTTTTTTTTTTTTTTTTTTGTACACGAGCGTTAAATCAATTGAAACAGAGACAGGAGTAGCCACATTTGTAATACACCAAATAATTCTCTTGTCCTCAAGGGTAAACCTTTTCTGGTCCTGGTTCCCATTTTTTTAATAGAATGACTTACAAACTTTCAAATGTGTTTGATTTTATGAGTAATGTGAATTTCTTAATAATATACAATCATATCTTTTAAATAAATTTAAGAGTTAAAATAACTATTTAATTTTAACTAATATTTCAATAATTTTCTTTAATATACTTTGCTACCATATAAAAACGTTATTTTTAAAAACGTTGGTTTTTATATCGAATTATCTTCAACTCTATTTAGCACTAATTAATTTAATACATCTTAGAAAAAGTTTTTAAAATAAGATGCCTGCAGTAAATCTATCTATGTTGCAAATCATCAAAGAGTTTCTGTATTTCTGCCGTTGGATTTTGTTCAGGAAAAGAATTTATTTATAAATATATTATATTATCATATCTAATCAAATTTATTTTTCAAAAAAAAGTTTTTAAAGCTTTTTCAACTTTAGGTTAATAAATCATCAGATGTAATTTCGGATGAAATTTTAAAAAAAGGTTTCAGACTACTTATCTAAAATGTTGATTCTTCATTCTATATTATCGCCAAAATAAGCTTCTTAATTCTTTTTTATTTAGTGTGGTTTTTGTTTTGTATATACATTACAGTAATCCAGCGCAAATAATTTAAAATAGCACCATATTCAACATCATAACCGAAAACAAGATACATCATAATCTTTCACTCGATATGCCGGTGTTATAAAAGTCAGCTAACACCCTAAGCATGTGCAACTATGTATACAATTCACTAGGAGGCATTTCACAGCCCACTTTTCTAACCTAAGATTTTACCTGTGAACTTTCTGTTCAGTTTCGATGTCAAGCAATGCGGAAGGCGTGGTCGATAGCTGACTGGTCAGTGAAGGAATAACAAAAGATTAAAAACCTGCGTAGTTAAGTAAAAGGTTCTTAGGCCATCACGAAGTGTCCCTGACATTTTAAAAGTCTTCTGGTGGGGAAGAAGTCTGGGGGAGCGAGAAATTATTTCACCGACATCCGAATATCAGATGAGGATTATTGATTGACTTTTCGGGCCTATTGTAAATGGATTTTTGACAGCCAGCGAGAACAAATAGCTACGTAATTACAATAAACGGAAAAAGGTTTTAATCTCGTGCTATCCCTCCAACATGTGACGGCTTCGGGAAACCTTAAATATATCGAATAGTTTCCTTTTGTTTTAATTTCTTCACCTTGATGTCTATATTTTGCACAGAAGCATTTACATACGTACCCGTGTGAGCTTAAGAAGTAAACTTCTAATTATCGCCTTTACCAATAAAACGTGATTTAAATCTAAACTACTTCATTTCAGGGAATTCGTCACGTTTTTACGTGAGTGAAACCCGAAGCTTCTAAATCGTGAGAATTTAACGAAATGTCCTTGTTGACTGTTCGTTAGAAGGTTGTGAGAAAAAAAATTGGCTACTTGAAGTATAGTTTCGGAGGCTGAGAATAAAAAGTAATGATGAGAGTAATGAAGCAGAAATATCCGAACAGAATTATCACGCAAAATAAATAACAATATTTATTGGTTAAGAATGAATCTTTCACGCTGTGTGAATGAATCAATAGCTTTTGGTTCTTCAAGGCTGCGAAAATCGTGAGAAAGCGGCGGCAAACAATCGAGTATTCATCGAATTTTTTGACGCTTTCAAATTTACGACAAGAAGAAATGCATCGCGGAATTACACTTGCCTTGATTAACGCTTTCTCACAAATGTAGCGATTTTACTCAAATATTTTCGCTTGTGGGTTTTTTTTTTTTAAATAATGATTATTGTTTTCGTACGCTTGACTTTAAAAATAAACTGTTTGTAATTACGAAGGTTTTTCAGGGTCATTCTTATTTAATCACTTTAAATCTTTGCCACGAGGGAAATGAAAGTCATGAATGTCAATTGGGGATAATTTTTTTTTTTTTTTTTAAAAAATTCTTCACATTATTATTATTTTTTAGTATTTCTTATTTGTTGCAAACAATCGGACTAAAATATCGTGAAATATTTGACAGATGACAATTTTAACTGAATAATAATAAAATATTAAAGAATGAAGGTTGCAATATAATTCAAGGATATTAGTTTATAAACATCGACTAAAAACAGCTTATTTTGTAAACAATATAGTAAGAATATCTCTGAAATGTAAGCTCTTTTTGTAAATAGAATTTTAATTTGATAATGAATCAAAATCGATTCAACTTAAGTTATTGCATTCAACTACAACTATATATACACATATATACCAACAGCTGAATACGAAAGAAAAAAGGGAATATTGACAGAGAAAAAAAAAAGGAAAATAAAAAACAGCGCACAGAATTTTAATAAAAATTATGCGAGGTTAGTGCTTTAAATTTTTTTTCTGTCAAAATTGTTTCAATTAAAAAAATATTTCAAAACATTTAAACGATAAATCAATTGATATTAACAATAATAGCTGCACATTTTAGTACAATATAATGAAAAAGAACATTACATCCATCCAATTAATTAAACAGGCCCAAATCAGGAAAATTAATTTATTGAAATCGGTAAATTCTCTATATCTTCGTGAACATACACTTGATAATATCTTATCTGATTTAATTGATGTAAACTTTTAAATTTAACTGTTATATAATTTTACTTGCTCGATTGTTTATACGAACTTCGTACTTAAATGTGATGTGATTTCATGAGAATTTTTTTAGCGTCGCACAGATAAACAGCTCGAGGGCTATGGTGACGGATTTCGTCATTTTGAAATTCGGTCACGTGACGAGGACGATACTTGAGCTGCATTTCACAAATCTCAAGGTTTCACAATCCAAGGTTCCACAATGTGAGGACTTTAAACCCTGATATATTTAACGTGGATTAGCCCCTCAACACGACTGGTCTTTAATGGTATCAGGACTCGAACTTACGACTCGATGGAAACAACGCCTTTCATAAGCTTGCGACCATGATCTTCCATTTACCACGGCTATATTATTCTCTCGAAGTCAATATTGATGGACTGATTATTTGTTTATTAACATCACACTTAGAAGCAACACGAGTTCTATTTTGGATTGACCTCGTAATCTTGAACTTCGGCAAATGTCGAGGATGTGACAGCACTTTCTTTTCCAAACTTCCACACCACGCCAACAATAGGATTTTGCTTCTCAACAGATTTAAAATGCATCAGCCTCGAAGTCAATAAATATTTCCTGCTTCTCACTTTTTTTTTCCATTTAGAAGACCGCTTTGAAGCTTGCGCACAAACTGCATGAAACAACAAATCCATGGTCTGATTATACTTTTAACTTTATGTAAAAAATTTAGTTTCTTTGAAATATCCCTTCCATTTGCTATTTTGAATTCTTAAACATATTGTCAATCAATCGGGACTTTAAATAATTTTTTTTTCTTATCTGGTTGACTACTAATTTTGACTGCAGAAGTTGATTTTGACTGAGTGTGTAGCCGTATATCTTTAAAGCAATGTTGATTAGATAAATAAAATTGAATCAATTTTTTATTCTTTGCTTTTGAACGAAAAAAAAAGAGTTTTAATACAATTTTATATTCAACCAAAACACATAGAAATGCATTTATGTAAAAGTGCTGAAATTTTCATTACTGAATTTTAATGACTTTAGTGGACCTTTTTCTTATTTCATTCATATTTTACGAAATTCTTAGCTGATAGGCAGAATTTGGAACAAAAATATTATTTAAAATACAGGCTATGTAGATCAAATAACGGTATATATTTCTCTTTGCTGCTTACAAAGACACGATTTGTATATAGATTCGGAATATCAACGGTTTATAAGACAATTTTTTAAAAATACCTTTTAGTTTTGTCGTACAAATTCCTAAGCTAGTAGTCAGAAATTAAAATGTAAAAGTATATAAAATGTTTAATATTTTGATAAGCTGACGATATTTCGCTTTTGAGTGTGTGCGTACAAAGACATCTTATCAGAACATCAGAATTAGGGAGTAGTCTCGTATGCGCATGTGTTTGTGTATGTGTTAGAGAGATAGTTTGAATATTAAAATTTGTAGTTTATTTAACTTATTTTAATTATAAGAAATAGTTAAAAATTTTAAATTGATTGTCAGAATTCAATACATGGATATCTTAATAATTCGAGATAAAAATCAACGTTTTTAAAAACAATGTTTTTATATGGTGGCAAAGTTTATTAAAAAAATTATTTGGTGGTATATTACCAAATGTGGTTTCCCTGTTCCGCTTCATGGACTTAACATTCAACAACAAAAAAAAAAAAGCCAAGTTTGGCAATTTTTGAAATCGCGCCAAGTGGTTGGTTTAAACTGCATTATTAAAGTATTAATTAAAACTTGTCACAAATGTCTAAATATTGCATTGTCAGGCGAGTAAGAATGATTCCCAGTTTCAGAGCTCTAGCCTGATGGGAAGTTGGCTAAATTAACGATCGAAAATTTGATGACACACTGATACACACACACCAAGTGAAATAAATAAAAGCGTTTTAAAAATGTATAGTATTTAGACTAGATAGCGCTATTTCTCCTCTGGCATCCAAAAGCATCTATTCGTATAAGAGAAATACACATATGACGTGAAAAAATGTACATGTTGCAGATTATCAAACCGTTTCAAACCTTTCTAATATTTTTTAAATTACATTGTAACTTTCTCAACACACGATTCTAGTTTTCGGCACGCCAATTATTGCCAAACATTATATGCACATCTGATATAGAAGTTGACAGTGCAAGCAAAGTGTTTGAGATTACAACGCCATTTTAATGCTTTTTTCCTCTGCTATCTTCATGATAAACATTGTAACATAATTTGCTAACTTTCTTTTTAAATCGCACGTGTTGATCGGTTTCTGTGATATTTTGAGTTTTGAGCTATCATTATGGATAAGATGTTAGACAAGAAGTTCATCAAAAATTTAACGCTGTAAAAGAACTATCTTATTGTAGTGTTACTTCTAAATAAAAAATACCATAATAAGATGTAATTTAATGTCTGAATTCATAAATATATCTATTTTATATCAAAATAAAAAAGGAAGTTTGATCGATAGAAGAAAAAAAAAAGGGTTAGATATAAATTCTTCGTCTACAATGGCTCAATAAAAAAAGTCGGACACTTGTTTTCTCATAGCTCAGCCTATATTACGATGCTTAAAAATACATAGTATAACAAAACCAAATATAAAGAAAAATCACGATAAGTATTATCTACAATTAGAATGATAAAAAGAATTGCAAAAAGTGATTTATTGAAAATACATAAACCCTAAACATATATACAAAATAAATTCAAAAAAGAACTCGAACACTTAGAATTTAAAAAAATATAATGAATATAAGAACACTCAGTACTTTGTCGACAGTCCTTTATACTCTTTTACGACTCTTAGTCTTTTAGACATTGACATTACAAATTATGTTTTGGATCATTGTCTCGATAATAACTGAAAACCTCCTTAATCCCCAATTGCTCAGCGCTTTATAGCAAATATTATTTCATAATGGTTAAATATTTTGTGTGGTCCATTATGCCCCCAATTGCGTGAAGTTTTCCTCCACCCTTGGCATGCATGCAGCCCCAAACTATGATAGAGTCACCACCATGCTTTACAGTAGCTCTTAAATTTTGTTCTTGAAGCTCTTGATTTGATTTTTGCCATACATAACATTGATCATCTAATCGAAACAAATTAAGTTTGCTTACATTACCAAATAAAATCGTTTTCCAAAATGAAAAGTCCTTATATTCATAAGTTTTTGCGAACTTTATCCTTTTCAATCTGTTGTATTTATTTATAAATGGCTTTTTATGTGCCACCTTCCATGTGAATTGTTTCTATGTAAAATCAGTCTTATTGTTTATGGTAAACAGTTTTATGGAGAGATATTGTTACACTTCGTTGGTTAGCTTAGGAAACTAAGTTTAGGATTTAAAACGCATTGTCTCACAATCCATCGCTCCTCTTTGTTTGAAAACGCTTTTAGTCTTCCAGATTTGTGCTTATTTTCAAATGATTTTGAAATTTTGAAACTTTCAATTATATCAAAACTGTAGAATGGGATCTTATTACAATTTTACTGATTTTTCGAATTGATTTTCCTTATTTATGATAACTTTAAAATGAATTTCCTGAACTTTGTTGATGTCTGTCCTCTTTGCCTTCCCATTTGAAATTTCTAATTTTTCTAAATTCACAACGATGAATAAAAATCTAGCTTGAAATGCGAAATTCAAAATTTAGATCGACAGATATTACCAAGGTGGGATACCTCAGTTTGAATTGCCGATAAAAAAGACAATATCACCATCTATCCGAGTTCATTTTTGACTGATTTTTTTAAATTTATTTTACCTTTTCCTTTTTTTCAACTGAAATCTGGTATTATTTTTTTTTACGAAAAAAAATTAGCCAATAACTCATTTTAATAAAATATAAACATGAGAATACATTATTATACATTATTTTTTAACTATTTATTTTAGGCGATTAAATGCAATGACATAGTGTCCGACTTCTGTATTGAGCCACTGTATATGGCCGAGTGAGTCATGTTTGAGGTTAAATGGCGCAAGAGAAAGATGTGTCTATGCTATGCCTAACAAAGTATAATTGTGATCTAGACGTTTTAAAAAATAGTAGAAAAATAATAATTGGTTGACAAGAAGGAAGGTCGAAAAAAAGACGAATGGCTAGGATACCTCGGGGGCGTGTCACTCGTGCTTATCACAGACAGTAAACCACATGAAAAAGAAAGATCACTAGGAAGCTTAGGGGTCATGATGTCCTTACCTACCACAGAAGGTAAGCCCCTGAGGACATCTATATGCGTGGCTGAGTATAAAATTCCACATATAAAGATGAAGTTTGTGTAAAAAAATTTCGACTAATATAACACTTCCATTATGTTCATAAAATAGTATTTTCTGAAATATTGAGAACTGCTCTATTGTCTGTTAGAATTCAGTCTTTTTAATGGCAATAGTTTGAGAAGTTAATTTTAAGCTATTTTCTTAGAAAATGCTTTGCTTATACTATACTGATTTCTATCAAATTTTTTTGTTGATGTTCTATGCTTCCTGGATACTTTAGAATATTTTGAAGAAAATATTAAAAAGTATTCGGGAAAACAGATATTCCATCCCTTGAACTGAGATGTCCCTTAATAAGAGGTAAATATATACTATTCAAAGATACCAACAAAATTGTGCCTTAAATAGAGGCGTCCATTGTAATACTGTTTATTCATAACACTTCATAATTTCGTTCTAATATGCATGAATCACGATTCATTTTTAATGGGTTGAGGCTTCATTTTAAACAATTCAAATCTGAAAGTCTCCAAATTGATTGGTTGGCATTCCTTACCATTACGACTACAGGGTGTTACCTTAACTATGTGTAACCACTGCTTTTTGTCCTCTTACTGTGAGATACATTTAAAATGAATGTTCGGCTTTTAACTCTGTTCGTTTCCTGCATTTTATATGTTATTAAACTTTCTATAATTTACTTGATTGAAAAAAAATCCCCAACCAAATTTATTTAAATTCTTAAATGAGATTGGTCTTACCACGTACGTATAATTTTTGTTAAGTTTTATACCCCCTCCCCCTCTTTCTTGAAGTTCATTTTTAAACTGTTTTACATGAAAACAAGTATTGCAATATCTTTACTTTATGTCTGGCACAATATATCCCTCGAGGATTCAGTGCCATAAATTAAAACCAACCCACCAACCAACCCCAAGTTAGTTGAAAAGAAAATGGCGATATAACCCAACGTCACAACTTTGAAAACACATTAAATAATCACACTTATGAAATGGCAAATTTCCAATGCCATACACAGTACCTCGCATAAATACCGCAGCGTAATCCGACTGCATCACCTGTAGCAATTTTCCAAAGTGGTGCATCAAGATATCAATTTGAATCGAATACTCTCTATTATTTTTTTTTATCCTGAGCGAGTAAAACTAGACCTTCTAAAAATATCCATATAAAAAAAAACTATCTTCATTCCATCAAGGCCCCCATATCAGCAGTAATCGATTATTAAAAAAGCGCATCTCCCAATTTTCATTACAATAAGTAAAGAATTTATTAGTTTGGCCGACGATAGCGAAGTTGCCGCGAAGCAGGCAGGGAAAGCGAGCTTATGAAAATGCGTTTAAAATGAGTCTCTTGGGAATGACTGTTAGACGGATCTCCGTTATTGTGGATGATAGATGAAGAGCGGTGTCACTTATTTTAGCGTTTAATTTTACCTCGTCGAATTCTGGTAATGTTTTAATAACAACGGCGGGTTCCGTGCTGTGGTAGGATGTCGGTACATTTTTGTCTTGGAAACTACAGCTTCTAACGATGGGTGGCAAAAAGAATGACATTGAGAATAGTTAAAATGTAATGGAATTAAAACAATGCGTGTGGCTGTTCTTTTTTTTTATTATTATTTGTTTCATTCTCTGGGCTTTAATGATTGGCAAATGAAGAACTGCTTTCTTTTTAGAAAGTTATTTCAATTTTTTTTCGTCGTATTTTTGAAATGGTTTTAATACTATTTTTGATGAACTTAAGTTTTAAATGATTTTTTTTTTGTATAAATATAGTAAATATATTTTTAAGAGAATTGTTAAATATCCATTTAACGAGCGTTTTGTTGCACACGTTAAAGCTTTGTAAAAGCATTGGAGAGTTCATTTAGCAAAATGCTTGTGTGTTTTTATGCATTCCATTTTTAATTTAAATACGGAATGACATAGAATTTTTTCCAAATTTTTATTGCAATAATTCTTACAAGCTTAAAATAGCTCGTTGTGATAGTATATATATTTAATTAGGTACAAAGTATAGAAATTGATGCAAAGATTGAAATAGTTAATTTTATTTTGCAAACAAACTCAAAATCTTTAAAAACGTTATCTCAGCGATGGTTGATTTATCTAAGTTTCTTTTCTGAGAAATGTGATTGATTGAAAATTCACAACTTGAAGACAGTCTAATTTAAATGGTTAAATCTGTATTTTTATGAAATATGTGTGCAATACTTAAGCGATGAATAGAAAATTTAAAACTTATAATACATTTTAAATGCTAACTAATGTTGTTGATATCTATTACTTTTATGTTGTTTATACATCGAGTTTTCAAGATTGAGATTCGATTTGGGACTTGTTTTATTTCTTCCTCTCTCTACTATTAAGATTTATATGATTTTCTTGAACATTTTATGTCTATGAGGAGGAAAAATGAGGAATGGGTAGAAAATTTTACTATTTAAATTAAGATAAATCTACGTAAAAAGCATCAATAATTCTGACAATATTAATGATGTATATAATTATGCTAAATAAAGTGTTCTGCTAATTTTATTTAAATCATATTCGTGATTCATTCAGATTTTCGGCCAGTCTGTTTTCCCACCACTTTGGGGATGGTTTACTATCTTGTGACGGTAAAAGCTGGTTGCCCTTAGTGACAGAGGTGATACGAACCCAGAATCTGTCTATCCGAAGAAAATGCGAGTCTTCTATTGAAAAGTATTTAACAACTAAGCCAAAAGGATTTCCCTCTCGAGTTAATTATGGAGGAATTTTAACTTCCGCTGTCGTTTTTTAAAAAAAGTCACTGCAGATTTATACTTGTAATTTCATTTAATTAAAAAGGTAATTGCTGATAAAGTAGCTGAGTTTAGTCTATTTTCAGATTGTCATTTTTATGTTGCTGATGCATGAGTTTTAGAAGCTTTCACCTTTCTTATTTCATATACTTAAAATTGATAAAATTAACCTTTTGTTACTTCTCATGAATGGGAAATTTGATATTGTTATTAATTTCAATTCTTCGGGATATGCACAAACTTTTCTTATAATCTAGGGAAGGTGTGAAGTGATTGTTTATTAACTTCGGACTTAGAAGCAACATGAGGGCTGTTGATGACTGATCTCGTAATTTTGGATCTCGGTCGAATGACGAGGACACACTTGAGCTGGTAACTCCTAACTTCCATACCACACTAACGAGAGGATTTTGAGCATCGACAGATTTAACATGCATCAGGCCCAGCTTCACGGTGGGTCTTTTGTGGAACTCACGACTGGACGAAAACCACTGACCGCGAATCCACGACCATGACCTTTAGGCTACCGCTGCTTTATCTAGGGAAGGAGTTGGAATTCCATTACGCATAGGATTTATATAAATATTTTGAAGTTCCAATATTTTGTAAGAAATGGAATAAATGATCACAGTTAGTAAATTTTCACTTTTTCTCAAGTAAGTAAATTCGAATTTTAAAATTGATAAGTAAAGTAATACAAATTACTATAAATTCAAGTTCTAGCTTTCGTTCGCGCAACAATTCCTTTTTAAATAGTTAGTATGAGGTGTGATGAGTGAAACTGAATTTATCAAACTATATTCTTCCTCGCTCACTTGCACGCTCACGTATACACTATGTGTAAATTTTTTTGTTTGGTTAAGTTTTTACCCAATGCAGAATAAGGAAAATGGCGGTATATGAAGTAACATTAATTGCAAAAATCTGAAAAATAAATCTTCCCATTATTAAAATACTACACTTCTCTGAATACAAAAGTAAAGAAACAAGATCTTGAATAAGAACCATTCTTTGTTCGATAAACGCTGCATTCTTTTAAGATTCATTTGTACGAACTCCTCCGCTCACTCCCAAGCACATATCATCTGCGTTATGTTCAAATACATTTCCATCTGATTAAGATATGCTTCGCAGCTGGAATAAGCTCTATGCATTTCAGCCTCGCCACATGACTGTTAGCGAAACTTTCATTAGAATAAAATCCAGCCGGTACACTCCATTAATGTCGGCTCGAATTACAAAAAAACGCGAATGTGTTCCTCTTTTTGCGTAGGGTGATTAAAATAAGTGGCGTATGCTACACCGTAAACACTGCTTTTCAAGGGGATGTTCATTCCCCTACCCTCAATCGCTCACCCACCCGTCGAAACGACCGAGGTGTTTTTAGACCGCTGAAAAATCAACGAGTCCTATTATAATAGGCGCCGACTCTGACAAGGGGTTTTGTAGGAATTGAAAGAGGGGTAACATATAGGTCTCAGATCAGAGCTTTCTATTTCGATTTGAAGAATGCGAAACCTGTGATGTTGAGAATGAATCAAGAGCACGCAGTTTAGATAATATTCGAAACGAAATTATTTGTTGTCAGATTGTTAAAATATTGTTAAACTTTAAAAATAGTCAACTATTTTAAACTTAGAAACTAAATAAGTAAATAAAAATAATTAATGTCTTATATTTAGGTTTTATTTATATATATGATCCTATTTAAATAACAAGATTTTAAATAGATTGTAAAGAAATTTAATATATATTGAATATTTTTGTTAACTTTAACTTCTTGTAGTCGTGGTTTTCGAACAATTACATTCGCTGGCACTGGATTCACTATTAGAGACATTGAATTCGATTTTAAGTATTTATTTCAACCATTTAGGTAAATATTTTTGAAAACAGTCTCTGTGTTTGGTTAAAGAGAGAGAGAGAGAGAGAGAGAGAGAAAAAAACCCTGCAAATTCTAAGGCAACCATGTTATGAAGTTAATTTAACTATTACACCCTTCCCATTATAAAATGAGCCGAAGAATAAATGAATTGATGCAGGTTGTCAGTTGTTGTAAATTCATCCAGAATTAGATGTGAAAATGTTGTATGAAAGATCAAAAGATAATTTTGCTGTTGGGTAATTTATTCAAATTTTCCCTATCTTCTTTCTCATAGGTAATTTGTAAAAAATTATCAATCAATATTCATTAAAAATAGTAATAATTATCTTTAAATTAAATTAATTTTCTTTAAAATAATATTTGTTAAATAGTCAGTTTATTTCATGAACTTCTTAAAAATTTTCGAAATTAACAAAATGAATCATATTCCTTTATTGTTCATAAAATACAATCTATAATTCATTCAATAGTTATTGCCCTGAGGCTTAATGCAGTTTTAGATAAAAATTGTCATGAGATTCTATATTTTTCACATTTTATTGTAATAATTTAGCACGATGTATCAGCATTTATGTGTTTCACACTAGCTTCAAATTTGAAATGTATTGATTTTATAAAAAGTATTGTATTTCAGTTTCGCTGTATTTAAGCAGAAAAATTTACTTTAGAACACAATTTGATTTTAAAAAAAAATGTTATACTAGTGAGTAATTTTTGGCTGAATATATATATATATATGTGTGTGTCTATATAACTATAAGCAGAATTAAACACTTTTCTAAAATTCTTAAATTTTTTTCTTTGCTAAAAGTTAAAAATATTACTGAATAAGAACTGAAATTGGATTATTAAACGATTTTTATTGGTTATTGTAATTATATATATATATATATATATATATATATAATGAATTAAAACAAGGTTATTTTACATACTGTTAAAATCGGGTAAAATTAATTTTTGTTTCAATAAATATATACTAGTTTCCATTTGAAGTTAATGTTTTCTCCAAAAAGATGAGCTAACAACTAAAAATATGAACTGGAAACTGTCTAAACTGTCATTAAACAGTTTATCTAAGGTTCGACAATTTTCATAACACATGAAATTGTTCAAAATGAAGTTAAATAATTCAACCTATTTTGAAACATCGATTTTTTTAGACTAAATTACAATTGAGAACCATACTTTATTTCAAACAAAAATTTCAATTACAGGAACTTTAGAGATATATCGAATTAAATAATCAACAGAAATAATGAAAAATCCATGTTTAAATAAATAATCCTTGTAATAAAAATCCTTGTTTTCAAATTAAAATTGCAAATTTTAAAATTAAGAGCCTTATTCAGAAAGCTGTATCAATACGAGACAGCACAAAACCAGTTGTATTAATTTTTTCTGAGAACAGAAGTAGCATTTAATATTTGACAATGCTCTGCATTTTTCGGAACGTCCTTGAAAAAGCATCAATTTTTTACCCGTAAGGTAACTTTATGCTTCAGCAATAATTTTGCAAGATTTAAAAATAAGCAATTCTGGTTTTTCGTAGCATATGACAAGCTTAGATCATTGCGGGTTTTCCTTTACCACAGTTATGATTTCAAGTCTTCCTTAAGAAAAATGCAAATTTTCCTCAATTCTACAGTTTATGTTTATTTGTCTTATTTGAGATTTATTATGCTAAATTGAAAGTATTTTTTACCATTCCCAATACATGTTACTACAGCTCTATGCTACAATTTTATTCATCAATACGATAATAATTAAGCTTATTTAATTGTTTATTGGTGAAGAATATCTAAAAAAAAATATGCAGGGTGTTTCGATACTCATGGGAAAAATTTTAAAGTGTGATAGAAAACATATAAACAAGCAATTTTCACCTTGCAATACACAGGCGGATAGCAAGAGGTGAATTGTTAGACGGCGCTGAAATGGAATGTTTAAAGCGCGAATTTTCTTTCGCACCGTCATTTCTTATGTGGAAGCCATGTCTCCTGAAATTCACGGTAGAAATGACGATGTGTAAGAAAACTCACGCTGTATACTTTATATTACATTTCCGTTGGTCTAGCAGTTCACTGCTTGCTCTCCGCCTGTGCATTGTCGGGCGAAAATTGCTTGTTTAATGTTTTTTTTTATCACCCCTTAAATTTTTGACCATGAGTTTCGAAATAGCCTGTATGTTGAGAGACAATATATTTTGGTTAAGAAAATTTTACCTCTTCTGATAAAAAATTCTGTGAATTGTATTTTTTTATCTCTTTTAACGGATCATTAATTACGTACTGAAACGAAAAGCTTCAATTATCTTTTTTTTTTTTTTTTTTTTAACTAAAGGACAAGGGAGTTACTTTTTCATTGTCTCTTTAAAATGCATCCGATTTTTTTTTCTATGGAAGGCAAATTAATCTTAATCAATCTTAAATGTGAATTACAGAAATACTTGAATAAATCGACACTTATATTCGGTTTGCTTAGTGAACAATACACTTTATTTACACTTCTTATTTTTTTAAAAAAAATTCATAAAGGTAACCATTTTTTTTCTTTCTAAAACATATCTTAATGAATGTTTTTCTTTAAATAACAATGGCTTATGTGAATTCCTACGAAATGGCTCCATAAAAATGCTGCTCTAGTAATAGAAAATATAGTTAAAGCAATTTTTAAATTGCTGTTCTGAAAATTGAATTAATGGTAATAAATTCTCAGAATTTATGGCTATAATTTTTCCATTTTTTTTTTAGATTAGTAAAAAAGATAAAATTAAGGTACTTTTCCATGCATTTTACTTTCGTCAATAGTTTCTTTCGTATTTTATTCTAGAATAAGTACTTCATAAATTCATTGAAATAGCAAAATTGTCATATAATCATCAACAAATTCAATTTAAAGAAATATCACTATGCATGTGTGTGCTTTCAATAAAGGGATTCCGTAGGATTTCTTTCCAGAAGTTAAGAAAAACTCCTAACAATAATTGTTTTAATCGCAGAGAATTGAGGCGAAAAATTAGAATTCTGGCCGAATAACTGAAATATATATATATATATTACTTAACTTATTTTCTCCCAAAGAAATTGCTGAGAGAATAAATTACGATCTAGATTCAGTTCCTAGAATTCCTCTAAAAGTTTTTTCAATGCTAAAATTGAAACATTAAATTTTCTCTCACAGTACCAGTAGCGTACCCAGAAATAAATTGGGGAGAGGGAGGGGGTTGCATATCGTCATTACCATAAAAGAAGTAATTTTATGGTTTAAAATAATCACTTGGTATAAAGTAAATAATACGCCATATCAGTCTTATTTCTCCTATAAAAAATGTTAAAGTAATGGTGTAATTTTATCAAGTAATAAATATTACAAAAATGAAAATCATTTCAGAAAAATAAATGAGGTACCATGAGAACAAAATTTGCATTTTTGGTGGGTGCATTTTCTATAGTGGTGCACCCTCTCCTCTCTTCTTTTACAAACCTGACCCAGAGGCACTCTTTCAGAGACAGCAAATACTTCTCTATTTGTTTTTCTCAGGAATTTGCTTAATTCAGGTCCTTTTTTTCTCTTCGAGATGAAAAAAATTTAACCTTGAAGGGAACAAAATTATTTTACTTAAATTTAAAACATTCATAATAGTATAATAAAAGAATTATCCTAAACTATTTCAACTTCGAAAAAAAATCTTGAGGTGTGTGTATGTCCCTTTGTACCCCGGGGTACACCACTGAACACTGTACCCCAAAACAGTTAATCTTTTATTTAATAATAATTTAGGTTTCAATCTGAAAAAATCTTGGAATAATTTTTTATTTGAGATTTTTTAAGAAATAAACGCAATTTCTTGTTAAATATTTACCAACTCCTCCAACCATTTTCCATATGTTACGAAAACACGACCCCCGAAGCAAACGAGCACTAATAAACTTAATGCCCTTCCGCAAAGCCACACACAGGGCATCTAAAAACCCCAGGGACTCAGGATCACAAGCCACACTGCATCAGGTAAATTAAACCGCGCTCCTATATCGTTACCTGGTTCAGGTGGGAGGGGGGAAGGAGAATCAGAGGAATAATAGGGGGATATTCCTAACAGAATTATATCACCTCTTCCGAGTCTGAACTGAATGGAACATCGGAAATAAAGTTTGCGGTGGAGTGGAGGGGACACAGAATAACACGGTCTAGTGGCGTGGAACACCACATTGTGCGCACCGCACGCGTCTTATTGTTACGCCACCACGCGGTGGCCATTTAATGGATGAGTTGACTTCACTGTCAACCGTAGCATTGTTGGGGTTAACGTTTACTTTCGATGATATTTTTTCTTCTCCCGCTATTCTAGTGATGAGAAAATGGTCTGTTCATGGATGCGACTGTTTCGTAATTGCAAGATGATGTTTGTTTAGTTTGTTGGGGGTTTCAGAATCGATGGTTTTTGGCAATTGTGTTTATTAAAATTAGCATGTGAGAGAATGGAGAGGGATGTTTTCTGTGTTCTGATTTTTTTTTTTTTTTTTTTGTTTCTTGTGATGGGATTAGTAAGGTCTTTTCGGCATTTTCAAGTCAATTGTTAGATGGTTTGATTTTAATCAATAAACATAAGATTTTAAAATAAAGCTTTGGTACAATATTTAACTTTCTAAACTATACTTAAAATTTAATATTTCAAAAATTTGATGTAAAATACAATTTATTAATATGATTCTACAAGTCAAATGCTTACGGAAGTGTTTAATGTTAAGCTTTTTAAACAATTTTCTGAAATAATCTGTTCAACAAAGAAAGTAAATAATTTTTTTTCATACAAGAAAACATAAATATTTAATGATCTCCTATTTTAAAAAAAATTATATAAGTTCATTATCAATAGTTTTTCCTCAATTTTTTTTTATTATTAGCAGCTTATTTTAAATAGAAATGAAAAGTTTTATCTTAAATATGAAAAGACAGTCGACAAATTTCTTTAATCTCTTTTTGTTGTTCAAATACGAAACAGTAGAACTAAGTTAACTAAACCTATTTAAAAAGTAAGATTATTTTTTTAAAGTTTTTAGTTCGTACACTGAATTAAAATTAACCTACAAATAATTAAATTAATGATAAAAAATAGAAAAATAATTTTTAAATACAAAATTTTTGAATAATTTTGAAAAATTAAAAGCTCTTTTACTATGTTTTCCATTTATCGTGAAATGAATTGTTTTTATATGAATTTTGAAACCAGTAGAGTTACAGGAAGAAAAAAAAACTGTCAAATGTTACAGAAACTTTGGAGAATGATTCTACAAAAACAACTTTGATGTCAAAAGAGTACCATTGGCCCAATTACATTATTACCATTTCATTTAACGGAATTTCATTAAAATCATGCGTCAAAAAAGTAATTACACCATTGAGTTATAATTTGTTAAGAAATCTATTGTTTACAGGAATGTAAAAATAATACTTTATTAACCTATAAAAATTAAAAGTTGCTCATGCTTGAAACAACAGTCACAGTTTCTCACGACAGATAACTGAATGAATATATTTAATTTGAGATATCAAACTGGTTTAGAACATCAAAAAAATACTAGCCATCTATTGAAAATAATTAAAAAATGACAACTATTAAAGAAACTGGAATGTTTTCTTAAAAAAAGTATGTAATTTAATTTTTATACATTTTTCTATTTCAAGGTTTATCACTACTTTTAGGACGGTTAATTTAGATGTAAAGTACTTTAAAATTTTCAAAATTGCCATTCTATGCTTTAAAAGCTTAGAAAATTTCAAACAATCATGTTGATTTTCAGTTTATATACCTTCCAAAGAGTAATGAAAAAAAATTACAAATTTAAGTGCATAAATATATACAAAAAAAAAAGCTTTTTGGTTCTTGTTTTCCTGAAATGTCGTATTAAATCAAGAATCTTTGATTACACCGCTTTCAAACTTGCTCAGAAGCCATTTTCATCTCACGTGTCTCTCTAGATCACCTAGAATCTTGCAGCCTGGGGGTTTCAGACGAATTTCTTATTTACTTATATGTCATACCCTCAGTGTATCTTGCTGTCATGGGCCTCTCACATCAATTCCAGGTCTTATCACAAGAATCTGACTGATTCCATCAACCACTTCGTGAAACCGATAGCTGTGTTGGGAGACGTTTGAATACCCTATCATGGTGCTTGTCTGCCATAGGTCATGTCTGCCCTTAATACATTTGACTTATTTTCTTCTTTTTCCCCCTTGTCAATCTAATATTGATCTACTGAAATTATTGACAAAAGTAAGAAAGGAAGCTACGGTAAAAATGTATCAATGCCTTTGGCTAAATTTGGCGTCTTTTTGATTTGTTATACGTCGCCAAATGATTGCAGCGGAATGATTGTTTACAAGCATTTACCGAAGCATCTCTTTAGAGAAATGTCTCTCAAAACTGCAAGAAGCTGTTTCTAAAACAATTTGAATTTAAATTTTTAAAATAAATTTTCAACAGCTCTTATAATAAGTAATGAAAAATAACTTCTTTCAATTTCTCTTAACTTATTAATTAAGAGTGCATTTATTTGTTTCATTTATTTATTTTTTTGGCTAAAACATATTCTTTCTTATTAAGGGTAAATAGCTGAACAATAACATGAATGTATTCAACTAGTAGTAACTCGAATTTCGAGACACTGAATTATTTTGATCAAAAAAGTAATTTTGTCGATTTTTTTTTATTCCTTGAATTAATGTACTTTATTTGAAGAACAAACTAATTAATTTAATACTATAGTTGTTAATATTTCATGTTCAGTCGATTGTCTCTTACTTGTAATCCACAAGGAAGCTCTTGCGAAATACATTAGTCATCCAGAAACATGAAATTTATAACCAAACAGGTCTCTGCTGTCACATTCTTTTTTGTCTTCCGATGTCTAACTGACCTTTCATTATATACATATTACAAAAAATGACACATTTGGCGATCGCCACCAGTTAATGAACGGCGACTACAATCAAATATAGCAACCCTTCTCCCTTCAGGCGTGAGACAGTGGTCAGTGAACCAAAAAGCGTGATAAATGACACCTTTACCAGAAACAAGAGACTATTCCTTCTCTTTTTTTAGGGAAACATCAAAGTCTTTATCTATTCGATGCTCTTACATTATCCATCAGCCGAAAAGAAATACCGATAATTTGTATCGGGTTACATTGCTATTATGTGTTACTTAACCGTCAACTTGCTTGGTTCGGATAAAATAATCTGGAAAACCGTGTGACAGAAAAATATTTTTAATGAGACTTCAGAGTTGTCTCTTCTTAATTATAACTTGAGAGGAATTTCTTTTTTTCAAAATTAGATTAAGCGTTTCTTTTTGTTTCAGAGATCAAATCAATGCTTCAGAAATAAATTAACATTGCTTATTTAATTTTTAAAAGTTTTTCTTAATCAAATTGAATGAATCTTTCATTCTTACACATTATAATTATGATATTTTTTCAATAACTAAAGGTTTGTGAGGTAAGTTTGTTGAATAGGATTTAATATTAACAATTTATAAAAAAAATTAATTAAAAACAAATATTAATCATTGCTCATTATCATAAATGAAATACTAAGTAGAATAAGTTGACAGTTAATTTTTAGAACTAACTTACGGATTAAAAAAATATTAATAATTTTAATCACGTTAAAGCATATAAAAACTGGTTCTAAAATATATCGTAGAAAATTTATTTGTGTGTCACTGTTCACGAATGCTTTCACAAGTAATGAAATTAATTTTTAAAAATATATAATAACAATACCAAAATTCTCCTCTTTAAGCTTTCGTTTTGGATTAAATAAAAAGTTGCAGAAAAAAAGAGAGTGTTTTTTTTAACCTATCGATTGATACATTAATTTATAATGAATTAGGAATTAATGAAATTGGACTGAAAATAGGCTCATATTTTTCAGAATCCTAGGACAATTCTTAGGTCGAAATTTTTTTTTTTCAGAAACATCAAACTATTTCCTTTTATTTTGACATCATTTATGAAAATTTTATTGTGCATTGAATTTCAATTATCTTGTATTTATTTATTTAATCATTTTTCCGTTCCATGTGTAATCTTAAAATAACATCAAATATGAGAAATATCTGTGCATGTCCCATATTATTGTTCTAAGATTTGTATTATAATCTTGGAACTCCTCCCCCCACGTAAAGTTTTACTAAAAAAACAATTCAACTCCCACACATCATCATATAACTCAACTAGTTAAAAATAAAAGAAAAGTGTATGGTCAAGAATTCGCCTTAGATATTGATATAGCTCTCAATAGCAACAAAAGTAAATTGTTCAATTGAACATTCATGGCAAACTGATTGTCAGTAGAATGGATTAATAGCCTGTTGGCCTATTAAATAGCTTACGCAGTATTTGGTAATACGCAAGGATCATACGATAATTAGATCTATGTAAGTCGAGAAGGAAGTCTCTTATACTGAGATAAATAAGCGCAAGATAGAACGTGAAATGCGTCGTTAATAACTTATTTTTCTTTATTGTTTGGATTAATATGTTTGATTGGATGTCACATTTCGTGCAACCCTATATGGTATCCATTTTAAGCTATATTGTGCAAATTGGACTTTCATTTTGTTTCCTGTAACACGCCAATTATTAGCTGTCGCTTCGTATTACCTTTTCATAGATTGGAACTATTAACTTATTTTAAATGCTTCTTTAGAATTTTTTGTTTTGTTTTGAGTGCGTGCTGAATTCTAAAGTGGAATGGATTTGCTACCATATTTTAATCAATCGATATAAAATTCTTTAATTAGTTTGTAAATGGATTTTTTAATTACTTCACCTGAGTGTGTTTATGTTCATATTTAAATATTTAGCACATATTATGTAAAGTTGTGAAGGCAACCTATTACCTGTCTCGTCTGCCATCTTAAATGTTATTCTAATAATAAGATCTAAATTTCAACTTAAGTTCAAGCACAGACCAAGTAAATAAAATAGTAAATTCCATCTTAAATACATGTTTATTAACTCCTTTAATGGGAAGATAGCTTTCAAACAGTTTACTTTCGTCATTCGCGAAATCTAACAAGTTTTATAATGTATCAAAGAATACACTGACTGGAATATGATGTGAGTACCTCCAGTAATTGCTCCGACAACGTTGAGTCCTAATCAAATCCGCTATACAGGCAACCAGAATACTTCCGCACACATCATACAAACATTCTTATAAAAGTAAGTTTAATTATTCTCATCTCCTATCTTCACTTCTTTTTATCGTTCTCATTGCACTTCAATTTATATACGAACTTTGCTATTCATAATCAGTGGTTGAGTTGTTTGAATCAAGTATCGTCCAGGAAAAGCTCATAAGGACAGTTGAAGAAAAGTAAGCTTCTGGTCGTTTCAAGATACGAATACAAGATACTTCATCTATATTTTTTATATTGAGTTATTAATAATATAATCAATGTAATTATATTTTGACTGGAAAAAACATAATTTGTGTATTTACCATAATGTTAACATGTAAAGGAATGGAGAGATTCGTCGACAGTGTAATACTTCATCGTCATATGTCTCTTTTAAATATATTCCGGAACACAGAATGCTAAAGGAGGATAGTTTTAAGGTTAATGTTACATTTTCATAAAAAGTTTAATCGTTTTTGAATTAGACACAATAATTTACATAAGAAAAACTTTTTTTTATGAAAGTTATTTCTCAAAAATTTGTCAAACATCTGTTATAGTTTTCTTAAGGGTACCAGAACAACCGAGGAATTTTGTATAATTAAATCTAAGACTCTTTGTTTTTGTGATATATATCTTTTCACATTATTAGTAGAGCTTATATTTTTTATGTTTGCCTAATAATGATATTTCAATTTGTCTTTCGAACTATAAAAGTAATTTTTTTTTGTCAAAAGGATTTTTTTCCCATATCATTTGAATATGGACATGTTTTGAGAGAGATATTTACATTTAGGTACAATTTTAAATAAAACTGTTACACAATATGGTTTCAAATTCTTATGCTTCTATATATGGTATTTATGTATATAGTGAACTTAAGATATTTTTTCTTTAAATAATACTTAATTTTTAAGAAATAATTTTGTATATGAAAAAAGAAAAAAGAAAAAATAATAATATTTCCAACATTGCGAAGATCTATAATTTTTCAAAGAAAATATACAGTAATATCATCAAAAAGGAAGGTTCACTGTATTTTGTGTATAGGTTACTATACGATGAGTAAAATGTTTTGTATATTTACGGAATGTTATTTTTTAAAAAGGGTACCTAAATGCAAATATATCTCGCAAAACATGTCCATATTCAAATGAGAGAAGAAAAAAATCTTTTAGACAAAAAAAATTATTTTTATAGTTCGATAGAAAGATTGAATTATTATTATTAGGCTCACAAAAAAAATCTAAGCTCTACTAATAATTTGAAAAGATGTATATAAAAAAACAAGGAGTTTTAGTATTTATATTCGAGAATTCCGCGGATTTCCTGGTACCCTTAATGGGCACTGAAATTAAAAAAGATAGATTGGTGGGTAAAACGATACATAAATAAATCCTTAAATCTAAGAAGCTCCTTGAGAAATGAGTTCATTAATTTCTTAAGTATATATATAGATAGATATATAAGTATTGTTATATCGTGACTTTAACTTTTCCAAAAAAAGAATTTCCCTTTCTTTGACATCATCAATCAATATTTCTTTCCATTTCAGAATGAAAAACAGGACTAGCAATAAGGGGTTGTGATGAAAAATTTTGAAATGAGAAAGAGAGACAAATTTTACTTCCTTGAGATAATCCGTTCAATTACAACACTTTTCCCTTTCGAAGAAATTGTTTTCATGAAACAAGACACAACGGTAAAAAAAAAAAAAGGAGTGTGAAAAAAGAGACTGTTACGATTTTACCCCGCTATCCTTAAATGGCAGGTTTGCTCTTGCAACTTACGAAAAGCCCTTATCTGCAAAAGATTACGAAGCTTCTCTTGGCTTCTTTGAATGAACCGCGCGGTTCTTTCAATTGGGGTCCCGGGATAAACACACACCTGTGGAAAGAGAGCCAAGATATCATCTCTGTCCGACTCGGTAATAACCGACTATTGTTGGCAAGTAAAAGTATGTCAATAACCAACCCCTGCATCGCCTCTCCACTGAAAATTAAATAAAGGAAAAAGAATGAGCATCGATTCAATCTCCACTACTGAGGGTTATCTCAGAGACGGGCAGAAAAATCAACACTTACTTGTAAAAATAAAGAACCGAATCCCTTGTCACAATGGGACACGTAATAATACATAAGAATAAAATAAAAGTAAATAGAAATTTGGATGCTTTTTTCTTGTAAGGAAAGGGATATTGTGTTGTGCTGATAAGTATTTTTATTTTCTCATTAGATGTCAGATAACTGATGATAGGAATTTTGCAGCGTATTGCTCAATTTGTGGTCACGACTTTTCAAAACATGTACAGATTTTACGAAATGGTATTTTATGAAGATAAAATGAAGGGGAAATTTTTTTTTCTGAACTGGAATTTTTGTAACTTTTTCTTGGAATTTTTTCTAGTTATTTCTGTGATGTACTTAAAAGCGTGGAATTTCTTTGTGTTTCTTTTTGAATTCATTCTCTTCTTCAGTAGAAATTCTTGATATTAAGGAAAATATATATGCTTATCTGTGGTGATTCCTTATAGAGGATGTAGGTCAGGTTGAATTTGGTTTGATATAAGTATACAATTTGTGATTCATCCGATTATGAAGTGGCTTTAAAGAATGAAAAAAAAATTATTGACTTTTTTTTGTTTTTGTTTTTGAAAAATAACTTATATTGTACAACAATTTGACACATCCGGAAACATATCATCATATATCATCAATATCAGAGTATAAAAGAGTATAGAATGTATCATCAATCTTTCAGTTATTAATAAAATTTTCTCATTGTACATACCATTATGTGTATTTTCAAAGAAATAAAACATGACACTGAAGTTTCAAAGAGCGCATTCTTGCTTATGTGTGTATATGTGTGCATTTGAGAAAGTGAGTGAAAGTTGAAAACATAAGTAAATTCAGATTTTTGTATATATTGTTATTTTCTTACGAATAAAAAACACTTAAGTTTATTTTTACTAATTGTGATTCAAAAATTTGACACTTAGAGAGATCCAATGTAACAAAAATTTAAAAATTTTGAAAATAAAATTAGCTTACGGAACTCATACGAAAAAAAAACTATTTCGGAATATCTATTAATTTTTTTTTTATTATGTTCCGTTCTTTAAAAAATATTAAAGGGTTTATACTCCGAAAACTACTTTATAATAAAATCCTCATTTTACTGAAAAATTACAACAATTTCAATTTCAAATGAATCAAATTTTTAAGAAAATGTTTTGAGAGAAGCATAATGAGAAACTCTGAAAATATAATACTTAAAATAATTTTTAATTAAAAAATCATATCATCATCTTCGAGTTTTAGAAATGTGTGATGCATAAAACACATTATAAAATCACCCACTGTTGATGTAATGCTTGTTGATTATTATTTTATTCAATTTCCATTATGAGTCTAATAGTATGGTTATTTAAATGTATAATCAAATGAAGAAAACTTCAAATTCTTTTTTTTTATTCAAGTTCTGAATACTTAAAATCTTATCCATTCGACTTTCTCTGTGATAAAATTTACTTTAACGCTCCCGTTTTGTGGCTTAGAATACAAATTTAAATCGCTTCTGACTAATTCACTTGAATTTGAGTGAGTAAACAAACTATAAACGAAGGTTTGAGTCTGAAATTCTTTACCTATTTTATATAGGAATTTTCTGTATGCTTCTTAAATAACGAATGGTTCGATTCGAACTTCTTACTCTCATTAGCTCAAGCATCAACTAACTTTGATTTTTCTAACTCTCTATTATTCATTTAATTGCTGCTCATAACCATAAATTATCTAATCCGTTCATTATCCTTCGTAACTTAAGTCCGATGTGCAGGAATCACGTTTCATTTTACTGGAGCGAGGTTTCATTTTAAACCAGTGGTTCCCAAAGTAGTCCGTATGGACCCCCCCCGGGTTCCCCAATATCATCCAGGGGGTTCGTGGAAAATTAAAATTGATTTGGGGGTCCATGAACAACAACAGAGGGTCCGCGCAAAGTTTAATATAAAATAATAAAATTGTGATCTATACTTATTATTATCGAAATTTGAATAAATAAAATAGTAGTGATTTTATGTCCTGAGTAAAATAGAAATGTAGGTAGGTACTTAAATTGCAGCATGTTACTTAAGTACTGAGTGTTATGTAAAACCTTTTGTGAATGAACATTGACAAAACTTACTTCTACTGATTTGTCACTTGTAGTAACAATGGTATGTTTGACTTGCTTTAATGTTAATACGAAAACTTAATTATTGTTCAATTTACTTCTGTAAATTTAAGCTTTCAATTTTCATCAACACGCTAACAACAACATAACAACAAAATAATAACGAAATAACATAAAAGAAAACTGAGATAATCCTTCAAAAACGAAGATAAGAAGAAAAAAAAATCCACTAACTTATGCCTGTGATTTAATAGTTGTAAATGGGGCCAGCTACTTAAGTACATAGCAAGCATGGTACGGTGCGAGACAAACAACGTAGCTCATACCCTAACTTTTGTCTACAATATAAACATCAACCATAAAAGAGTCGCACATCGTACATCTAATGAACAATTTAGTTCTATGTTATGCTTAGACGAAGTGTATAAACAAATTTTCCTAGTCTCAGATAAAAGGTTTGTATTATATTGTTAGTTGGAAGCTTTGGTATAGTTGCATTTATTGTATTGTTATGCAGATATTGTACTTTTGTTATGTAAGTAAATTTGAATAAAACTGATCTCTTTTGAAAAAATTATATATATATCACATTTTTCAATATAGTTAGTAATGTTAAGGGGTTAGTTGTAGTATTAGTTATAGAATACTAACAATATAACAATATCTTAAAGTTAGTTTTAGTATAGTTACATTTTTTGTATTGTTACGCAGAGAGTGTACTTTTGTTACGTAAGTGTATTTGAATAAAATTGATCTCTTTTAAAAAAATTATATATCACATTTTTCAATATTGTAATCTCTTAACATAAGATAAGGGATTATTATATTGAAAAAGTAAAAATTAATCCCTATATATAATGAAAAAGTTAAAAGTAAAAAATTCTTTATGCACGTACTTAAAAACATCTGAATTTTCTATACAGCTTGACGAGTCCATTTTACCAGGAAATGAAGCTTTACTTTTAGCTTATGTAAGATTTG
>BMAW01029501.1:248868-291720 GCA_019974015.1 Nephila pilipes | reverse complement strand
AGCTTTACTTTTAGCTTATGTAAGATTTGTAAAAAAAGAAACATTTTGCCAAGAATTGTTATTTGCTAAATGTTTGGAAACCTATACGACAGGTGAAACGTTATTTACTGAATTAAGAAGATTTTTCGATGTAAAAGCTATACCTTTCACTAATATCATTTTTGTTGCTACTGACGGTGCTCCGGAAATGGTAGAAAGGTCTCGAAACTTTCTGGCATACTTAAAACAAGCTGTGTGGAATGTATTTTCAGTACATTGTGTCATTTATCGACATCATTTAGTCGCAAAAAATTTTACAGAGCGTTTGCATGGATCACTACGTTATGTCAATAAAGCAGTTAATAAAATCAAAAGGAATGCCTATAATGAGGGATTATTTACTCAACTTTGTTTGGAAAATGATGAAGACTACAATCGTTTACTACTTCACACAACGATTAACCGCTACTTTTAGATTCGTTGATTATCTAAAAGGGCATGTTTAAATCAATATTAAGCTCTCTTTGATTTAGTGTTGGAATTCCTGGAAAGCAAAGACAATGATTCGCGACACAATTTAATTAACTCAAAAAATGACATAGCCTATTGATTTATTCATTTACCTAAATTAACGAAACTAATTTGAAACTACAAGGTGACCAATTAAATGTAATCAAAACTAAAAGTGTAATATTTGCATTTGTTGCAAAATTTTTTTTGTAAAAATTTAACTTGGGAAGAGGAAAATGTTCTCAGTTTCCAAATGTTTCGAAATTGCAAAATAGAGATGAAGATTTGCTTGCTGCCTGTCAACACCTAACGGCTCTTCATGCATACCTGAACCAAAAGATTTGAAGACTTGGATATTCCCGAGTGGGTGTTGGACCCTTTTGCGAGTGGACAAACTCAGGTCCCAAATACAGATGAATCCATACTAATACAGGAGCAACTTATTGAAATATTCACAAATGAGGAGCTTAAACAAATGTTTGAACAAGGAGACCACGAATTCTAGTAACAAAATCAGATCCAATTTTATATCCTGCATTATGGGTTATTGCACCGATATTGTTGACTACTTTCCCATCTTCCTATTTGTAGAATGTGAATTCAGTGGCGTTCTGAATCTCATCACACACACATAAAATGAAACCGACTAGAAATTAGTGTTTGCAGTTGATACTCACAAACATTGAGCCGGACTTATATACACTCATAACGTCTCATCAAGCTCATCCAAGTCATTAATGTTTTTAAAATTTTATTTTAAACAGAAGTTATAATTTCAATAAATATTTCTTCAACAAAATGTTTTTTCAAATATGTAATTTTTATACTATGCATCTAAGTAGCTTTTTCCTTTGGGAGTCCATGGACAAGTTTTGACTATAAAAAGGGGTCCATGGGTCAAAAAAGTTTGGGGAACCACTGTTTTAAACGATTCAGATAGAGAAGTCCCCAGGGTTAGTCAAAAGAGGAAAACGCGATATAGCCCAACGTCGCACAGTACTTTTCATAGTAATTATCAGACATTTACGCACAGATATTTATACAGCATCCATTAAGATTCCACCAACTGTTCCTCAAAGCCTTCATTAACATGAAATTTAAACACATTTCTGAAATTTTTACTTCATACTTAAATAATATTCGAAAAACAATAAATTCTAAAATAAGAAATAAATATATTTGTTTTCAAGTATAAACTGTATAGCAAGCAGTTATTTCCAAGGCTAAGTATTCCTTCTCAATATCCATTGCGGATTTTAGCACAAGTATTTGTGTAGTATCCAATCAAAAATTCTTTTAATTTTTTTTTATATTAACGATTATAGTTTCCCTTCTAAAGGATAATGATTTATTGAAACGAGTTTTCAGAAAATCAATTATCGTTTAGTGAACTTTCATTAAAGACTTGGCAATCAACAAATTGTTAGTTAATTGATTTCCGAAAGAAGTCTATATAAAAAGTTATTACTGTTAAGCTATATATTTTGTGAAAAATGATCGATACCGGTAATTTAAAATCGATACTCATTATGTCAAAATATACTTTTTTAGTCCCATATATTTCCAATAAATTCATCTAAAATACTATGACATCCATCACTTTTTTAAAGTAGGCGACGAAGATTTATTGTTTCTAGAAAATAAATGAGGAAAATTAGAGACTTTTCTAATAATCGCTTCGAAACAAATGATTTTTAGTAATTATAGGATTGACCTCTACACCATTCAATTTACCATTTATGTTCGAGTATTATGAAAAGACAACTCGTGTTATTGTAAAACGTTTCTCATAGAGTTTTTGAGGTTTAATATTTAATTAGAGGGGCATTGAGAGTCAATCAAAATGAAGATAAAAGTGGGAATGAAAAAATTACTACAAGACAAAATATAAGACTTGGAATTTATTCGGTACTAGCTGGATATATCCGTTCTTCTAACGGATGGATTGAAAAACGGAACAGTTCAGATGAAAATATAATGGTATTTTCAATGAGAACCAACTTTTAAATATAATTTTGAGGAGCAAATTAACCCCCTTGGAAAGGAAGATTTAATAAATGAAATAGAAAAGTAAAATAAACTGAAATCCAATAAGAATGAAGCTTGCATTTCATATATCAGATTTTTTAAGCTTTCAAAATTTTATATATTTGATTTTATAAATAACAATTAAATTCTTTAAATAAAGCTGTAACCAATTACTAAACGTTACATAAAGTTTGAAAGAAATTAACATTCAATAATACTAACCACATTATATTCGATTTCTTCACACAGATTTAATTTTTTCTCTTTCCGATGCACTTTATTGCATTTAAATAGACCAAATAGTAAAGATGTGAGAATTAACGTTGAAACTCGATAGGATTAACAATACTTCCACGAAATCAAAATGGCGGGTAGACTGGAGCCTTAACAATCCAGGTAACAGGCATAAAATATTTGTAATTAGTAATAATACTTTAACAAAAACATGTTATATATGTCAACAGAAAAGAATATTTATGTTTTTTTTAACAAAAATATTTAACAAAGCCAGTTTGGTAATTATTACATGAATTTTTCCTTACATAAATGTGTACTTAGCTTAGCTCCAGTTCTATTAGTCCAAATATATTTATTAAACCATGGCAGGATTTCCAATACACATGATCTTTATTGACATAAATATATTTAAGTAAAATTTCTTCAGGAATTATTAATGAGTAAATTCCCTTTCAACAATTTTAATGTTATTAATATAGTTCGTATCATAAAAATAAATTGATTTATAGAATAAAAAAAAAGAATAAATTTAAAAAAATTGTGATGCAAAAGTTTCCATATTGTTGGAAACCAATATATTTTTTACTACCATTAAGAGGTGCAAATAAAGTGAAACCATGTACTTTTGAATCAGGTTGGTACCAGGAAAAAACTGTCAAGTTAAAAATTGGGGCAATTATCGCCGAGCGGTATCTATTACCATTTGGCGATAAAATAGTAATAAAAAATAAAATTCCATCAGGATCAAATATTTTTTTCATGTCAATATTTAGACTTGGTGATAACTGTACCGACTTTTAAGCTAGGTGGTTTTTATCTGGTATCTAACTAATGTAAAGTACCCCAAATCAACTGCTAGTTTACAACAGAAAAGGGAAAAAGGGTTAGTTTTCACCAAGCAAATTTCTAACCAGCACGAAATCTAAAACATAAAAATTTAGCTCAAAATTTAATTATCAATGGTTGGAAGAAAACAGGGTCAGTTTTCAAAAAGCAGGAATATTAAAAATGAAACAAATTAATCAACAGGCAACCAGTTGTCGATGAAAGATTATTTTTGGAGAAAGTTCGTCAAATATGGAACGTCATATATGCCTCATCGAGGTATGCACGGCTACCAGAAAAATTTGCTTGTTTGTTGATTTTTATAATCGGGCCACAAATGGTAAGGCTAAACTGCATTTTAACTCTCCTTATGAATTAAAATAAAAAGTAAAAATGTGACATTAATGAGGGTTAAATATTTAGCAAAGAGAAATTCAAGAAACAGCTTATCAACTGAAATAGGAAGTATGATATACTCTGGCAATATAAATCAGGCAGCTTATACCTGAATGTATGTATGAGCATCTCAGGCAATACAATCACTAAAATTAATAAATTAGAAATTTTAATTAGAATTAACTAAAACAGATACATAAAAAATTCAATTAGTACTTATAGAGAAAATATGATTTTATCCGAGACAATACAATTCATTACAAATGGCAAATGAGATATTTTTATTGCAATAAAATGAGAAAGCTGGTTTTGCAATAAATCAACACTTGGAATAAATTTGACCAAAGTCTTAAATGCAAAAATAAATAAAAATTAATAATAATTTTTAAATGCTTTCAAAAAGTAGTGATTCAAAGTTTGTATTTACCACCGTTTCAGCAGAGAAAATTGTTACCAAATTAAAAAAAAAAAATTTTTTCAAAGAATTTTTTTACTTGTACTTTTTCAAATAATAATCTTTTTAGAAGAGGATTCATTTGAAAAAAAAAGTCGCAATTATTTTACAAGTAACTAAAGGAATCGTAATAATTCTGTTAGAAAGTACAAATTACTAAGCAAATCTAAATCAAATGATTTGTCCAGAGAAGATACACTATGACGTCAGACACGACGTACATGAAATTTAAATTTAAAAAAATGCATAATATCTAAGTTGAATTTAAAAAAAAAGGGGTTTCTTGGTGCATACTAGTAGATTCACAAATTCTTTGTACTAACTTTCATGCTGATGTACTTCGTAATTTTTCCGCTATGCCCCCGACGAAATGCGACCCTTTATCTTCGATCTGAGCATGAAACTACGCATGCGCAATGAAGGCAAATTCACTTTAAACTTAAAAGTTTAAGAAAATTTCAAGGCGATTTTCGCAAAAACGGCTTCGTGGTGCACACCATCACTATTTGTGGATTATTTGTATAAAATTTCATAATCCTGCGTCTTCTAACCTTTACGCTACGTTACCAACAAAAATAACAAATTGCTTATTTTTCTTATATAGATTGCTTGTGTAAACTTAATGTGTATTTAAAAGAAAAATAATAAAACAGTTATCACAAATACACTTGCATTTGATTTAAAGAAAGTAAATGTATTTTTATTATTAATTATTTTATTTAATTTTCAAAATTAATTATATACTGTATTGTGATTTATTGCAAGTATTAAACTAATGCATAATATATATAAAATGTATATAAAATCAAAAGAGATTGCATATATAATACGCCAAAAATAAGGATGTTCGTATAAAATAACAAATTAGTATTAAATTCATTGTGTGCCTTTTACTTTTTTAGAGTATTACATTTATCGTATAAATAAATTCATCACAAGAATAATAAATTTATATCAACATAATTTATTAAATACAAAGTATTGCTAATCAGTTTGAAATTAACTTTTTTTTGACAATTAATTCCTTTAGATTAAGATTTATGATGAAATTGAAAATTATCAATGAAAGATCAGCACCTTTTACAAGGAGTTGTTTACTTTTAATTCGATAAAATTTATCATAACATATCAATCTATTATTTAAACATGTTATGGAACTCTTTAAAAGAAAACTCAATCCACAAAAAATATATGACAGGTATTTTTTTTTATAAATCATGATGCTGGGCAACTGATGATGACTCCTTTTAAACAAGGTCTTCAAAGGTTATTTAATTAATAGCAGTTCAACCTGACGTGGATGTAAATGTAGCTAATTGCCTACTTTATCAAGTGCCAATAACGGATGCTTTTTTGTATGTATGTCTGCATATATCCTTCTGGCCAAATCTTCCTGACATCCTTGCGTAGGTTGAAGATCTTTGGGTGGGCTTTAAGGCTTGGTGATCTTCCATCACATATTTCAGTCTTATGATCTCGCAACTGTCATTCCATTTGGAAACTTCTCAGCAAAAAAAGAATGGAATTTTACAATTGCTAACTTGGAACTAAGAGACATCCGTAGTATGGGAATATTCTTTGGAGTTTTTTCATACTTTTCCTATGCAATAAAACGTACAAATTCTTGAGATATTTCAGAAGAAAAAGGAATACGTAACCGGAAAAAATTGAAGTGCATAATGTCATCAGAGTGTCACTAAAATACAAGATATAGATTAAGTTCAAGAACAGTGAATTAAATATTGTTGAGCAAATAATTAGAGCACGTTATTCGGAAATGTATAGTGTTTAATTCAGCAACAGTATTCGTTTTATTTTTAAATTCCATCAAAACTCATTAAACCCATTGACAATTAAATGACAAAAGAAATATATATATATATATATATATATATATATATATATATATATATGATATACAGAGATGATAGTGAATGATATATATTAATATCAAAATTAGAGAGTCATATCTCATTTGTGTTAATATCTTTTTATGGTGTGTTAAAATTTTGTAATTTCATTTTTGTAATGCAAGGTGAAATTCAGTATACTCTGAGAGATGTGTATAAGGTAACTCGGGTAAGAATTAAACTATACACATTTCGTTAGATATTCTGATATTGAAAATAATTCTTCAGTTACATTTTATTTTCGGAAACATTACGTTATTGCATTAAGGATATTTTTTGGAAATAATGTAACTTGCATGAGTATTGCACAATTAATGAAACGGAAGTTAGTTTATTTCTTCATTCTAGTATGTTACGGTTTCCAATCTTGAATCTGGGCTGGACCGAGGAAGTACTAAAAGATAAGAGTGCACAAGGCCCACTCTAAGGACTTATTTTGCGAAATCAAAAAGGTTTCATTTTCTTTCATTATTTTTTTCTTTTTTGTTCTAATCCAATTATACATTCTGATCTTTAAAGACGATATTGACTGCATTGATTTAATTACCGAAATCAAAAGTTGATGTCGAGTTTTCCCTTCTAGAATTACAATAGTTTTATTTATTTGTAATTTATTTGAATTATCTCTAATTTTTGTTGCTGTTGGAAGTTATATTACCCTTACCAATAACTATGACATCTGTAGAATGATTTGGCCCCCCCCCCAAAAAAAACCCACTTATTTATTATGATATTATCAGTGAAGTTGTGTTATAACACATGAAAGAAAATGACACAAAAATCATGTTTTGAAACTTGTTCTAGTAAGTTTCCTTTCATAGTGTATTTTATAAGAACATAAAACAATTATTTTTGTTAAATATTATATTATAGATTTCGTGTGTTATGAATGCTAATTTTTGTAAACTAGTTTAATTATTTATCATTTTCATGTACTCTTTCCTGTATCATTCTTACAATATTATAAATGGCAAAATGTGTAATACATAATTATTTTGTTATGTGAGATTTGCTTAAAAGCTCTATAAATTAACTTTGCCACGTACCCAGTTTTTATTCGGATCGGAATTGCTTATAATGCTTCTGGATAACTTTAGAATTTCAATTACTGAATCATAAAAAAGGAGCATGAGCCGAACAAGTTTTGATGTTCGAAACATGCTCATAATTCGTTCTGGGGATTTCATTTCTTCATTATGTAAAATACATTTCGCTAGATGACCTTGAAACTTACCTAATGTGCTAAGAGCTTCCATTTATCTGGATATTTTCTATCCTTGGAGTTATATGTGCTGTTTTAATGATAGTAATTTTATAAAAAAATTTCATGAGAGAAACATCTCTTCTTAGCAAAATTTACCAAAGAATATATCGCAAGAATACCACATATACACACAAGGTAATTTAATTTAAAATATTAATGCATTTAGAATGACTCGGAATAAAAAAAAAAGAATGCTTATTTCAAAATACAAGCATAAATTGAATTTTTTTAAGCACCAGAAATTAATTAAGGTGTCAGAGGCTAATAGGCTTTTCTTTATGACTACTGTAATGAAGTTGAAAAAATGTAAATCCTGCGGCAATTAGTACTACCTTTCCTGTTTTGAATTTTTAAAAGAATTTTAATTTTAGTCTTAAGATTGTTAGCTTCAAATTTTTCTTTACAACGCACCTCTTTTTGCGATAAAATGGGAGTGAAGGTAATTTTAGGCCACTTTCGTATTTTTCTCGAAAAATAAATTTTGTTAAAAATTGATTTATATAGGGAAAAAAAGAAACCGAGAAGGGAAATATCTTGATATATAAATTTGGTAAAAATTTATATATTGAGAAGAAAAAAGGAAAAAGGAAAATTACAAAAGTAAATTTTCTGTTCACAAAAATAGTAAAATTGAGCTAAAATTATGTAGTAAAGTTCATATTCTCTTGACTCTTGTTCCCCCTAATCATCTGTACCTTTGGAGACATGATGAACAGGCCACAAATAAAGAAAAATACATATGAAAAATAGCTGTATATGCAGAATATTTAAATAATAAACATATGAAACTAAAGAAATTCACAAGCAAATATTCAGTCATTTGTGAAAGTAAAACAGTTAGTTCAGTAGTCGTATTACCCTCAACTATAAGTTTCAGAAAACACATGAATCATGTTTGAACCATAAACGATTTGAAAAAATTCGTCGCATATTATTGTAGAAATTTAAAAAACTTTATAGAATCAGATTTGTATTACATTTCTGAAATTCCTTAACCATCTTCAAAAAAGATATATTTACCACTTTAAAACAACTACGATAGTCCTGGGTGGCTACAGAAACAAAAATAACCTCGTCCCCAGGAATAATAAATCCCACTCAGTGCATTTCAGTAGCTTCTTCTTAACTTCCTTTTCAACGTAGTTGAGTCAAACGTCTGTTGTTAGTTTTTGAAACTAACACTGAAATTGCCAAGTATCTGTATTACCTACATCGACTGCATTACATTCAGGTATCTCTTATAGATCAGGTATCTTAATTTATTTTTAAAGAATATTCTTTTTATTCACTTTTTTACTTTCATAGTGATGATAACGATAGTTAAAATTCAAAATTTTAAACTCATCGCTTAATTTTTAATAGTACTTAATATTTTCACTTTAGCCTCATTAAAATTGTAATAAAAAATTATGTAAATTAATGGAAACCGAAATTATACAAGATGTTTAAAAATATGCCAACAAATAAATAAAACTTATTCAAATAATTCTCTTATATTACAAAACTGTTACAATGATACTTTACATTATTATATAAGGTGTTACAAAAGATCTCACGTAAGTTTTTTCTGAAACACAATAAATTATTTTAAAGGGAAAATTCAATTTCCTCTAGAAAATTGTTTTTGAAAGTTTAGGCAACAAAATCAAATTAGAACACTGAACTTCAAAAGCCTTTTTTAAAACCAAACTACAAAGTAGCAATTATTTTAACCATAAACATCTTCAACCTGCAATTAGTCTACAAAAATGACCAAAACTAGTCCATTCAAAAGCTTAAATTCCTTCCAAAAATTAATTTAAAACTAACCCATTCCATTTTTGCCTTTATCGCTTCCCTAATTATAACTTAATCTGAAAGGCGAATCCAGAATCCATCTCTGCAAAGCGTGCTCGAGCCAACTTCATTTCCCCCTTTTCTCCAATTAATTTCTAAGCCAACCTGTCAACGTGGAAAACTCACCAAATTATCAACTCGTCAAATGGATATCGCAACCGCAGACCCCTTGTCAATCATTCCTTCTTGAATTATCTTCCTTTCTCGGTCTTATTGGGGATTCTTTTTTACCTACATGTAAGGAGAGATCGACCAACCTGATTTCGCTCTCTTGTTGAGAATGTCACGAGCTGGATTAGATAATTGCAGAAAAGGAAATCAAGAGACAAGAGATAGCACGTAGCTTGAATCTTGATCAGAGTTGCGCTGGATGCTTTGGTTTCTGTTGGAAGCGTGCCAGAGGAACTGGGGAGGAAATGGAATAAATTTTGTTTCTTTTGACTTGATTTTTCTTTAACTTTGTAAATTTTTTATGCTTAAAATAATATGTAAACTCCTTTCTTAAGAGACAACTCAGTAGCCATTTAGTCGTGGGTTTCGTGACTAATGATGTTCAAGTCAAACCGTGGCCTCATGTTTTGATTCCATTAAATGGGGTGCAGATTGATGATGATTGTTGTGTTTGTGAAACGGAATTGGACGTTGAAGTCCTCGCGGGGTACAATGTGTAAGTGTGGGGTACGCACGGTGCGATGTGAAATGAGTATCAGCTCAGGGGTCCTTTTAGTTGCTTGGCCATTTTTCAGAATTACGCTAATATCCTCCCCACCTCCTCGTATTGCTCTAGATCGATATTATCTCAAATCAATTTAAATAATGAATATTTCTTAAGTAATAGTTAAATCTTTAGTAGAAAAAAAGTAATGTTTTGTTTTTTTCTTATAGTCTAGCTCTTGAAAACTATTTTAAGCTGAATAGAAAAACATTTCTTTCAAATGCTTCGAAAGTGATTGTGATTGCTTATTAACATTGCACCGAGAAGCAACATATGGGCATTAGTGACGGATTTTGGACTCGGTCAAATAAAGAGCACAACAACTGAACTGGCACTTCTCTCCAAATTTCACACCAAGCCAACAGGTGGATTTGAGAACTCGACAAGATTAAACTTGCGTGTTCGGCTACATGATGGCTCTTTAGTGGCATCAGAGCTCGAACCAACGCTTCGACGAAAACAACACCAGGCGCGAGTCTGCGACCATGACCACTAGGCTATTGTTGCCACTACATCTGTGGTGACGGAAAAAGAAACAGATAATAAAGTATGCGGAGATTTCAAGTACAAAATATTAATTTCAAATAACGGATCTAAAGGGCATCTCCTTATTATTTCATTCTTTGATAGTTAACACTGTATGTGATTATATTTTAGGTGCATGCTCATTGTATTTTGTCTTTTTTTTGTTTTTTAAAAATTTTTGGTGGGTTTTTGGTTTTTTTTTTTTTTTTTTTTTTTTTTTGCTTTATCCAGGGCTTCAAGTCCAATTTTGACATTAAAATTTAGTGTTAACACATCGATCAATAACTCCCGAGACTAACCCAGAGATGGCGCTCGTAGTAAACCAGTAACCAGGTCTTTCTAGAGTACTAACCTTTGCTTGAAACGTGTCAAAATTTTAAGTCGATCGGACCAGGAAAAAGGTTTTTTGAAGTGAAGTGAAAAAGGTTTTTTCCAAGTGGGTGCCGCGATTGCTTTCGATGGAACAAAAACAGTAACGAGTCGATGATTCAGAAAGCTGTTTATTTCTATTTACTCTTTACTCGCAACAAAAAAGATTTCTTGCGAAAAAAAAAAAAGAAAGAAAGAAAGAAAAAAAAGTTTTTTTTTTTGGGGGGGGGAAACAAAACAAAACAAAAAGATTTGGAAAAGCGTTGGAACGATTGTATCACCCTAAAAGGTGATTAACAAAAGGTGTTATGTTGATGAATAAAAAAAATTTTGCAAAAAAAAATGTTGTTTTCAATTTTAGACTCGGGAGTTATTGATCGATGTGTTAATAATTGTATTAATTTTACAGCAATTATTTCTCCTATATTGATTTTAGCATGGGCACTAAAATATGATCGAAATAATTAAATCATAATTTTTTTGAAACTTCGCTTGTATCTCTTTTGCATATAGGGATTCAATTTTTAACACATAATGTACATTTATGTATTGGTGTTATCACTTTGAATTTCCTTTATTTCACCCCGTGAAGATGTTAAACATAGGTAATTTCGGATTTCTTAACATTTTTACTACTAATATAAACAATAGTACAAAAAAAAATGATATATAAAACATTTATTATTTCACTCCTTTCTCTTATTCAATCTGTTTTCGATTCTTTTTCACGCATTTCATTTTTACATTTAATTTTTATTTCTCAAAAATGAATAAATTTATTTAATAAAAACACCAGAATAGTTCCTAATAATAAGTAAAAAAAATATGAAATCTAATTAAATATCAGAATAAACTATGTACTATGGAGAATACGAAAACATATAACGTTTTCCAGTGAGTATTTAGCATTTTCGATCGATGATTATTTTTAATAATATTTTGAATTTCATTCATGAAAAGTTATTTCGGCATATTATCGCTCCTCAAATTGAAAAATTAATCTTTGATCAAGATAGCTTGTGGTTTAGAAACTTCCAAGTGTTCGGATCGGAAGCTTGCACAGTTTTCAAATATTTGTAAATCAAACATAATTTACCTTTCTGAAAGAATTGATTTCATTCGATTAATTTCGAATATAATTTTTTCCTTTAGTTATCATTAAAATGGTTTAAATAGTTTGAATAGCTATTTTTCTCTTTTTCTGTAATTGAAACAATTGACCTTCAAATGCGAGTCTTTCTCATAAGTATTGTTTAATATCCTTGAAAACAGTAATGAATATATTCGTTAAGTGGTCACATTTAAAAAATTGAGCATTCAATTCCTGTCACATATCTTTTTTATTTTTCATTTACTTAAAAGTCCATTACCATTGTATCAAATTCTTGCTTCCTAAATAAAATCTCTCATAATGAATTCTAGATTTTTGTGAGATTTTAGAGTAATTCCATTTTCAATGTATAATCAGGAAATTTTTCAAAATAAACAGTACATGAAAAGTAATCAAATAATACTTATATTTCAGTAATTTTGTTTTATATTTAGATTCTATAAATTCAATTATGTTTGCTTAGACTTTAATTAGAATTTAAAATAGGCTGAAAAATATTTTTTCCATTTATCATTAATCAAAATAAATCAAGTTCAAAGAATAATTTAAGAACAACCTTTCACATCAAACGAGGCTTTTTAAAATTTATTTCAAAATCTAGAAAACTTGCCTTTCTATCGTGTTTTTGAATGACAAGAAAAAATAAAAATGAGAAAGGGTGACAAAAATGCATATCGGTTTATGCCAAGATAAATTTGGAAGCGAAAAATAAAATTTTACTTATCAAAAATATCATATGTAAAAAATATAGATTAAAAATCTAAGGAAAGCCAAAGACATTTATCTCGATAATTATAAAATACCACTTTTTTGTCATAACTTACACGCGGATTTTTTTTAAAAAAAATGTCAGGAAGAAAAGTTCCAAAAGTTGTTAGTTCCTTCCAAACACAATTCCTTCAAAGAAAGAAGTGTGTTTCTTTGAAATATCATCACAAAAAGTATTTTTTAAAAACGATACAAATCCAGATTCAAAATTACCAGATAAAATATGAAATTTCTAAGAGTTATTATTTTTTTTTTGATAAAATATTTCCCTTTTTATTAGATGAAAGAAATTTATTAGACTACAAAGGGGGGGGGACTCAATTTTAACTCAGTTTTTCAAAGAAACAAGTGTGTTATTTCGTAGTATCATTATAAAATGTATATCTTAGAGATTGTATAAATAAAGGCGCAAAAATTACCGTAGGAGAACATGTGTCAAAAATGCTGACATTGGAGTGTGAGGCCCTTACCACTCCGAGGAGGAACCGGCAGTTCTAAAGAAACAAACTAATTGAAGTGAATTAAAATCATTCTTTTACAGTCATATAAGAAAGCACTGGAGAATTAGGAGACAGAAGAATCGCATCGGTTTCATTCTCACTTCTTCTTTGACTAGTCCGGAATATGTTCTTTACACCGACGACCGGAATCTGCTGGATTCAGCCTGGATCTCTTGCAGACATCATAAATCTGCGGATTCCTTGTCCTCAGTGCAGCTACCCAGATTTCTCTCTAGCCTTGTGCTGGACGCTTGAATCGCACTTTCGTCCTTGGACGATTGGATACTTTTTGTTGGATTATTAGACGACAGGTAGCAAAATTTGATATAAAAAGTATATCACTCCTTATTAGATAAAATAGTCTTGTTAGTCTAATAGAAAATATTTAAAATATGAAAAAAAAAAAATCATGCATCCGATAATTTATACAGAGAATAATTTTAAAACTGTAATGGAATATACTATAAATTATAGCAGAAAAGTACATTAGAATATTAAATATAGGATGGAGAATATTTTAAATACGCTTTGTGATATTTGCATAGAGATAGTTTTGACTTCTTAACTATAAAACACACACACAGCATCTTTCACAGAACATACTTCCCATATGTGTTATAAAACCTTCCCTCAATATAGTACTGAATTGTGTAGTGTAGAAAAAAAAATATCATTTGATATTAATAGTTCAAAAAGTAGTGATATTCTTCATCTAGAAAGAAGGATTCTTGAAATTTTGATCAAATTATATGATAAGCAAAATAGAAAATCACAGCAGGCATTTCTAAAGGATGATTTGAAGAGCGATTATTAAAACTGGATACTTTTTTGGTTGAATTTTATTTTCATTTAACTAATGACAGGTAGAATTGATTCAATGAATAATTGGTAATTTGTGATACCTGTACTAGCTTTCTCGACTTTTGACAGAAGTTACCATCATCACTTTCATATATTATTATTATTATATCCAAGAGACATTGCTCGCCAACTAGCGACTGGAGCATGCATTTAGGTTTCCCAGGAAAGGTTTCTAGCTCAAAAATTCACTTAAGGTTGTTATGGTCTAATGTCATAGTTTGGAGCTAACTCAAAATATATTTTTGAACAGAACGTTGTCCCGGTTTTGAAGCAAATTTGTAACGTTATAATACATATATATTTTTATTATATTGCGTCCTTAAAATTTAGAGAAATTTAAGAAATACATGTTTAACTTCAACGTGTAATGAGAAAATCACATTTAGTATTACAATATATGAGACTAGGCACGTAACATCTTTTCCAACAGAAAAATGTATTAAGTCAGAATTGAGTATAGTAAAACAGATGCTGTTCCTTATCAAATAAAGAAGTCAAAATATAAATTAAGGTTGGAACAATATTCCATTAAAAATATTCTAAAATTGTGCGAGTTCTATTCCATAACATTACGCGTGTATTAAGAATAGATTAATGCATAGGGATTTATTTTATTTTCATTTTACGGCTTCAGTAATTACATTTTACTTAAATATAATCAATTTAATAATTTATCATTTGCTTTAACTCTAATATTTAATTGAACGATTTGTTTTTTTTTTAATCACATACATATATTGTGAAAAGTTGGTATTATTTTTATTCCGGTGCAGCTTTCTGTAAATTTTTTTTTTAGAATTTCAGTTGATTCTTCCCTTTTTGAAGATATGTAAAAATGGCAAATATTGTAAATGATCACTGCCGTAGAAACGAACTTATGTATATATCTAAATTACAGAAAGAGTTTAATTAAACTGCTACATTAGTTGAAATGTGGGGAATTATTTATTGGCGTCCGCTTATTAGTGAAGTACACTAAAAGCTACTATATTTTATGCTAGTCGGAAAGCTTTATGTTAATCGGTGATTAATTTTCAAAAATTTTTTTGAAGTCGTGATAGAATCTTTTGAAGAATAAAAAAATGTTATATGTTGTGAAAGTATTTTAAAATGATTTGAAGTTTGCTGTCGAAAAAGACGAAATTGTCCTGTTAGGCATTACAGTAGCTACTTTGAAGAAACAAATTTTTAATTGCCATGAATGTATAGAAAATCCAGATTTTATAAAGGATCTTTTGACTACAGCGATAGAGACAAAACAACAACGAAATAAAGAGCAAAATGTCAAAAATGTTTTGTGAATCACGAAGAGCAAAATTTCAAGTTCAGAATCAAGGTTAATTTTCTCCATCTAGCTTTACTTTTGATGTGAAGATATAATGCAAAGCGTAAATTTACGTTACCTAGATTGGTATTTAGACTATTTGTCGATGATATAAAACATTCGCTATTTTGTTTTTGGAGTCAGTTCGAACAGATTCATAAATACGAAGAAATTCCGTCCAAAGATAATTTCTAATATTTAATCCTAGCTACAATTGTCGACGCACGTGCGAGAGAAGCAGTTGAAAGTTTTCTGCCAATAGACACCAACTATTTAAAGACCTTTGACGGTCTCCAATGAAGTTTTGGCAGAGAAGGTTTTTTTTTCTCAGTGGAAGTATACATGTGATATCTGTTAAAATTAATTACATCTGTTCAAACTCAAAAAAAAAAAAAAAAAAAAAAACCCGCTAGTATTCTTATATAGTAAACTTGATGGTATATGGTATGGTATTTACACGCTTCGGAATCAGTACGAGTTACACTACTGATGTAAATGCGTCTATTTTATATAGAATGGTAGGCAGAATATTAGGAAGAGCAACTTTTTTCAATTATGAAGAAAAAACGACTATTTTGACGGATTGTGAAAGCATCAATAATTCAAGACTTATATTACTTATATAATTTATATCACTATGAAGCTATAAAGCCAGCTCAGGTGTCGTCCTCGTCACTTGACCGATGTTCAAAATTACGAGGACTGTTGCTTCTAGTGCGACGTTAATAAAAACTAAACTAAAAAGCTACGTATGAAAAGTTATTTTTATTCCTATTAGTCCATTTTTGAATAATAGCATAGTTAAATAGTTTTAACTTATATTTATTTCCTTCTTTTTAGTCTGGGAATTTAAGTCTAGGAAGCAATTACGTCACCTAAAAATTTCATTTAAATTGGACGTGAATGGAAGGCTCGAGAACTCAGACTTCCAATAAAGTTTGTCACTCTTTGAGCATTCCATTGAATTGTATTTCATCGGAGTTATGCATTTATGTAAAGTTTCAGCTTGGATGAATGTTTGAGAAAGTGGGTTAAAATGCAAATACAAGACTCCGGCCTTAGGCCCTCTCTCTCTCTCCCCTCCCCAAAGCCGTAACTGCTTGAATACATCATTTTATTGTATTGTCATCAGAATTAAGCGCGTATGCAAAATTTCAGCTCAATTGTACAACAGGAAGTGGGCTAAAATTCAAGTACAATATATATATATATATATATATATATATATATATATATATATATCACAGAATGTTTCATTCTGACCGCGTGTTCTGTGAACAGAATAACTGCTTTTTCCAAGATGTCATTGTTTCAAATTACATTTAAATTCAAATTTAAATGACAGAACAAAAGACAGGCAATTAATATGCAATCCCTGGGAAAACCAGTCAAAGATAGTATCGAATTCATTAATATTAAGCAGAGGATACGTACTTTTTTATTTAATATCAGTTTAAGGCAAGCACTAGAGCTCTTTTAATCCTATGTAACTGTCAGTCATATCTCTTCTTTATGGTGAACTACATTTCTCTAAAAAAAAAATGCATTTCACGTGCTCTGAGTACGAGAATATTTTGGCAATTCATTTACACATTCTGTCGGCATATTTTTTTAATTAACTATTGACAGGAGTGATGGACCACTTACGTCACAGCAGAAGTTTGAACGACAAAATGAAAGAAAGTTAATTTCACAGTTGAATAGGATGGAAATCCCGCGAGAGACTTTGCAACAATGTAAGGCGGTATTGGGAAAATGCATCGGAACTTTTATCTGATTTCGTTGTAATTTCATTACTTTGTATACAATGCGTCAATAGGTTGATCTAATGAATTTATCGACTCGTAAATGAGTTGTAGAAAGTGTTACAAGATTTTTTTTATGCGTACATTCTTCTACAGGTGAAAATAAAAAGAGAGAACGGAAAAACGTCTCCTTTGTGGGAGAGGTAGAGTGAAGATTTCATACTAAATTTTTTTTTAAAATTGTTTAAACCAATATATTTTTTAGGAGATCGAAATTCAGAGTATCTAATTTTAGATTATATTGAAACTAAATAATTTTTTACTTTCTAATTATATATCTTTTTTATTAATGTAATTACATTTTTCATGTTTTTTTGATGTTAGAATATAACATAGCTAATATAAACACTTTGAATTGTTCTACAATTACGCTGTTATATTTAGTCAGATCTTATATTAATATCTCACTTCATCTATTAATGTCGAACTTGGAAGCAACACGAGGGTTATTGCCAACGGACCTTGTAATTTTGAATCTCGGTCAAGTGACGAGGAAGACATCTGTGTAGTTAGTCCACTGTACTAACTACTACAGCATGTCAACAAGAGGACTTGGAGCCTCTTAACATGCTCAAACCCGCTACATGGCGCGTCTTTAGAAGCATCAGGGCTCAATTCCAAAACTCGACGGAAACAATGACGGCAACGAGTTCGCGATCAGAACCACTAGACTACAACAGCCTCGCGATTCTTAATAAACACGAATTACGTAAATTAATTATACTAGTACGAGATATTTTTCTCAATATAATTTGTTACATACGAAATCCTAAGACGAATCTTTTGAATTTAACGAGCTACTTTGTAAGGTTGACAATTTTGATTTATTTCAAATATTTTTCGTCTCAGGAAAAAAACAGCTCATATCACAGAAATATTTTAAAAGAATTTTTAAGAAGAGAAATAATATAAATAAATGTTGATATAACTGTATTTTTTTGATTATTTTGCTTATATATATACTCAAATATTTTTTCAACTCCTACAAGTATGAAACATATTAAATTATTAAAATATAAATCCACTGAGGGAATCAAAAAAAATTACTGTAAGGTCTTTTTTAAAAAAAAAAAAACCAGAATATACAAACGGTAGTAAAGGTGTACTGAAAGTAACGGTGATTTATTTAAAATAAGTAATATCTCGAAGTTGTGTAGATCGATTATTCATTTCTTGTAAAAATATTTCAAAACCTCATTAGATGTAACTTTACCAAATACGTAACTTAACAGCCAACCTGTGACTTTTCCTTAATTTGACAATTCCTTCATTATCTAGTTATCTGTCAAATTAAGGCATTTTAGGAAGTATCGTGTTATTTATCATCAGAAAGCACGGGAGGTGATTCAAAAAGCACCTGTTTTTGAAAACGGATGGCGTTTTTGAAGCAAGTTAATATTACCGTTGTGAGCGTATCTGTTAAACAGAACCAAAACAAATTTGACACTGATTCATTGGTTATTTTTGATTACTACCGCTTCGGGTTGTCACCGTCTATGAGATTACGATCCATCCGTATACAACAAAAGCCAATAAAATCTATTGGCTGCTTCCAATGTATACTTTCCAAAGAAGGCGAAAACAGTCGCATCGGCTGGAAAAGCTAATTTTTGGAATCCAATCATACTCATTGATTTCTTTCAAAAAGAAAAAGCGACCACTTGATAATATTACAGTCAGTCAAACTACGATTTCCTGAGAAACCGTTATATTACGGTGTATAATGTCACTAAAATATTGTATATGCAAACAAGGGACGTGGTTTCCTCTTATTTAACAAGCAAAAGGAAACCACGTCATATGGTTCGCATAAACAACACTTCAATGATGTCATCTACCGCAATATTTGAACCGCCAGATAATGGCTCCGCTTTCAAAGAAAAATTAGTTTTTCCCCTTTTCCATTTCCCATTCCTAACACGAGTACTTTTTGAATTACCCTCGGAATATTCATTATAATAATTCCCCTTCTGAGCACAATTAGAATAAATCAAAAGTTAGAATTGAAAAATAATTCTTCAAAACCAAGTAGAAACTTACTGCAGAGAAATGAGTTCCAAAAGATTGACCAAAAGTACTGTTCTGACGGTCAAGCAGTTAATTGATCAGGTAATCTAATTGAAATGCCATCTGTGCCTCATTGGAATGAGTTGTTGCGAAGAAGTCTGACATACGTCTTAAAAATATTAACGGATTAGAATCTAGTCAGCGAAAAGTAGGCTATACCTATTTGCTTTATTCATGATGTTCACAGCCCTAATTAAAACAGTCTACAAATTCGTTTTCATTTCTATGTTTTTTTCTGTTTTGCGAAAGTCTGATGCCAGAGGCGCGAGAAATCAAAAACAGCGACAAAAAAATACTATTTGCTACTTCTTAACTATCACGGCTTGCATAATTCCATTTGATGAATAATAATTAAAAAGATATTGAAATAAAAATGATCAAATTAATTACGGAGATCTTTGAAAATACATTGAATGAACTTATGAAATCTTAAGGCTTCTTCTTTTGTACTTGAATCACTGCAACTGATTTTTTAAAGGAATATTTTAAGCCCGTATATGAATCAACTTGTAATGTCTCAATTCCAGGGACCTCAGTAGTTGACTGATATGGCCCCAATCTTTAAGGCCAGTTATGTTCTATATCAGCTTATGAGTTTGAGTCTTCATGGTTCTAAAGAGGTATAGGACAACAAAGAGTGAGTGGTTGATGGAATAGGCTAAATGGTGCAAGATCCTAATGCGGCCATGTTTTGCGAAATAAGGTGTAACTGCGGTCTAGAAGCTTGAAAAATGGAAAATAGGTCGAAAATTTGATTAACAAGATGAAGGGTCAAAAATAGAAAAGGATCGCTAGGGTATTCCAGGAATGCGACACCCGTGTTCACTATAGACTGTAAACCTCAAGGGAAAGAAAAAAGATCGCTAGGGTGTCACAGGCTCTTGATGTCCGTAGCTACCCTGTAAGTTCCTGAGGAAAAAACAGCAAAGAAGTTTCATATTATTGAGTTATTAGCTAAAATGTCAACCTCGTCACTTGATTATGGATCAGTATTAAGATTCGTTTGGTTTTACCATCATCATACTAAATCATACGGGTGCTGTCGGGAACGGATCCTGTAAATTTGAATTGTGGTTCAATGATATATATATATATATATATATATATATAAATTCTAGGAGCGTTTTTTGCTTCGAAATACCAGTACCTTGCATGAATTCCACAATAAAATAGATATTCTTTTTTCCCTCAAAGCACTTTGTGACATTGGGTTATTCGCTCTTCACTAACCTCGAGTACTTTTTGGTAATTTGAATTGTGCTTGAAATAACAACTTCTTATCAACCAAAATTAAACGTTATTAGGTTAGTTAGATGATGACAAAGAGAGTAATGAATTGAATTAGAGATAGTGATATGATAAGAGAAATAGAACTCTGAAAGGAAAACAAAGAGAGATAGAAGATAACGACAAGATTATAGATGTTTTTAATCAGAGTGATTTTAAATGTAATTGACTGGATTGAAGTCAATTGGAAATTACTCCTGATTCGAATAATAGGAGTAGAATCTGCTATATATTAGAGAAGTGCGTGAATTGAAGGAGTGATTTGGTAAGCTAAGACTTTATTATTAGAATATAAACTAGGATGAACTTAGTTAAGAGGGATTTCAGGAAAAAAAGCAATATCTTGCATAGCCTGTGTTGATAGCTAATAAAATGCATTGCCTTTATATTATTTAAAATGGAGTTTTGAAATTAGTGACTATTTAATTAGTCTTTAAAATGGCTGTGGGGCTAAATAATGAAAGAAATATGTCACAACTTAAAACTATCCAAAAACTATTGACATTTATTTCATAAGTTTTACAATGAGATTTGCATCAGAAGAAACTCGAAATAAAATAATTTTAAAATATCATGTTAAATCGAGAAATTAATCTCTGTAAAAACGTTTTCAAATCTACTTGAAATATGTTTTCCGTGTTATATTTGAATTGCTTTATTTTAACTTCGATGAAAAAGGACAGGAAATTTTATTCATATACAATTTATTAACTTTAAACGTCCCCGCCGTACTAATAAAAGATCTTATGCTTACACATACAAAGTTGTAAATAAGGAATATGATCTGTAAATTAAATGTAAAAACAGAAGTGTTGGTAATAAATAAAGAGCTAAGAAACAGGAATAAAATAAAAATGAAACTCTTCTGTTATAAGAGCATTATGATTTCATAAAAATATATTTGCAGGATTCTCTTATGAAGATGTGTATTTATACAACAGAAATACAATTCACTGATTCCTAAAAATTCTTGCCTTAGAGCACCATTTGGTAGTTTCGTTATTCAGATCTCAATAGGTCTGTTCAGGAGATAGGTAACTTAATCATATTTCACAATAGTCCACTTGTGTTATTAACCCACTGACTTACACAACGGCTAATACACAGCCGCACATTTCAAGTCCATTATTACGTTGTGGACTGTGAGGCGGTCTGAACAGCTGTAGCCTCTCAGTGTTTCCTTCTTTCAGTCAATTGATTACGACGCGTTATGAACCATTGGAAAGCTGAGTAATCGATCTATCGAATGATGTTTAATACTTTTGATTGATCTTGATAAATCACCAGTTGTATACACAATTGTTTTTCATGATTTTTCCAACTACTCACAATAGTAAAAATGGCGTACCGTAAGAAATGCTTCAAAAGAAAAGTTTAGATTATTTTTCTTCGAATTTTCTTAAGCTCATTTTCTTAAAATGAGATAGTAAATACAAGGTCGACTATGAGGGAAAATATTAGTAAATAAATGGATTAATAATTATTTACTCTTCTACATGTGAGCCTATCGAAATACTAAGGCTATTCACAATAAATGAGTAAGTGAGTAAATTCTATTCACAAAGTGAGCTATTCACAAAAAAGTGAGCTATTCACAGTAAATGAGTGAGTTTTATGGCGCAAGTGCCAGATATGACTATATCTCGCCTAACAATGTATAACTGTGCTACAGACTCTCGAAAAAAAAAAAAGAGTAAAATGGAGAAAAATGGATAACAAGAAAGAGGTTCAAAAAATAGAGAAGGATAGCTAACTAACCCGGACGCGTGTCACTTGCATTTACCAAAGACAACAAACCCCATGGGAAAGAAAAAGATAGCTAGGGTTCCTCGGGGTCCTGATGTCTGTACTTACCTTTAGAAGTTTAGCCCCTAGAGGATTTTAATTTCCAGAGGAAATTATTCTTTAAAAATTTGAAAGCACGTTCGCTTCTTTTGTCCAGATAAAACTAGTTTCTTCTCAGGATTGCATTAAATAAACAACAACAATAAATTCATTGAGGAAGAAGCATAAAGAAGGAACATTTCATAAACGTTTCAGTCGTGAAGCATTAAGTGTGAATTTCAAAGCATTTACAATTAAAGATAAATGTAAAAAGCAGATTAAAAACCATTTGACATAGATAAATATATAGCTGTTAGAGGATTTCAAGTTTTTACATAACTCGTGATTCATCATTCTCTGAAACATTCGAATTAGCTGTTCCTTCTTCGTTCGTCATTTCTAAAGTTCCAAGAACTGGATCAGAAGAAAAGATAATAAGGAGAAAAATTTCCATTTGAAAACAGTCAAACTATACATGACAAATCTTCCCGAGGATTAAATTAATTGCATGTCAAGTAATCATGTGGTGCAGACCCATTTAGCTGTGATATCAAAAAGTGTTCTTTCAAACGACTTTTGGAATCCTTAGCCTTTGGCTGAGGTAGTTGATAAGGGTACGTTTGTCAAATTCCTTCCTAATCAACGTGGGTATTTCTTTTTAGACAGAACCAATTTACAAATCCACTAGGCTACGTTCTCAATAATTAATCAAACAGACACAAAATTCAATCATCGGAGTTAAATTCGTGTAATTTATCTGCTTATCTTCCTCAAAGACGAACCAGAAGCAAAACAATGCATATCAATTAATTAGTCGCAGAAGATTACACCTAATTGATTCCGATTTTGAAATATATTCAGACAAACACATATAATTACATGGATATTTATTCAAATGAAAGGCAAGATATATATATATATATAAAGAAAAGTTAAAATTGCTTGCAAAAGTTTAAAAAGGAAGACCACAAATATTCCTTGAAGATTATAAATAACTGGCTTTGCGGGTGGAAATATTTTGAGAGTTTAGAGACGGAAAAGGGCTATTATTCTTTTAACCATTTGCACACCGTTGTAGTCGATGATGCAACATTTGAAATATGAACTTTAAATCCCCTGTCACTGCAACGGCAACATGCTTGTTTTGCTTATTCGAGCGCTTTTATGTAAATTGTCGCGTATGTTTATCACTGCAGTTTCTTTGACAGATAGGAACAAAAACAGGAAACTAGTGATTTTTGTGATAGTTGCTCCGGTAGACCCTGTAAGCATATGGTTCATTGTTTCCAACATTATCTCGTTATGAGAAATCACCAAACTTAAAATTTTCATTTTATTGAAGATTTATCAACTTCAACTTGTTTTATGTAATGAAGCTGAGAAATAAATATTTGGTCTTTTATTGCAGTAACCATACTTTTTTTTTTTAATATTATCTATGTACACTCGTACGTAATACAGAGCTGGAATTATTGGTGTACTTACTATATGATTCATTAGGCTAGTTGATTGATTGATTTTATTAACGTCGCTTTAGAGGCAACACGAGAGCTATTGGAAACGGGCCTCGCAATTTTGAACCTCGGTCAATGGACGAAGACGATAACACCTGAGCTGGCACCTCCTCTTTTAGCTTCCACACCACGCCTTGGAAGGTCTTTGAACTTCTACAGATTTAATGTCCATCAGTCCAGACTGCACAGCGAATCTTTAGTGGCACCAAGACTCGAACCTACGACTCGACTAAAACCTCCGGCCGTAAGTCCGTGATCATGACCTCTAGGCTAGTGTAGCCACAACAATAGGCTAGAGTCTAAAGGGTTAAAATACTAGACTCTTTTAGTACTTCACTAACTCTTGTTAATATTTTGTGAGTCATATTTAAGGGGGCTCTCGCTCTAATCACTGCGAGAGACCTCCAATTCTCTGTGGTTCTGGAAGCATCTGGGGAAAAAAATGCATGGAGCCTTTTTCAAATAAAAATAAAAAAAAAGTTAAATATATAAAAAAGAACTTGAAACACTTGGAAAATATATAAAACCCTTGGAAAGAAATGTAAGCAATGTCACTTAGTCTTGTCATTGTAAGTTTGTAATGATCACTAATTGCGGTTAGAAAATTACCGTTGAAAAATGACGATAAATTAAACCTTAAGGGCTTAGTAGGTAGCATTTTGATAAAAATCTCTCGAGGTAAAATTTCAGGTAGGTCTTCCTTTAATAGATTTGTCCGAAACAGGAAGTTTTCTAATAGAAATAATTGTTTTACTCTACTTACTACAAATTCAACAATTTTCCTTGAGAGAATCTGTAGCACGCAAAGTATTTTGGGTACAACCACGTGTAGATTTTTAAAAATATCTCGCGATGCATTTTTTTTTTCTTCAAGAGAATAATGGTTGATTCAAAACTAAGAGATTCCTGTTGAGAAAATAATGAATTTTTTAATAAGCTATTATATATGGAATCGTAAAATTATGTAAGTATTATAACTAAAATAAAAACTTTAATAAATGAAATGGTGCTGTTTTAGTACTACGTAGCTTTCGGTTAAATTTTATTTAGTTATAACTTAAGAGGTAATGACATATTTTTAAAATATTTGATAAAAAGCTTATTGCAAAAATATTCAATTTCTCATTTGTAAAATTGCTCTTATTGTGGGAAGTGATGCTGATTTCGAGTTGTTTTGCATTAAAATGATTCCATGTTGGAATTGATTAGCAACATTTTAAATTTACAATTGAAATGTAGGAAGCATTTATTATATTGTTTTGTTTCCGAAATTTAAAAGCAAAATTATATTGATTGCAGACTTATCTTTTAAATGTTATTATTATAAATTTAATCATGTTGAATATTGAAATTTGTAGTCGATTTTATATATATATATATATATATATATATATATATATATGGTTTAAGCGTATTCATCTTTTGAGTTCCTGAAAGATGAATCCCAAAATAAAATTCCTTTTCTTATGGCATTTATGTTGTAAAAATTATTCGTAGGACTTAAGATATTTGTGTGCCTTATAATGATATTCTTAATCATTTTATTGAACCATAAAAGTATTTTTGTTAATCAAAAAGTTTTTCCCCCCCTCAGTATTGAATATGGACATGATTTTTCAGATAAATTTGCATTTGAATACCATTTTTAAAAATAATATTTCATAAATATACAAAATATTTTATTCCAAATATATAAAACAATGCACAAAAGTAGTGAACTAACTCTTTGAATGATGTTACTGTACATTTTCTTAGGGAGAAAAAAAAAAATTTAGAACTTTTTAATTTTAGGAAAAAAACTTTATTTTTTTTTTTTTTTTTTTTCATATAAAAATGATTTTTTTTAAAGGTTAGGTATCATTTCGAGAAAAAATATTTTTGGTTCTCTATATGCATAAGTACCTTTACAGAAGCATTAAAATTTGGAATCATATTGTGAAGAAATTTTCTTTAAAATAGTACCTAAAAATGTAATATATTTCACAAATCATATCTATATTCAACTAAGAGAAGAAAAAATCTTTGTGACAAAAAATACTTTCATTATTTTATAGAATGATTAAAATAGCGTCATTAGGAACACAAAAAAGTCAATTAATAATATGAAAAATATGTACATCACAAAACCAAGGAGTCTTAGTTATGGTATTCCATAATTCCTCGCATGTCTTGGTATCCTTTATGTGAGAAACGAATTTGGCTGCACAGGTTTTAACAAAATCAAACGGTTTTCAGGCAACTTTTTGTATTTTAAGGCAAGTTCTAGTTTCTTATAATCAACTTATGCAAAAAAAAAAATGATTGAAGTAAAAAATTGTTTCCCCCTATTTTTTAATGAACACTTAAGTTGCAGCCTAGTCAGCTTTAGAAAAAAAAGGCAATATATCCTCCTTCCTCTACGAAGTCAACCAATTAAACGACAACCAAATGAGCTTTTTATTTAAATTTTTTTGTGAAAGACGATATGCTACTTTGTTATACATATCAAATTCAAAAATTACGGAAGAAACTTAAGGAACTTGTTGCTTCAACTAGGGTGGTCCATCTTTTCTAAATGCAGTTTCATTCCTTATTAACTAGGCACGTTCTTCTTAAAAGTTTAGATCTGAGCCACCTAGTGGTCAAACCCAATCCAATTACCAGTTACGAAATGGCTGTGGATTTGTCGCTTGCTTGTGTACCTAAATAGAAAGAGATTAGAGTAGATAACAAATTGCGAATGCAGTCACCTTTCAATCTCTACTACGACACTTGGTGGGGCAACTTGATTAATTGCCTCGCCTATGATGGATCGGTAACGACCACAAAAAAAAAATAATAATCTGCTTTGATGTGATTGCAGCAAAATAATCTGTGATTGTTAGATTTCTTGGCTCAAAGGCATTAAATGCAGAAATTATGGTTTAATGCGTTGGAGCACATTATATCTTTTTCTGATTGAAAGGAATTTGAAAAAAAGTGCGACGGACGTAATTCTTTTCTGAATGGAGAAAGGTGGGGCTGAATTTGATTATTGTGTTCAATTTACAATTAAATTGGATTTTTAAAATTTGATTTGAAAATGGTGTAGGTTTAATTGGAGAGAGGTTATTATACGTGGGCTGATTATGAGATGGCAGAAGTATAAATCGGAAGCTTATCATGGTATTGTGTTTTATAAACGCCACATTTCATAACTTTTTAAAAATAAATCTTAAAATAGTCATTTACACACACACAAATATATATATATATATATACATATGTGTGTATGTGTGTGTGTGTATCATGACGTTGAAAGCATTTGACGTTCATTCCTCTCTGCACTATTGTTATATTAGAGCAAACGCTATCGTTAATTTTTTGTGTGTTTTATTGGAAAATGTCATTTTTCTTGAATAACTCTTTTCGGTAGTTTTTTTTTTCCCCCATTTTCTTCATTTTCTTTGTTACTTTTTGGGCGTGGTAATCGAACGGTCATGGTCGAAAGCTCTTGGCCGCCGTTTTTGTCCGTCGTGTCATAAGCTCGAGTCTTGTTTTCTCTATAGACCAGCCATGTAGTGGGGCTCCTAGTTCTTCATGGTCATGGTATGGAAGTTATGAAGGAACGTGCCAATTCAGACATCACCCTAGTCACTTCGCCGAGGTTCATAATTATGAGGTCCGTCACCAATAGTCCTCCCTTTGCTTTCAAATGGGAAGTCACTAAACAATCCATCAATACTTGCATATTTTAAATAAAATAACAAAACTTTAATGATTGGTAAATTTAGTTACCCTTAGATTTATTTTTTTTGACTGATTGCTTATTAACATCGCTCTTGAAAGCAGCTATTGGTAAATAACCTCGGTCAAATGATGAGAACGTCACCTGGGTTATCACAATTCCTTCCTCTTCAAACTTTCCCACAATCCTTTCGGAAGGAATTGGAGCCTCAGCAGATTTAACGTGTGAGTAAGTGAGTAAAAATAAAGGTTTATGGCGCAAGAGCTAATCTAGCTATGCTGCTCCAAGCAATACGTATCTGTGATGCAGATGTTTGAAAAAACTGAAAAAAGGTAATTGGTTGACGAGAAGGGTCGAAAATAGAGAAGGATAGCTAGATATCCTTAGGACGCGTCACCCCTGTTTACCAAAGTCAGTAAACCCAATGAGAAAGAAAAAGATCGCTAGTGTATCTCGGAGTCATGTAGCCCATACTTACCTAAAGAAGGTAAGCTCACGAGGGAGGATTTAACGTGCATCAACCCCGTTACACGATAGGTCTTTAACAGACACCAGAACTCACACCAAGACTCGACGGGAAAAACAAAGGCTGTGAGCTCGCAACTATGACGACTCTTCAATTACTCTTAGGTCAACTGTCACTATATTACATATTAAAACGCCAATTTGAAGGTCCACCCAATAAAAAACACATATTTTCAAAATAATTCATTTTACTGTTTCGAAATGAAAAATGCCAGGGATAATAGTCTTTATATTGCTCTATATCCCAAAAAACCAATCAATCAATGAAAATATCAGGCAGTAACAAAACATTTTTAATAAATATTAGAATAAATTTTATTTGCATTATGATTTGAAATAATAGCCTTGGCTGCTCCATTTCCAGTATAAATCGATCAATCAATATGATTTATTTAAAAAATATTGTTAAAGAGAAAAAGTTGAATATAAATTTCTGATATGTGTGCAAAATTTATCCAATTCTTGAAGTTATAGGCATGTTTTCAACAGTTATGCCATTTTTTAAAAATACTTCAACATCATTCAATTCTTTGGAAATAGAATGTACAGAGTTCTTAAAATTACTGAAGAACTAGTAGAAATCTTAATAAATATTAAGTAAAATATATCTTAACTAATTAACTGCCTGAATTAATAGCATGTATTAATAAATCAGTGCAGAAAGTTTACTTCATAAGTAGATTTTATCAGTTTATGGGTTTAAAAAGAGGGTAAAAAAAGAATTAATATCTTTTAAATTAATTGTTTTAAAAACTGCACGAAGAAATGTAAGTAATTCTCAACATTTTGCCTTATTTTGTTCTTTAATTTTATCAGTGCTTATAGTTTCAATTGACTTTTTAAAAATTTTTAATCGCGAGAAAAAAAGTTGTCAGTTATCAAAAAACAAAGACTTGTTTCTTGGCTCTTTTTTATTGCGCTTCCATACGATTTTATTTCATTTTCTTAATTTAAATTAATCATACAATTTTTATGAAGAATGATCTTTCTACAGATGCATTTTTTTTTCAACTTAAGAGTTCACATCTGAAACACTTTTTCATTTTAGAGCGATGATTCTTAAACTGCTTTGCAACCAAAATATGATAGCAAAAATTTAATGTATATACACAAATTCAAAGAAGTGTTTTAGTCATAATATAAGCATTTTTCTATAGTCGTTATTTTTAACGTGTTACATGTTTTGCTCAAATTGAACTGTTAATCAGATTTAAGTATTAAAAAAATATCACTTAGCGCATTATTACAGTGGTGTTGAATGGCAATTTCGGAATGAAAATATAATTGCAAACTCTGGTAATCGGAAAGAATATCTAAGATGTATAAAAGAAAATATGGTAAGACATTTCTTCAGTTTGGGCTTTATTTCTAGCAACTGTGATGGTAACGAACAACCTCTTTGTTTAATTTGTAATAAAGTTTTGGCTACGGAAAGTATAAATACGTCAAAATTAAAGCTGCATCTTGAGTCCAAACATCTTTCGTACGTCATTAAACCAAAAGAATATTTCGCACGACTGTCAAAATCTTTAAATAAAGAAAAGCAACATTTTGAGAAATTAATCATTTTTTGCGAAAAATATTTACCTGTATCATATAAAGTTTCATATTTAATTGTTAAAAATGAAAAGCCATACACCATTAGAGAAGATCCTGTATTACACACACACACACACACACTTCTTGCTTTTAAAGTTATAGAAATACTTCACGGAATTAAATATGGCGATGAAATTTAAGAAATTCTTTCGTCGAATAGCAATAGTCGCGCCCATAGTAATTAATTATTAGTCTAACAGAAAGTCGAAAATTTACATTTTATTTTTTAATATCAGTTATCATTAATAACTGATATTTTAAAACTAGTTTAGATGTTAGTATACGTTAGATATATTTATTAGGAAAACATCGATGAAAAATTGTTACCTACCCAAGAAGGGGCTATTGTTTTATGTAGATCATTTTTGGTGTACCAGATCCCTTTTTAATTTTTTTTTATCAATAGTTACAATTTTAATTACATTTGGCTTACATATATTCAATTTAATAATTTATCTCTTCCTTTAATTTCAATTATATGCAAAAGATGTATTATCCAATTTAATAATTTATCGATTGCTTTAATTTTAACTACATTTAGCTTAAATACATTCCAGTTAATAATTTACGTTTCCTTTAATTTTAATATGGAAAACGTTTACTATTGTCCATTTCTCAATATTTCATCGTTTACTTTAATTCATAAATTTAATTGAGTATTTAATGATAATTATAAAAAAAGCACACCTTGGTTAGTTAAATCTGTTTCTTGCAAAACCTTGCATATAACTTTTTAATTTATTTTTTGTTGTTCTTTGGAAGAGCATGCAAGAGAGGAAGGCACATATAGTAAAGTTGACGAATTATTTTAAAACTGAAGGTTTTTAATGGGAAAATTGCTTTTGAGTGTGCCAGATGGTGCAAAAGTGATGACAAGTGAGATTATCGGTTTTGAATCGTATGTTAATTTTTTAAAATTTAAATATTTTTTGTATTCTTGAAATAAATTCTAAGACTTCCTCTTTTCATTTTTTTTATTTTCTTATATATGATTCTCATTTCAATCATACTTTTCATTATAATTGTTATGATTTCAATTACACATTTTGTTTTAAGGGGCTTCAATGATTGATTAAAGTATTTTTTTTTATTATATGTTAATTTGATACAAAAGAATACCAGTTAATAATAAAAATTATGAATATTTCATTTTAATTTAACAAAAAAGTTTTTATTATAAATTAAATAAAGTTTAAATGTATTAATTTTTACAATAGATTAGAAATTAAAAACAATATAGTTTTTTTCGTGCATGCTTTGGTTGGAAGAGAAAGAAACTAAAAAATTTTAAGAGAGAACGGGGTCGTATGACTAAAAAGTTTAAAAGTCAATGGTTTAGAGAGTAAACACTGGGACATATTTTCTAACCTGTAAAACAGAAACGATAATCATGACCGATCTTTAGAATTCGCTCATGTTAAAAATGCAATTGTGGATTACCCATAAATAATCAGGCACTTCAGTTCACGCTTATAATTTGAATATCAAACTAAAAACAGTAGACAAGTCTAATTCAATGGACGCATCTAAAAAAGGAAAGGGAAACATGCAAAAAAAGGAAATGAAGATTTGCGGATGTGTTCCATTAAATGCGGGGAAAAAATTATCCTCAAAAACAGATATTAATTCCTCATTCTTTTTTAAATTCTAAGAGCATTTAGTTTTCATTTGTGACCATTTTCTTAACGGAACTAACGTTTTTATTCGATTATGAAAAATAATAAATATCTTATTTGAACTTCGTACGGGTGCATCTTATTTTATCTTTTTAGGTCCTATATTAACGCATGCATGCTTTCGTTGATAATTATCAAGTAATTTATCCCAGCTTCTAGAATTTTATAACTTAAGTACAATATGGAAGAAAAAGAAAAAAAAGTTGTTTTTTTTCCCATCATTTTCAAACAGAATAAAAGGAATATATCAAAATCATTTCAGAAGTGAGTACAATATGCATTATAAACTAAGTATACAAAGCATCGATGTAATCTTTGATGTAATTCTTCAATTATTTTTCATGATGTTTTATTCGAATTTACCACGCCACGGTAGCCAAGCGGTCATGGTCACAGACTCGCGGTCGGCGATTTTTGTCACGTCGTGGGTCGAGCCTTTATGCCTCTAAATGCCCATCAAAAGTCTTCCCGTTAGCGTGGTAAAGTTTGGAGAGGGGGGAGGGCAGATCAGGTGTCGCACTTGAATTATAAAAGTTGCAAGTTGATTCCGAAGGCACGGAACAAAGAGAGCACTGAAATAAAATTTACGCCACTAAAGACTCACAGTGTAGCGCAACTATGCACATTAAATCTGTCGAAGTTCCAAGTCATTCCGTTGGCGTGGTGTGGAAGCTTGGAGATAGAGAGGTTAGCTCAAATGTCGTACTTGTCACTTGACCGAGGTTCAAAATTACGATACCCGTCACCAGTAACTGCGTGTTGCTTCTCAGTGCGACGTTAATAAAAAAAATCAATTAAATAAAATCTAAGAATTTGAAAAAAATAAGGATTTTCAAAAGGACAGAATCAAAACTCTTGAAATTTAAATGTAAAGTTCTGAACACATTACTCATATAAGAGCCAAAACTCGAAGAAAGGAAAGGTTGTTCTTATAAAACATTGTTCTAATATTTTCTTTTATATTTTCATTCCTTTTGCAACATTTGGCACTAATGGTTTTTTCTCTATCTTATTAAATATAAATGCGAATGTATATATAATAAAAAGGAACAAAATACCTCTCAGGAGCGAAGCACTGGTGTATTTATATTTTGGATATTTGAAGTCTTTTTTATTTCCCTGTGGTTTTTTTCAAAATTGTGTCAAGGTCATAATTTTCCGATCATGTTCTTAAGTCTTGAATTTTTATTTATTGATCAAATACATGTATCTTCGTATAAACTTTTCCTGTTATTCTTAACATAGTATTACTCAAATTGCTTCTAAGAATCTCTTATTTTCTTGATGTATGTAATATGTATTTGCTTATCTCAAAATTACCTTTTGATTATATATTCTTATGTAATGAATACTTCCTTCTCCAAAAATTTTTTGACTTCCTGACCTTCCTTCCAGTCCTTTGCACATTTTTTTACTTTCTTTCCTTTTCATTTCTAAGAATTTGCACTTTTGAGTATTAAGATTGAAGTATTTCTTATAAGAAATAATTTTTTTCCCTCATTTTTGTGCCTATTGAAAGTTTTATTTATTTATTTTGTGCAAGTGCTTCAACTTTCTGATTTCTAAATTTTAGATTTTGCAACTAATTTATATTGAACTAATTTCTTATTTAAAAAAAACCCATCATAACTCTCGAACTATCATAACTCTCTGATTCTACGAGTCTAAATATGGGAAACGGATTGGTAGAAATAGTTTAAATAAGTCTAAGCTGGACTATAATTATTATGAAGCAATTTACTTACAAAGAAAATCTGAATTATCATAACTCTCTGAACTTATAAATCTAAGCGCCGATAACAGATTGGTAGAAATTGTTTAAATATCAGTTTTATTTAAGTTGCATTATAATTATGCTAAAAAGTGACTTTTAAGAGCTAACCAATACGTGTTTGATATGTAGTACGCACCTAACTCGTGCAAAATGAGCTGCTGATAGCATATGATGGTTCTCAAAACTGAATCGTCTGTAATTTAAGTTCCTGATCGGAACCTAGACTGAGATTTACAAAGGAAGTATAGTTTAATAAATGCTGCTTTCATGGATTAATACTGATTTTGCTGTCAGTTTACTTATCGGATCACGATTTTATGACGCATAGATGAAGGGTAGGTCATCGAAACCCGCATAACTGAGATTTACTCCATTAAAATCGAACACGCATCTTAAAATGGTAGACGGGTATAGTTTGGGAAGAAGGAATGATCCAACAAAAGATAAGGACAGGCATTAAAAAATGCTATTTTTCAAAATACCTAATCTGTTCCTGATAAATGCCCATATATATAAATATTCTATATCGCCGGTAATTATCGTTTTCCAAAAAGGGAGAGATTTCTTATCGAACAGCAGACGAAGAGGGAAGGGGTGGCAAGGAAAGCTATTGTTGCCCGATAAAACCGGTTCAAACAAACCATAAAATTATAATCGCTTAAATCGTCTATGAATATCAAGCACAAAAGAGGTAAGCATTAATGATAGATTACATTAATCAACTTTTTCCTCCGCTATGTTCATTTTACATTTTGGAATTTGCCTTCATTTATTTCGGCTATTGTTATGACCAGTAGTCGATAAAAAAAATATTATCCATGTCGTGACAAATTGCACGACTTTAAAAAGAAATTTCGATCTTCTCATTTGAAGGCATGGAAATAATATCCCTAAAGGTTTTTCTTTCGATCCTATCCATCCGGAGTTTGTTGGGCAAATTATCTAGAAAAGGGTTTTTGACCTGACCCTTAGCCGATAAGTCTGCCCCCGAGGACTTTTTGGACTTACGCCGACCATTTTTCAACATTAATTTGTTTGGGAAACAGAGATGTACCCAAACTCTTCACTTAATAATTGCTATTGATCTTTTAAAACCTCACGAGGAAAAGCAATTTTGAAGTAAATATGAGTTATTCGTGGATCAATGGACTTCCTTTGAGGTATCCAGATGATTTAAGATCGTTATTGGCGTTCGGTTTCTGTGATGAATACTGTATGCCGTCATTGCCGGCTTAATTTGTTTAAGCAAGGAGAGGTTATGATCTTTCTGTAATGAATATTTTAATTAAGTCTTGATTTTGATTTATGATGATCTGGAGTTACACTACGAGGTTATCGGCAACGATCTGGTACCACTTCGAAAAAAAAATGTTCCAAGAACAACAGAGCGGAAGCATTTATGCAAATTATGGCCGAAGCTTAAGTCAGTCTATCATTTTAATAGGGCTGATGCGTGAGAAATAGCAATAAAAGAACCTGCAAGTTTTTTCTTCACTTGCACACAGTTGATTCCAGTTTTAATCCTCAGCGTGCTTTAGCATAGACGTATTCCATCAATTGATGGATGGATGGATTAACTTTACACTAAGAAGCGACACAAGAGCTAATGGCAACGGACCTCGTAATCTTGAGCCACGGTCAAGTGACGATGATTATACCTGTTCTGGTACCAAACTTCCATGCCACCTCCAGATTTCCACGCCCTCCAAGGGAGGACTTGGGACTTCGACTAGATTTAACGTACATCAATCTCACTACACGGAGGGTCTTAAATGCCATTAGGGATTGAACCCACTACTCGATGAAAACAACGTCAGCTGCGCAACCATGAACTAACACAGACGTAAAAAATTTGTACATACTCATTATTCACATCATATTGGCTTAAACTCAACAGAATTACCCAAGTAGGGCGTAGCTAGAAGAGAGAGGAACAAAGGGGACATTTGGAGTGCAGCATCCAGTGAGCGCCAAAATTAATTTTAGAATGAAATGTTTTCCATTCTTAAATGAACTAAAAGTAAACGAAAAAAAATTAGCGTACTTAGACCATGATTCCATCTGCATGAGGATATCTTTTTGATTTAGGAGCTCTTATTATTAGTTGCATATATCCAATAGAGAATTTTTCACCTCGTCTTCTCTAACATGCTTGACTCCAACCCAGAAATATTTCTGACGTTAAATTCAGCGAAATTTTGAAAATATACGCATAAAAGTACTTAGTAAACGAAAATTTTTAAGAATTAATTAAAATGAAAAGTGTGAATTTTTTTCTTTTTATTACTATTATATTAAATACATTTTTGAAATTTTTTTTTCCCCTCCCCATTGTATGCTGGCAAATAAGGAGTGCGAAATCTTCAGCTATTCCCGGACACTGATAATCCTAGCAATGTCTCTGCACACAACCAAACAACTTAAAAGAATGATTTCTAAAATGAATTTTTCTCATATGGATAATTTTAATAATAACGTCGTACTTAGAAGTAACATGATGGTTATGGGTGAGAAATCTCGTAATTATGAATTGATATTACATATTACGAAATATTAGGGAGAGTAATTACTTATGAAGGGGTTTGATTCCGAAATGAAAAGATTTACGTATATGTATATGAAGCAAATCGTTAAAGATCTGTGATTGTGATAGTTTATTAACATCGCACTGAGAAGCAATAAGGCTATTTGCAGTGGACTTCGCAATTTTGAACCTCAATCTAGTGACGAGAATGACATCTGTGTTTCCACGACCTTTTCCAAACTTTCACACCACGCCTTTTGGAGGGCTTTAGGTCTCGACCAGATTTAACGAGCATCGATCCCGCTGCAAGGCGAGTCTTTAGTTGCATCAGTACTCGGACCGATGCCTCGGAGGAAACAAAGCCGCGATCATAACCAAAAGGCTACTGTGGCTAATTTTCTTTTAAAGAAAGGTTAAATTTTAATTTATGGGGTAGAGATTAATTTTTCAAAAGCATGGAACTTTAAAGGGTTGATGATGATACAATAAATAATGCATAGAAAAATATCTGTTTAGAATAAAAATCGAAAGCTTGTTTGTGTGAAATTAAATTTACAATTCGTTTCACAGTCATTATCATTCATTAATATACTTTCTATCAAACTGGAACTTTATTTGTGAATGCTATTTTAGAAATAAATTTTTAAGATCATTCATTGAGAGTTACCAAAAGTAATTTGTTTTATATATCTTAAAAATTTTCGATCAAGCCTTAATAAGCTAAAATGCACTTCAAATATAAAGTAAGTATCTTTACTAATCTCTTATTGTTTTTTATTTTCATAAAAAATATTTAGAACTCTTACCAATAATTCAAGAAAGCTTCAAAGCAGCATAAGTCTATTTTAATAGTATTCTAGTTTATATAGTCTATTTTAATAGTTTTTATATAGTTAAAAATAAATAATATATTTAAAATGAAGGAATATTCTTAAAAATCCTTTATTTTGTATTTACAAATTATTCAAAGAGAGAAGACAGATTGAATGTTGACTTTTGCCCCCCTCCCCCCTTTTTTTAGTTAGTTACCTTAATAATTTTTTATTGTACGAAAAATTGGTGAAGAAGAGAAAACGAACGTATTTCTTTTACTGATGGGTTATGGTAAGAATTAACTTAAATATGCGTATTTCAATTTCCTCTTAATCAATTTATTACAGTTAGTTAGGAAACAATGTTTAGTTAATTTATTGTGCGAAAAAGGAAGACAGAATACGAATTAAAACCCAACCAAATACTCGGCATGGACACAAAAGAAATATCTTCACAAAAACCTAAAGGAATTCCCCTGTTGAAACACCATATCGATTAGTCAAACGCAAAAATCGATACTTAGATTACCTGACTGCCTCTTCTCCATAGTTACGACTTCCAGACTGATATTCTCGACGCATGCGCTGATTTTAATATGATAAACACGAATAAGAGTGTTCAATGGTTTACGTGAACAACTAAATCGATAATGCAATGAACCGTTTATATCAGTGCGCTAAGCAGCTTCTTTGATTCGTTCAACACATCTGCAGCGAGCTCGCAGGCCATTCACAGGTCACGTTACATGAGAGGAGCGTTTGAGACGTTTCATCTGATTGGTCGTTCCTGTTTTCCTTTACACTGGAGATTGGGATTTGGGAATTGCGTGATTAAAATAAAAGGTTTTCCGGTGGTATGCGCGTCTCTGTTCTTCGAAATCTTTATTCCGAGCAAATGTAAGTAAAATCGTAAAATACGTGTGAGGATTTTTTTTTCTCTTTATTATTACGTCAAAATCGCATGCGACAACCTAATTTCTGTTTGGGTAATATAGAATTTTGTTATTGAAAAACATGGGAAATGGGATGAATACAGATGAATAATGCGTTCCCGGAAACTTTTGCTTTTAGATATTCGAATTAAGAGCTGGAATATAAATTACTGAATAAGAGGGCACGTGTATGTTGACTGCAATTTTAGAAATGTTATTAATGAGGAATAAAGAAAATCGATACACTTTGTTGGGCAATCTAAAGAGCTTGTTATTTTTCAGCAAAAGTAAATGGATATCCTTTTCAAAAAGAGTTTGAATAAAAATAAAAAGTTAGTTTTTTTTTTACATAATTACCCTAAAACTTTACAATATTTCGACATAATTGCTTTTTTGATTTTATTTGATTGAAAAAGAATATAAAATTTGTCCAATAATTGCTTAGAAGATAATACAGACGGTTTTAATAAATTGACACTTTTACAGAACATACATTTAATTTTATAGTTTGCCATGTGAAGAATATTTAACATGTTCTTTTTTAATCCATTAAACATGTCTACTTTACCTATATTTATAAATATTCTATAAAAAATGTTCTGAATTAGAGACAAAAAAAAATTAGGGGAGGGACAAATAAAACAAATCGTTTTATTCAGTTAATTATCAAGATATATCTCTTTACATTAACTATGACAGACTTACAGAAAAAAAAGCATTCCTAGCAGAGAAATAACTTTACAAAAACAGTATGTTTGGTAATTAAAATACTTTAAAGAATTTAGTTTCCTAACTGTCGCCAATCTAAATGTCTGAAAATGATTTTTACAAGATGAGCATAAAATAAAATAATTTTCTGATAAAAGCTCTCTAAAATGTTTCAAATTATATATAATTATTTCAATTATCTCGAAAAATTTTCAGCTAAAGGTCCAGCTGCAATTCCAATGGTCTTCTCAATCCTTCCATGAATGCAAACTTTATAAAGAATTGTGGAAAAGAGTTTTCAGTAAGTAAATAGTATTTCTTATTGGAGGATTCGATTACCTTATTGATCTTGATTTTCGCCGAATTCTTTTCATATAAAAATACAAATTAAATGAGGAATGTAAAATTAAATTTGCCTTTTCCACTTAAGTCAAATAGCATGATTCAAAATTGAAACGCATTTTAAGTTAAAAATACACCTAATTATGAATATCAATCAATGAAGTTATGAAGCATCTATGATTTCATAACAGACTTTCTTCAAAATTTAATTTTTTTAACAAAACTGCCATTTTTTTAGATTAATATTTATTGCTAAAAATCAGTTTGTCACATCAAAGTGTGAGAAATAAAATTTGAAATTTATTTTTATGCTTGAAAAAAGGAAGCGATTCCAACAAACATTAGCCATAAATTAAAATATACCAAACACTATATGATAATAAAGTCAAAATACGATATTAATGAAGGAATATTTATATTATTTATCAGAAAGGTGCCAAGTTAAAAAGTTTTTTTACTGTCTTTAACGTTAAACGAAGATAATATTTGAAATAAAGTAAAAAAAAATTAAGAAGTACTCCAGACTTTACTTAGAACTCCTTACAGACATATATATTCCCCGTATTTTTGATAATATTTAAGCGAAAATCAAAAGGGAAGAAATTCGTGTTCAAGTTCGAATTGAGAAAAGACTTTCGATGGCACCCCTCAAAACAATTGATTGAAGATTCGATTCATCCTCCGAAATAAGACCATCATACGGAACCGGTTGTATTGAAAATCGTCGATCCACCTGGTCGAAGATATAAAGAAGAAGGAGAAGAAAAAAAAGCACGCTCGTTTAAAAAAAAAATTGCTTCCGAGGTCTGTCGCTTGTTAGGTGTTCGTCGAGGGGGAAAAAAAAGAAGTGAAGATGGAAACTCGATCTAGCGGACAACAAAGAGATCGAAATTGACGGTGCGAGTAAAAAAGTAGACGGGATGAAAAACACAAGAGCCGAGCGAAAATATGAATAAAGAGGTTTTTGTTTACATACAGTTTTCTCTTAAGTTCGGAGACCTCTTTGTGATTTCTAGCGAAAACATACTAGTCGTTGGAAAGGATCGAATTGAGCATTTCCGGGATTTTCAGGGAATAAGTGGTTTACTTTTAGATTGCCAGTTTTTCGCAGAAATGAACAAAATCGGTGGTGTTTAAGATAAAGCTAGAATTATCTGTACTAATGCCATAGGGGAAAAAATGATTGCGCGGAATACTTCACTAGTTGAATTAATTATAAGTAGTTACAGGCATACATAAATGAGTATTTTAATACTTGTTGTGAGGCAAATCAATACATAAATGAAATTTGAAGATATTGATAGGAAAAACCGAGTATCACCGTGAAAAAAAAGTCTTGTATCACTCTAAAGATACAGAAAACTAAATATGCTATAAAATTTTAGTATGGGAAATATTTGTAATAATATTTATTTCTTTAGATAAATCATTAAATATTTACGGTTAAATATTTTCAAATATAAAAAAAAAATGTATTTTATTGTGAAAATCGCACAAAATAAATAGACTGATATCGTTTTAAATATATAGAATATAACATAAGGAGATTTTAACGCATGAAGTATAAGTTTTACACTAGAAAGAGAAAATCTCATTTTTACTTTTTGATTAATATCTCCTCGTAAAAGTACTCATTTCTTTACTTTAGGTAGTACAAAATTGAATAATAAGTATTAAATTAAATAAACTTGGTAAAAGTTGATTCGCGCATGCGTGGTAAATCGATGTTGGTTCGTATCGCTTTAAGGTTTGCCGTAATGATAAAGTTTAAAGCACAGAAGATGACCGCGATAGCCTGTGGACATGGTCGTGATCGGTGTTGTTTTCGTCGAGCCGTGAGTTCGAGTCCTGATGTCATTCAAGATTCACCTTTTAGAGGGATTACTGTACGTTAAATCTCGTCGAGGTCCCAAGTCCTCCCAAACACAAGTGCTGATGTTCGGTGAGGGAGGTTCCAGCTCAAGTGTCGTCCTGGCCATTTGAACGAGGTTCAAAATTACGAGGTCCGTCGCCGATAGCCTTCGCGTAGCTTCTGAGTGCGATTTTAAGAAACAATTACATAAGGGCTCATAATTCGACTTCAGAGAAACACTGTTTCAAGCAGAAAAATGTTTTACAATAATATCAGTTTGTATGTAAATACAGTTATAATACAATCTTAAGTTTAAATAACAATGCTTTTAAAATAACTGAGACATTAAAATTCTTCAATTTTAGTATTTTATTTACTTTGTTGTTAAAAGTAAGGGATGTTTTTATATTTCCCAGATATATTATTAATGAGAATTCAATTAATAGAACGCGATCGCGTTTGAAAATTGAATTCTTTAAAATTGTAAGCAAATGTGATACGTTGTATAGAAAAATATCTGTATTTGTCTTTTCTCAAAATGGGGTTCTTTAGGAATCCTGCACACTTTCCCCAAAATCTACGGAATAAACAGTGCTCACATTTTCCTTATTGTAAAATTAGATTATTTCCTACACAGTGAACGTAATTTTTTTTCTAGTCAAACCCAAAAATTTTAAATATTATACAATACTTGTACAAATTTATGGAAAAATTGAACCATAAAATATAATATGTTATATTTACAAGAGTTCTGAATTGTTTTAAAGTTATTAATACAGTAGACTTTATGTTCAAGACGTACCTAAAGGTAAGGTCCTGACTTTCAAATATAAACACACTTATAAATTATTAATTTTTCATACGTAGCATAAAAACGCAACACAATCTATTATAAATCTGGTTTTTTTGCATAAACATGTATAGATATCTCAGTGGTAAAATTTAACTTTCATCCCAATTCAGTTCTAAAAAGTGAAAATTATTTAAATTTGGCATAAAGTAACCTTTTTTCCTTGTTGAAGGCGTGTCTTAAGAACTAGAAATACTAAATAACTATAAGATTTTTCCTTTTGATAAGTAATGGGGAAAATTCATTTACATTACAGTATCATGCAAAAAAAATTTTTTTTTTTTTTTTTTTTGCAAAAAAGAAATGGGAAGCACTATAAAAGTGGGGGGGGGGGGTCAATCTTTATGATAGTGAAACCAAAGTATGTGTGATACTAATTCTAGGATATGTCTTTGCTTAAAAAGCTCAGACTTGACATAAAAATAAAATTAGAATTTTTTTCAAGCAGAAAAATATTTTAAGGTCCGGGTAAAAACAAATTTGACCTGTAATTTGTCACACATATTTTGATACAAATATTTACTATAAACGTGTATGTTATTAATGTAGTCATAGCTGAAATTGAATACGAGTTTCATACGAGTTCTTTAATTCATACAAATTCATACGTGTACTTTAATATGAATTAATTTTATATAAATCCAGGGTGAGACAATCTGTGTTCTGCCGTTAATTATTCTGTATTAATCTTGAAGTAAAATGGGGTATTATAATACAAAACTGTTTTTGAAATACATTATAATATCTTGATATATCAAATTTTATATCTAACAAAAAATTATAGGTCATAATTTGTTGTTAAACTTATACAGATTTCACTCAGTTTTGAAAGATTTTATTAAAATATAATGTATGTAAATAGAGAAAAATCCTTTTATCAGAATTTTATAATGTAAAAAGATTTTTTAAATACTTGAGTTAACTTTTTTTAAGAAATAATACTGTTCCAATATAAACGAAAACCACTAATTTTCAAGATGAAGCTCTTATTTTAAGTAAAGTAACAGCCAAAATATTTAAATACGATTTAGTTATATAACAATAAAATTCATAATTAAAGTGAGTGTCTTAAATTTCAGAACATCGCCATTTCAAAGTGATTTACAGCTAAAAACTGTTAAAATAAAATTATAAATTAAAAAATAAATTTTTAATACTATTACTTTATGTATAATTGAATTAACATTCAGAAATACATTTAAAATAAAACTTATATTTAGCGATACTTATCAATAAAATGTTTTTAACAATTAAATATACTGCTTTAAACACTTTTTTTTTAAGAATTTAAAAGTACTTGTTACTTTGGTTTAGAATAGAAACATTTGGAGATAATTATTTGAGAAGCAAAACACATGTACACACATATATAACCTAATATATAATACATATATACACACATATATAACCTATTATATAATGCATATATACACATATGTAACC
>BMAW01029501.1:225855-248858 GCA_019974015.1 Nephila pilipes | reverse complement strand
TAACCTAATATATAATACATATATACACACATATATAACCTAATATATAATACATATACACACACATATATAACCTAATGTATAATACATATATAGTTACACACATATATAAGCTATTTTTTTTAATACTCAATATTACTCTTGTAAGGAGCACCTCTATTTAGGGAACAAATGTATAATTCGGAGGGTGTCCCTTATTGGGAAGCACTACTGTACTTATATTTTGAAAAAATTTCGACATTATTAATGAGTTTCAAATAATAAGCAACTTAAAACACAAAAGTTCAATAATTAACTTGTATAATAATATAATATATATTCTAATGTAATATATATTTATTACATTAGAATTCCAGATAAAAATTAACTAAACAAGTACATTACTTTAAGTTCTGTGCATAAAATGTTTTACACAGAGATTTAGGATATATTCCCTAATTCATTTATTATCGTAAAAATTTTAAAATATTTATAGAAACACACACAGAGAGAGATTTATATATATATAAACAAAAGCAACGTAAGTCAAACTAAGCCATTATACCAAATTGGTGTTTAAACTACAACATATTAAGGAAAAAACTTCACTTTTTAATGTCTATTGAAGTGATGGGATGATTTTCTTATTGCTTCGTCGATTTTTAATTTAGAGAAATGTCGTGACTGTTTTCTTTTAAAAGTACCATTAAATAGCTAGAGATTTTTTTTTCTAAGAATATTTTTTACAAATTGTAAATTGATGAAAAAGAAGTAGGTCACAGTTTACTGGAACTTTTGAAAATTTCCCTTCAACTAGAGCAATATTCATAGAAATTAGAGACATTTAGTAGATTTAACGGTCAGCCGTTCTTTTTTTCTGAAAAAAAATGTGTCACTTTAAACGTATGATTATTTCTTTCGAACGTGATTAACAAGGACATACTGCCAAAGCTTTGATTTTTTTATGTTAGTCCGAATTCTATTTTACGATTCCTGAAACACTTAATTCTTGGAAAAGTGAAACTTAAACAAGTGTTTGTATGAAAGTAGCACTATATATTGCTTAACGTAACAGACTCCAAACAAAAGGAATAGTGTAATTGTGACATCAATTTGTAAAGGTTATTTCCTATTGTTCTTTACGTTTCATATATTGCGTTTTAAAGAGTTAACATTTTGGTCAATCTTTGCATAGAAAATAAAACTATGAAAGCAGTAATACTTTTAGTACTTTGTCTTAAAAATGCAACTATAAATAATAGAAATAACAAATGAAAACTACTAATGTAACTAAATACGACTTATATCAAATGATTGATTGATTGTTTATTAACGTCGCACTTGGGAATCAACATGAGGGCAATTGGTGTCGGATCTCGTAATTTTGAACCTTGGTCAAGTGAGGAGGACAATACCTGAATTCCACCTCCCTCTCCAAACTTTTACAGCACGTTAACGGGAGGATTTGAGACCTCGACAAGCTTAACATGCATCAGCTCCATTACACAGCCGATCCATAGCAGCATCAGGACTTGACATAAGCAACTCAGGCTGGGAATTCGGGACCATGATCCCTAGATTACAGCTGTCTATACCAAATGAAAACTTTGCGGTTTCTAAGGATTTAGGTCTCTTTCCTTATTTTTATTTTATTTTTTGAGATATAGTGATCGAAATATTTATCGAATTATGCTTTCAGCGTTTCTTAACTTCTTCAAACAGTAAGTTTATTAACAGTGAATATTATTTGAAATATATAAACAATGAATAAATATATAAACACGCACACAGTGAACATTATTCCTATAAACAGTAAATATATAACTATTTCGTACATTAGTACTTGGGGTATTTTTGTGTGTAAAGTGTTTGATATATATGATGAATTACAAACTATACGACTTAAAATAATTATGACACATACCCAGCATTGGAGAGAAAAAAGTATACTTATAAAAAAAATTTCCATTCGAAATCAAATAATAAAATTCAGTTTAAGTTTCAATAATACTGCTCCATAAACAAGTTATTAAGAACATTGAGTGATCGGTTTCTTTAGAAACGCGTGATATTAAATACTTTTTTCATTCTTATTTTGACATCGTTTATGTGATGTTTATTCGCTCAGAGACCTTGAGTTAGACGATTTATCGAGAGAGTTTTTATGATGGTAATTAAACCGTAAAATAATCGCTTATTGTTTTTCTAAATAAATCGCTATTTAATTTTCCAGCATCAAAATATCAAAGCACTAACATTATAGCTTATGTGTGCAAGAGGAAAATTTTTTAACTTTATCCTTTTATGGATTTTATTTTGTTAAGGTTTAACTGGAAGGTAAATTTATTTAAAAGAATGTCGTGAAAATATAAGCATCGAAAATGATTGCCGTGTCAATCAAATAATGGCATTTTCAGCTTATACGAGTATTACATGGTGATTAAGGTACTTAAAATTATCATATTCCTATTGAAAAAAAAGTATATTGCCGGATTTGAACTAAATCACTCTAGAACTCCACGAGAGATATTGACAACGATTCTCGTAATCTTTAATCGTAATCAAAAGACGAAGGCATTGTAAGAACTGAAAAATAGTAATAGAAAAATAGAATCTTGTTCAAAAGTTTATTTCCCTTTTCTTCATTCTAAATAAAGGATTATGTAAATAAGAGAGATAATTATATAACTAGTAATAATTACAAATAATTTATAATGATTAACAGCTATTCAACAATGATTAACAGCTATTTTGTTATCAATTATAATGAACCAAAATGCTTGTTATTTATGTCATATGCGCATTATCTTGCATTTTCAAACCGTGTCGTATTGACTAATTTTTATGGAATATTGAAAAACAATATCCCATAAAAATCACCCGAATCATACCTAAGCCATGTCGCAAGGATATCGTTTTATATCGAAACTTCTTTTATTAATCAATTACTTTGATAGAATTTTCAAAACCTTATCGTATCGTTGAGATTTTTGTAATGAAATTTTTCATATTCTTAGTATTTGTGTAATATGTATTATTTTACCTAAACATGTGACTTATTGGTCTTATATCTGTTGCACAAATATTATTTGGATCCAATTGTTGGATCGAAATAATACTTGTGCTTTGAACGTGTTTACAAAATCGACAACTTTTTTGCCGTTTCAATCCTTTTCTCTCATCTTGAGCTAATCACAGTGGGCGTATCAACTCCAGATTACGCCCACTGCAAGTAGGCAAGCTTTGCAAGATGTTCTAAAACCACTTGTTCTTCATTCATAACCTCGATTTAAATGCAGAGTTTATGTGTGACATGGTTAACGAATGTCCAGTTTAAAAGTCTCAAGCGAATGCTTTTAGAATATATTACTTCTCGTTTGTCTCATTGTATTTATTCTGTGAAGAAAAGTAGACGAAGAAAATCAATATTCAATTTCTTTTGAGCTTTTAAAAGTGTAATTTTCTAAATAATATAAAATTAATGGTTAATTTCCCCGTCCTCGGGCATCAGTGTAGAAATTGTTGGATTTTGATTGTTGATCAAAATTTTAAAAAAATAATTTATTTCAATTAATAATATAAACGAAATGAGTTTTTATGGTTATATAATTTCCATTTAGAATTCATATACTTTTAAATTAACTCGCAGACTTATGTCTAGCAAATTTTAAGATAAAATTTTAAACTTATGAAAGAATTTTTGGACAGAGATTCCAAACATTAAAGCTTGCCTTCAACACAAGTAATGAGAGCATATAGGCAAATAACCAGTGGATGGTAAATTTGGTTCTAAATGTACGATTAATTAAACAGATTTTATAGAAATTAAATACAACTCTCTGCACCTAAAATTCTTTACAGGGCTGGAGAACTGAATATAGTTTAAGAATAAGTTTTAACTCAGGTGATTCTCGTGTCTCTGATGCATGAGATTTCTCATCAATAAAGCAAAAGGTGCGCATTCAAAAGGATTTAAATAAATAACATAAGGAAAAAAAACTGGACCATCGAATTATTTAAGGTATTTTTAAATATTGGTAAAAGGATATTTATAAATTATAGCTCTGAAACGCAAAAAATGTATATTTGTTTGAACTGATGTTTTCAGATAGTGAAAATTAAGACGTCGCGTAAACTTCCAATTTGTTATGTTCGCTTTCACTTAGGGTGTTATTTGATTTCAATTTTTGATTGGTATTCTGATAAAAGTTCCTCCTTGTGATTCAACAAAAAGTTACTTGGAAACAAAACTTTTTTCCCGGAAGATTTTCGGTTATCTATTTCTGCCCTATTTTAAGATTTACCTGACGCAGCCGATACATCTCGAAATCTTGAACCACGATCAACTGACGAGGTCGAAACATAAAGCGGTACCTTATTCTCCACACCCATACCACGTTGAGCCCCAAGTAATTTGCAGGTGTCAGCCTTTATTACATGATCTTACTTGAAATTAGGGACCTAGTTTCACTACCCATCGTTATTACGCTATCGTACCCACGATATTATTCCTAAATTATTTATTATTTCCATATCAGGATTTGGATAACTTTTTTTTGTTAAGAATTTCATATAGAGCGAGAGTATTGTACTCGGTCTTATGAAACTTACTGGTTGGATTTTCTGACTATTGCATATTTATTGTCAATTTAACCTATATCAATGTGACCATTTTTATAAATTTTTAATCGGACAATATTTATTCGTAGTCAATTCTACCATTTTAAAAATATCTAAATACTGAAATCAGATGAAACTGAAAGATACATTCAAAGGGCTCAAATAAGAAAAACTCATATTTTTTCCAATGATGCCACAGTTTTTTTTAGAATCTAGACCCTTTTCCAGGATCTCAAAAATGCAATCCGCTATTATTTTTAAAAATAAGTTTATATCGAATGTTTTGGTGTCAAAGTGAAATAAATATTGGTTCTGAAACAAAACAAAAATCTTATTATCTCCTAATGATTTAATATTAAATTACCTAAACTTGAAAAAAAAATGAATACATTTTCGAAGCGAAAAAGTATTCTAAACTTTCTCAAATTGATAAAGGAATTGGTATTTGCTATAAAAGACTACCTTCAGGAAGTCCACTGCACCCGTAAAAAACTCAAAAATAAACTTTCCAAGGACTCAAAAACAACTTTTGGGTCAGAATTCTCGAATGTCTGCTCTCAACCTCGACATTCGACTCCGAATGGAACAAAAGGCACATAGCGTCAATGTCCTTTGCTATGAGACAAGTTCACAGATCAGAGAAGAGAACGTAACATCTCGCTATTTTATTTCTTCTGTGGTGTGGAATGAAACGGAATACTTACTAGTCTTTGTGAAGTGAATAAAAGAGGGGCAATTGGAAAAGAAATATTTCCCTTTGTTGTCAGAGGGCGGACGATAAGTGGGGCGTGTCGGGAGACCATCCGAAGAGCCCCGGTGAAAATGGCCGCGATTACTCAATAGCAAGGGTAGCAATTGAAGCGTAAGATTGCGCAACGCGATTTTTCATGTACACGCTATTAGAGGGATAAAATTCAATAGGCGAAATTTTGAATCCGTTTTGGATTTTTTTTACTTGTGGTTATTTTTTGGTTAATTTTTTTTTAAAAAAAAATGGTATTATTCTAGTAGTAAACTGTGCTTTGAAAGAAATCCTATGCTATATTCTGTTAAGAATTTATTTAAACTTATTCGCATGAGAATTTCCCTATTTGCATAAATTTAATCTTACACTAGAGTTCAGAATTATATGAATATAAATCAAACGCTCATATTCGTTTCTATATGCTTAAAAATATTATTATATTAGTATTTCAGGGTAAAATAGAGAACAATGGTCTTGTAACTTAGAATCAAAAATTGTTCTTTTTTCATTTGTGTGCATCATTTTTTGATATTCATATTTCCTACATTTATAAATTATTTCTTCCTTTCTTGGTGCATATTCCATCAAAATTTTCCTTTCAATTTGCTCCATACAGATATGATACGATATTAACAGAACCATATAAAAATTCGATACACAAATAATTATTGTTCCATATTTATAAGATATTTTATGCACAGAAATAAAAATTATCTTTTTTAGAATTAAGTTATTTTAATTTAAAAATATTTAGTTTGTTTTCTACATTTATTTCTAAAACCTTAAGAAGACTACAATAAATTATGAAAGTAATGTACTACATTCTATTGAAAAGATTAATGATACTTTCTTATGACTTATCTTCATGAATATTGCAAGGTTTTAGTTACTTTTTTCATGATGGTAATCGAGAGTCAGTGTATAAAACTTTTGAGTTTAATTTTAGCTTTATTTTTATTAGTTTTAATTTTAGCTTTTAATGTGTCACTTTCAACACTAATTAAATTTCTGAGTACCAGTTTCGGCAAGTATTATACCCTCGTTTTGAGTACCAATATGAGACATTTAAACTTTAATTTTTAATTGAGCTTACGAACGTTTGATTTGAGCAGCAAGGAAACAGGAAATGATTAATGAAGAATTAATTTTTAACCCTTAATTATAATTATTTTTTGTTATTTTTGTAAGTTACTCAGAAAGAAACAGAATATTTAACTTACGATCATTTCCAGTTCCTAGCATTATAAACTCTCTATGAAACTGTTAACATACCTCCCATTATATTTTGAATATTGACATAAATCAAAAGCCAATAATCGAAATAAGAATTAAGATATATATTTTTTATATTTGAGTTACATTTTATTCAGTCATCATTGAAACATAAATGCTTTTCTCTTTGGTGAATTCAAGTCTTTGTGAAGTACAATAATTTTAAACCTAAGAATTATTTAGAAATAAGTAATCTTGAATAACTATGCAAATGCATTTTAAAGTAATTTCAAATTGATTTCATGCATCGCAATGATTCTTAAAATATTTGTTGTGAAATAATTTAAAATTCTGTTGTTCCTTTTTTAAATTTGGAGAAATGAGAGTTTGTAAGCTTGTAATTAAAACTCCTGTTACTGAAACAAAATTACAATATTTAATATCTGTTTTATTTTTTTAAAGATAATAAAGAATATATATATTCTTTTTTTATCCGAGAAAAATTTCTTTTCTTGAAAATAGGCATTAAAGACAATACTTTTTTTTTTTATCTATGTCAAATCCTTAACAAGTTGACTCTTCTCTTTCTTTCCTATCTCGATTTCCTAAAATAGCCCAATTAATCCAGTATTTTCAGTCTAATGGCTAGTAATCAAACGCTTTTTTCACATCATTGTTCATAAAAGACCATTCTCAAACAGAAAATTAAAACCCATCATTTCGTAGATTTATCACCTGAATCACTTTTATATCCAGGACTCAAACAGTAGTTTCCTTTTACTTTCCAATTCACATTGTCTCATTGCTATAAAAACTGTCACTTCAGCTCAGCACGCGTGATCTCTAAAATGCTTTTATTTTTAACTGCACCAGCATTATCCACTATTCCAAAACAGACTTTCACTCAACCATTAGCCAAACCTATTCCCCCCTTAACAGAAATCGAGTTATTACATATATTTTTTACCTAATTTCTCTCTGCTCCTATCATTCCAGTTGCTCAACTATAACGACGTATTTTTTTTTCTCTTTCTCCTTATTTCTTCTTCATTCTTTTTTTTTCTATCTTTGGATGGATGAAAAACCAATAAGTGTCTATATAATAAATAAGAAAAGAAGTGCTAAGAATCAGAGCGAGAAAATAATTTCTCCAACAAGTCATCCAGATGGGACGTACTTCTCCAGATACTTCACAATTTCACTGTCTTTTATCATTTGGAAGGAGACCTTGGGGTCAGATTTTTGTTATTGGATACTCTCTCGACCCAGTCATTGTATTGATGGAATCCATCTTACCAAGAAGTAATTTTTTTCATAGGGAAAAAAAAGGAAATCCATTGTTGAAGTATCTTTCTCACTTTGTTATTTTACGCTGTCGTAAACGTAAAAGGATGGATTTTTTTCTACAATTTTTTCCGATCGTCGTAGAAACATTTACACTTGTAATGGAAAAGTATGTCATAATATCTCTGTAAATTCAAGCATATACAGTGGATATATTTCCGGACCTAAATTTTCAGCTCATGGATCAACCATTTCAACATGTTATTGCTCTTAAAGAAATTATTCTTTTGATGTAGTTATCGCTGTATTGTAACTCTGGATTGATAATATATTAAATATTTACACAATGAACATATTTCTTTTTTTTTTTAATTTAAATCTTCAATTTAAATCAATTTTTTTTCTTTAAGAATTCTTCCGGAAAGAGATTTCTTATTAACATAATTTTTATTGCAACGATAATTTATATATTGTTGAATTAATTTTGTTAGACCCTTTTGTATTCATTAAGCACATTCTTATTTCAAGTACATTTCGAATAGCATTTCTTCACACAATGAATATGTTGTCAGAATAAGATAGTTTGCTAATTGAGTAAATAAAAAATTTATTTTTTTTACAGAAAGTTTAAAAATTTTGAAAGAAACCTATCTTAAAAACTTTTACAAGAAACAAAATTTGTTTTAAAAAGTTACCATTTTAATTGTTCTCTCCTTTAAATTTTTTTTCTATGCATTAATATTTACAAGTAGTATTTGGTTACACTCTGTGATTATTTCGAATTCGACAATTTCTTGTTCTTTTATATTATCATTATGAGTTGATTAATAATTACATTTGTAATTATAATCAGTTTTCATTCAGTGCACCAGCTATATGAATAGTTTTAATTCGTAAAGAAATGGAATCTCTTGAATAAAATTGAGATTTATTATTCAAGACTTCCTTTGTCATTACATTAGGAATATATCTTCTCCGCGTTGTTATCAGAATTTTGAAACTGCATTTAATCAAACTGCTCTCTGATCACATGAATTCGAATTATTTCTTTTTTAGTTATTGATGTAGAATATGAACAAGAAAAGCGAGTAATGATTATATTAAACTGAATCTTAATAGGTTCTTGATATTTATGATCAAAAAATTTTTGGTAACTACAATTCTTCTGAATTATTTTATAAAAACTGGTAAGATGATTAATTGGAAATGTAGTGTTTGCCCTTTGCTTTAATCAGACTGTTAAAAAGGAAAATGAATAAATAAATTAATTAAAATGCCATAGATTATTTATATGGTAAAATAATTTAATTTTGTATTATTTATTCGATAACCTTATTATTTATCTTTTGATTAATTTAATAAATAATTAAATTTTCTTTAATTTTTATTAATTTTTTTTATTATTTATTAATTTACAGATGTTGGAACTATTCTAACTTGTCCCTTTTTTGTGAATCTCTCGATTCTGTAACACATTCCCAGTTACTGAAAAAAAAATTCCTTTATTCACTTCGGGGGGGCCCCCCGTTCTTTAATCTGTCTTGTAAAAAACATCATAAGTATGCAAAATCAATAAGTAGGCAACTTTTTCTTCAATCGATGTAATGTCGTCAAAATTTGTAAAATTGTTATGAAAGTCAGAAAACTCTTATCATCCGATTTTCCCTCAATATTGTAGAAATTTGTTTTTAGATAAAGTAGCCTAATATTATATTTATTACTTTATATATAAATATATATTATTTTAATTTTCTAAATCAATGAGTTTTTTGAAATATACATAAATTTTATAGCGTTTTAAGGGGATTAAATTAATTCTAAGATATAAAATGTGTAATAATGTAAATTTGTTGAATATCAGTGAAGAATTTACTCTTTTCCTAGAATGATTTTTAAAAACATCGAAGAAATGTGGATTGCATAACATTTTATTAATGAAATCTCATTTATATATTTAAAGTTCATACAAATTTTAATAATAGAGTTTAAAATAATTTTCTTAAAAAAAGTTTCTTAAATTTTAGTAATTTTAAAATTTATGTTTATATTGTTATTTTGTGAATATATATTTTATTTCCAAACTTAACGAATTATTTTAATATGTATGTAAATAACTTGGATGATAACACATGTGTAGAAATAAAACACTCAAGATATTTCATATTTAGAACTTATAATTTATAGATAATATTTATCCTACAGCTTAAGAGCACATAAAGCATGGCGACTATCAATACTCTGTACTCGCACATTTATTTATATATATATATATATATATTTATATAAGTACACATGTATAATCAGTTATTTAGATAATAGTATATACCAATTAAAAACACGGAACATCTGAATTATATACAAGCATGGAGAATAAATCTTTCAAATTGGCAAAAAAATTATGACATTTTCTATGTATAGTCATAAAGAAAAGGAAGATCATATTATTTATTGGGATTTTATGAGCAGAAGATTGAAATCTTTATATAAGTTTTGGATATATGAGTTTTAGGAACATTGATTTTTGTTAATTTATTCATAAAATGTAATTTTATCGAAGAAAAGTTCTCAATATTCCTTTTATCATATTTTATGATATAAATCTATGGATGTTTAAAATAAATAAATGGTAAAGACAAATTTTGTCTAATCGGTTTTGATTGTCTAAAATATATATCAAATGGATTTATAGCCATAAATTCTAAAAAACATTATACTTGACTATTCTTTTAAACATATATTTAAATGGAAAAATATTATTTTAGTGATTCTATGAAATTTTTTTAAAGTAAACACACAATTCTTGACAATAGTTTTAAATTTAAAAAATTGCTTGAATGCATTATATGAATAAACACTTGATTATTAATAATATTTTCTATCAGTAAAATGATTATTGTTTATGATTTTTATCTGATTTTTTTTTATATTTATATCAAATTATTTTTACTGATTTCAAAAGAATTTAATTTGCTCATTTTTTTCCTTAGTAGTGTAACAAAATAGTGAAAAAGAAATATAATCTTCCTTTCTTTTACGACCATACCAATCTTACATGATTTATACGATTTTTCTTACAAATTGCAGTTAACAAAACATAGATTTGTTGCATCTATCTAATTTGGTCCATTTACAAATTGCCTGAATCGACTTTGTTCACACATATAATACTATATTTTTTTTCTCCTTGGTAACATGGTACACATATCAAGTGAAATGCTTCACATGCAGTCAATGAAACAATTACTTCGTAAATTAAAATAAAAACACAGAAATAAAAATTAATACTATTAAGAAATTACAAAAAGAAACATAATCTGATAAATGAGTTGAATTATATCAAAAGTTTTTAATTTAAAAGTGAATTTTTTAATTGCTATACAGCTATTTTGACAGCATATATTACACAGTAAATATTCTTTGAATTTGTTACAAAATATTTCAATTACGAATTTTACACATCACTAAAGTAAAAGAAAGCATTTATGTTAAATTTCATGTTTAATTTTAAGTATTATTTTTATTAATAGCTTACAATAAATCTTTACCCCTTTTTATTATGTATTAAAGAAATGAAATGCTTCATTTATATAAATTTTACGTTAAAAATTAAGAAGTATAAAGTAACACTTAATATTCCAAAACTAAAATCATAAAATTCAAAATATTTATCAGAATCGTAGTTATGTAAGTTTTTAAGGTATTAAACTACATAATGTTATAAAACAAGCAAAAAACATTATTTTCTGTTAATTTAAAAACTTCAACTTTGATATATACATTTAATTGAAGGAAGTAAAAATATTGAATTTTTATTTCAATTACACTATATTGTGTTTAATTCTGAAATATGCAGCTTTATAAATTAATTTTTATCTTCAAACTAGACATTAGTTAAGGGCCTCATGAAATTTTTCTTTTAAAATTAAACTTTGGATTATTTATTGCAAAATTCAAACTAATCATTTTTAATCAAAATGATAAACTTTTCTATGCTGAATATTTTGTTGGGTTGAGCAATATGATAATAATTATTATTAATTTGTATTATTTTAGAAAACATTAAGAGTTTAAAAAATATTTTCAAAAATTACTTTAGTAAAAATCATGCAAATAATGATAAGACAGTGTGGCTGATACTGAGTAGGAAAAAATTAGAGTAATGATGTGCTGAACTCAGCTGTATATTACTGTTGAGAAAAAAAAAAAGCACCAGTGTTCGTAAGCTATATGATATGCACATACATATAAGGCAACAACAATAAGAAATAAAAAAAAAACTATTATAAGTATTTGTACAATCATATAAATAAACTACTATAAGTCACAAAATATAAACCACATTAAACTCTGATAATATACAAAAAAGTAATGAAAAATTAAAACATTTATCTTATAACTAATATCTGAAAATTCTTATATTAAAATTCTATAAATCTTTCTATATATTTATATAATATATATGTTTTTGCATATATATGCATTATTTACTTGCTGTTAGGACGGGTTTCAAATAGGACTAGAAATTTGATTCGTTGGATTCAAATTTTACAATAAAATAATTCTAAAGTTAATTAAGAAAATATTACAAGAAAGAAAATTAAAAAACACATATTTATACAGGATACTTATTTAACGCGTATTATATCTAATATGTGTTATAAGTATCTGTCATGTCAATCGTTGTGAAAATTTACGAAGATATTTCTTTTATCAGGTAAAGTTTTTTTTCATTACTCGAATATGAAGAAACTAAGATAAATTAAAATATACATAGACAAGGAGGAAATTTGCATTTTTTTATAATTGATATTTTAGGTTACAGAGTTGTACATGGAAATGTTTAAACAGAAATCTTCAATGTTTACTAAGACAATAAAATGCCTCTTTAAATGCTACCACTCTTTTTCTAGCTTGAAATGATACAATAAAACGGAATAATTTTAAGGTTTCTAAAAGTTTATATTATTATTAACATGTAAATGCATCTATTATAGGGAGCGTAAACTATTACATCAAGCATATTACTGATATGAGATGATATAATTAAAATAATATATGACTGTATGGTCCTTGACGCAGAAGTTTTTCCGGAAAAATAATTCGCAAAAAACAATGGATTATTTCAAGAAAAAGGAAATAAACCTCTTGGAAAAAGTATCGGTTGGACACAGAGAAAAAGAAATAATTCGTGAAAGCGTGAAGTACAAATTAAAAATGAAATTTGGGTATAGAAAACCCTTGATTGATACCTTTACGACACACTCATCCCATACATATTCACTGCAACCTCGAAAAATCCTTTTGAGATCCAGTTGACTTTTTGTGGGTGTAATGGATATATATGGGAAGTATGTGGCAAGTATGAGATAAAGTAGGCACCTCTCTGTTTTGAAAATCAGGTTACAAAGTAAATCTGATAGACAAAGCAAAGATGATATCTTATTTGCCACGCAACGATTAATTTGTTTACACAGCTGTATGTCTTTTCATGTGTAAAGAGAGGTGATCTGATCTTGAAAATGCTCTTTCACACAGTCTGCACTGGAAGGGTCTGTCCCCAGTATGCTTCCTGTAGTGTCGTGTGAGTTCGTCAGATCGGGCAAACTTCCATCCACAACCTTTCCAATTGCACTGATAAGGTTTTTCTCCTGTGTGGGTCCTAAGATGGGCCTTCAGGTGAGAACTCTTTGTGTAAGTTTTGGAGCAGCCTGGATGCGAACAAGTGTGCGTCGTTATTTTCTTTCGGCCGAAACTCCTTCGTCCGCGTTTCGGCTTCCCAACCATGCTTCCCGATGGTTGCTGTTGTTGCTGCTGCTGTGGATCAGGAATCTCTGGCAGGTTGGCGAAAACAGTCTGATGCGTCGCCGAGAACCCAGTGGTCACGGCGGCGGCATTAGTGGCACGGTTGTTGTTGAGTAATTCTGCGAGATGTGGCGAAGATGGTGGTGTGACCATCCTCAGATGGGGTGGTTGTTGTTGGAGTTGACCGTGGTGACCAGAGGACATGGACACGGCCGTTGGTGGACCGAATTGAGTTTGGGTATGGTTCATGATGTGCGGAGACATGAATCCGTCGACTAACAAACCACTGGCAGCTTTCATGGCCAGCTGCTGACCTGTCCGTTCGGGTGACGCAGGCGGTGACATCTGACTCGCAATCACCGCATTGGCGTTTGTGTTGTAAGTCACCCACATGTTTTGGGACAACGTCGTGTAAGGAGCAACAACATGAGGATTGGGTTGCTGTTGTGGCTGCTGTTGTTGCAAAGGAACGCAATTGTTTATTTGTGAGAACCTGTCCTTGCCGTGATCGACTGGAATCAACGGCGGCATTTCGTCTGTTTCGTCTAAAGTGCCCGGGGCACTGTTACACAGTTCTGGCTTGACGCTGTCGTCAAAACTGACATCGTCAGGGTAGATCACAGTTGAATGTGCATTACCACTGGAGGAACTACTTAACACAAAATCCATGTAAGCACCGATGTCTTCGTATCTGTTGGATGGCGTTGGGTCCTCCGTCACAATATGAGCGTTTAGAGGAGGAGCCATTAGCCGTTTTTGAACACTGTCCAATGTTTGTGGTGGATTAGTATGCATAGGTTTCATGGAATTAATTGATACCGGAACTTTCATTTGGTGTTCAGATGGGTGAATATCTCCCAACAAAACACTCTCGATGTCTTGCCACATCTGAAAAATAAACAATTATAAATAAAACATAATTCGAAAGACATTTAAAAATTAAGAAAACGTCAAAAATCCAAATTTGATACACAATAAATACAAAACAAGAAATTTACTGATATTTTAATCCTAATATTTACTCTTCAATGTAGTTAATTTCATTATTAAAAGTCATTTGCTCAGTAGACAAATTACGCAGATTTATGATGGGTAATATATGTATCATATATGTTAATTAATAAGAAGCTAATTTCTTTTTTTAAGTATAATTTATGTATCCAAATTTTATCTTTCGAATCCCGAATGAGTGATAAAACTGAGTAATAATTGTAAGTTTCATGACGATCACCATAAACTATTCGTGGCCTCAAACGAACCTTATTTCCATTCACGTTTCGATATCGAAAAATCAAAAGGATTGAAGACCGTCATTGATGTCACAGCCAACATAATCCAATGATGATGTTAAATCAGAGTATGAAGAGAGAATAATGTCAGAGGTATATCTCTACAGTTCAGTGATTCCATGTCATTTGCTTCTTCTTTTCTTTGTTCGAATTCATTTATTCACTTTGTGCTTCCCTTCGTCAATTCTGCTCTTATTGTTTTCGCGAGGGTGAAAGGTGCCAAAGGGAATGCGTTTCGAAGATGTAAGAAATAGGTCAATCCTTCGAATGCTACATCATTAACCGTTCTCTTCAATAGATTCTTAGAACGAAATTCATTTCGAGTCAAAATAATGTTAACACAGGTTAGAAAAAGGAAATGAGCGTGTTTGCATATCCCAGTATCTCGTTAAGCGAAAAAATCAAGGTAAAAGTGATGTATTAGTTATTACGGCGCTTCGCAATGCGACTAGAAATCGTTAATGTCTAATATAACCTGTCTATTTCAATAAGGCTGGGTATTTTATTGTGAATATAATGTTTTGCTGTATGGTAATGGTGCTTGAAACTACAATAAGTTAGGAAATAAATTGGATTAGTTCTATAAAGAATAAAACGAATTTCTGATATGAAACTCAATGCAGGAAGAAATTACTATGGTAATATTTTTCAAAACCCATATATCCTTGTTGGAGAATAAATCTCTTAAATGTGAATTAAGTTATGTTAATGATAAGAAAAATAGAATCTTTATGTAAAAAAATGATGTAAATATTTCATAACTGTGCATATCAATCTCATCTCATAAAATTGTTTTTATTTTAACACATGGCTAAAAGCTTACTTTTATGGTAAGTGATCTCATAAAGAAATCGAACAAACTAAAAGACCAAACAATGAAATGAAAAAAAAAAGAATAAATATATGGCTAGAAAGAGTGACAATTCAACCATTTATTAAAGCTTGTTTAAACTTCATTTTTGTCATTTCAGTATCAAAATACTGGGATTAATTCGGATTCTCAGAAAGCGTAGTCGTAAAAATTTGCTTCAAGATGAAACAGCGTTATAACATTAAATTTTGTTATTAATTGGATAAATTAACCCCTGAAACGTTAAAGGTGACTGGTGCAGTATGTGATGAAGCATCATTATCAAGAACGTAAGTGCATTAGAGTTACAATCGCTTTAAAAACGAACACAAAAGTGTTGAAGGTGAATTCCCGTTTAATTTTTCCTGAAAATCAAATAATTAGTATTTTTACAAGGAAGGGCTTTTTCGATAAAGAAACAGACTAAGGTAAATTAGGAAGGATATTTTCTTATTCCGAGCAATGGTTTCTTTTACTCGATAATATTCGGCTCCGCACAGTGTTGTCTGTAAAATAATGCTTTGCTAAGCATTTAAGGATATAAAAGGACACATATTTGTAAAAATCTCGGATATTAAATAAAATGCTGCACGTATATTGATCAGTTACTATGCTACGTTGTCCTGAAGAAAGGTTGGAACAATTGTACAGACTCTGGTTATTATTTTGGAGGTAAGAAAATAACAAAGAACAAATGTTATTAAAATTATCCAAACACATTCTAAATTATTCCAGAATTCAGCCTATTTCGCTTTCATCAGCTGCTCAGCCTTTTTAAACATTTTGTCAATCAATATGCATTTCTAGCACATTAATTTTTTTTATTAAAGCTAGGGCGCTTGCTTCTTACATTAAAATTGTCATAAGCAAACTTAATTACTTTAAATGTAACGGAACATTATATACAAAAGAAAAAGAAATTATTTGAATCCACATGCCAGAGAAATAATGACATTAGTTTTCATCATTCAAGTGTCTTTCAGATTTCTGCCAGAATCAATTATATTACAAAATAATTCGAATTAAAAACCAACGTTTTTAAAAACAACGTTTTTATATGGCGGCAAAGTTTATTAAAAAAATTATTGAAATATTAGTTAAAACTGGATGCAAATATCTAAATATTGCATTGTTAGGCAAGTAAGAACAGTTCCCAAAATTTCAGAGCTCTAGCTTGCTGGGAAGTTGGTTAAATTAACGATAAAAAACTTGATGACACAGTGATACACACACAGACAGATACACACCAAGTGAAATACATAAAAACGTTAAAACTAACTAAAATTAATTAATTCATCCGGTAAATTAAATGAATGGAATGCATTTTTACCCAACCACCCTTGGCGACAAGAATTACTTAGCGATATTTTGCTAAATGTGGCTACCCTGTTCCGTTTTACGGACTTAAGTTAAACAAAAAATAAAATAATAATAATAATAAATAAAAACCAGCCAAGTTTGGAGCAAATTTTTGAAATCGCGCCAAGTGATTGGGCTAAACTGCATTATTAAAGAAAATATTAATTAAAACTTATCGCAAACGTCTAAATATTGCATTGTTAGGCGAGTACGAACGATTCCCAAAATTTCAAAGCTCTAGCTTGATGGGAAGTTGGTTAAATTAACGATCGAAAATTTGATGACACACACTCACACACACACCAAGTGAAATTCAGAAAAACGTTGTAAAATAAAGAAATTGCGATGAAATCACTCATACAAATCATTCGAAGATATTAAAGTTACTATGCTATATTAATAAATTATTAAAGGTATTTGTTTAACATTATCATTATAATGTAATTATAACAATTATAATGTATTCATATCACATCATCGATATAACTATCAATGACAAGAGGGATAATAATCATTTATCTCCAATATTCTGAGATCGATGACGCTGTCCTTCCATATTCATCACATAGTCATTAGAATAAATTATCAGTCCTGCATTTATTATCTCACTGACTTCTAAGAACGTGCAAAATAATGAGTAACTGTAATTAGACAAAATAAAAAAAAAACATGTGTTTTGTAAAAATACAGTTTACATTAATATGTTAAAACAGGCCTGATCTAAATCTAAGCTTGTAAAAAGAGAATATTATCATGATCGTAAATGAAACATAAGGGTTAAATATTATATACACCAGAGGCCCTAAAATCCATCACTATCGGCTAAATTGTATTAGATAAAATATTATCATTCCTAATGCTATTAGTTGTGATAGATTGTATTAATAATAGAGACCGTGACTAAAAAGAAAATAAAAGTATGTCTCGTCATTTTTTATGTAATCGAAAGAAGAGACAGTATTGGTTCAATGATTTCTATCGATAGTTTTTGTCTTTAGTGGATTTAGAGAGGATACAAGAATTCTTGTTTTGAGACTACATATATGGATTAAAATGGCATTTTAAAGCAAGATTAAGAATTTTATACTATGTCAATGATTTTGAGCTTTGCTATTCAAGGAGATAGGATAAGTGAAATTCAACCATAAAATCGATCTTTTATACCATTAAATAGCTTTAACTTGTATCTCTTCAACTATTCGTCACACTTGTTTATAAAAAAGTGTTTGGATTTTTCATTCTTTCTTAAAGTACTTAACTGCTTCTTCACCATTTAAAGAGCTGACAAATGTAAACGAACATATCTCCTGACGTGGAGTTTAAATTAATGCTACACAGGTATTATTATATCTGTTTAACTTTCCTTATTTTTTCGGGTAATTTTTTTTTTTGGTAAAACACATAGGTCATTAGGTGGTATAAACAAGCTTACTGACAATATTATTATAAAGATACAAACATTTTATTGCTAAGTCATTTGAAGATCCTTTTAAAAATGCAATAAGCTGTTTGGGCTGAATATTTTCATTTGTTACAAAGCAATGAAAATCCAAATCATGAACTCTTTCCGAATGGATCTGAAAGCTGATGTATGCGGGTTTCATCATGCTCAAGCCGAAGGCGAAACGTATGACCACACCAAACATATGCATATTTCTCTACTGATATTGGAAATCATCAAGTTTGTATTTAAAGATATTGCTTGATTTTCTTATATTAAATTAATATTAGAATGTATGCTCGATATATGTGCAGTGAACTCATAACAAATTATGTATTTTAGATTTCATATTTGAAAAAAAAATGAATGAAATATAATCATAAAGTTATATAAAGAAATATAATCTTAAAGTGTTCGCTTGATACTGATCATATTAGATGAATGCAATTCAATTTAAAAAGTATTTTTTAAAAAAATTAAATAAAAAACTACAAGCTAAATTATGAAATAAAATAGTTGCGGATTAGAGAGATTATTTATTTTTAATTTAGAAATTGTCAATTCAAATTATCTCTATTCAACAAAATCGAATGCTTTGCATTTGGTAAAGAAAACTTTTGAATGCGGGTGAACTTCTGAATATTTATTTGTCGATATCTTCAACAAGTATTTTTGATTATATCTTTTTATGCATAACATTCATTTAACTATCAAAACTAAAAGAGAAGAAAATAGTTCCCAAAACTTGTCGATATATTTCTATTATAAAAACCGCTGAATCCTCATTTGCATTGTGTCAAAATGTTCCATTTCGTCGAGGGAAACTTCCATTGAGAAAAAAGCCATTAGCCATTAATGACTTCCGCTGTTTAATGAGATTTTCCTTCTAATTCAAAAAATATATTTGCGAAAGAACATTGTGGGTTTTTCTTGAGTGTACTTTCATTTATTTAGAACGCTTTAACTGCGTGGTTAGGAAAATATTTAAATAAAAGTCGTCTGACAAGATAAGAAACGGATGCTCTTTCTGATGTAACCTATTTTATCCTGTGCGATTGTACGTTCTGTGGTTCGCTTCGATTATCATTTCAACTCGTAAATTGTTATTTGTGCAAAATAAAATTACTTTCCTTTCAACTTGTTATCTGTTATTATGTTAAATTACGGTTTGGTACAGATAGCTTTGTATCTCTTATGTCCATTCCATCAATGGGGCACTTAAATTTTATTTGTTGGTGTTTCGATATGAACGATTCATTTTACAAAATAAATTTTGTAGAACAAGGAAAGAACGTAGAATATTCTATGGTACTTTTGCAGATTTTAGTTTTAATCAGTTTTGACAGTGAGCTTCTATTTTTTTAAATTTAATTTATTTCACAAATCTTTAGATGCGCTCAAGGACTGTAATGTAGTGTGCAACATCGTTATGAACAATAAATAAATGTTAAATAACAACAATTCATGCATTTCTAATTCTGTTTTTGATAAGAAGTATTTCAAAAAATGATTTAAATACAATTATAAAAATTCAAAAAACATCCGTTTAGTACACACACACACACACACACACACACATATATATATATATATATATATATATATATATATATATATAAGGGGGTATAATTTTTGCTTACAATTTAATCAATATGAAAGATAGAAGACAAAAATACGTAAGAATATTTAATTTAAAATATTTTCAAATAATTCAAATGTGTTAATAATTTTTTTTCAACAAAATGAGGTTATGAAAGTAAAGTCATTTATCAATTATATATTATTGCGATGTGTTTACAACTAGTTTTTAAAAAATGTGCGTTATTTTATATTTAAGCAATTTAATGTTAATCTTATGTTTTTAAATATTTTTTTACAATTTTGAAAGTAGTTTCAAAATTCAAAGTTCAAATATACATTTGTATAAAGTTTTTATAATTGCCATACATATTTTGAACTGTTTTAAATGAAAATCTCCCTATAAATATAGTTTACGAATCGTTAAAATAATGCGCAAGAAATAAAATACGGATAAAAGAACTGAAAAACTATTTTATTTTATGTTTTTTTACTGAGATAAAAACTGTCAAATAAAGAACAAAGCATACATTTTTGTTTTCTGTGTTCATGTGACATTGAATACGGAAATAAATTTTTACGCTCGACTAAAAGAAATAAACAACAACATTCAAAGAAACAAATCTGATCCAATTTAAAGGAAGTCCGACAACTTATTATAATTAAAAGAATTCGCAGGCGTAACCTTGGTCTACATTGGATTATAATTTATTTCTTTTTTCGTAGAAACAATCAATACAGGCACAGCAGACTTGTCCATGATCCGTGACAAATTTCTCTATCGTATTTATAATTTAATTGTCAGAATATCGATGATAAATTAAATTTTTGTCAATCGATTTCAGTTTCAGCTCATCTTAATATAGAGATGGTGTCATTGAAATGGCTGCTTGAAGGCAGGATTAATTTGAAGACGTTTATATATTACCTTCAAAGGAACTAATTTCAAAATGCTAATTTATTTTCTAATTTAATGAATATTTTATGATTTTTGTTTTTGTTTTTGATTAAACAAACAGCAGAACTATTTCGCAGCGTAACATTATTGTTTTATAAAAAAAATAGATTCTTTTATTTAATTTTTCATTAAAATTATTTGTATTTTGGAGTGGCTTGGTAAAAACAGTGTGTATGAAAATTTTTTATTTAATATTTTTCTTTCTTAAAAAATTATTTTTTAACTTTTCTTGATCAATGATGTATTTCTAAATTATAATCACTAAAGTGCAATTCTCTTAATGATGTATTTCCTATCACAGAGGAAGTTATATGACAATTAATATGTCTGAGGCTGTTTTTTATTTTCAAACTTTCATCGCGCAGCATTTGACAATTTTGTATTTCACATATATGGAGGCTTTTATTATTTATTAAAATAATTTCTAATAGGTGTGACGATTGATAAACTTTTTTCATCTGAAGTGTAAATAGTTGTATTTACTCTTTTTTCCGAATATTAGAGATTTGTTCTTCGAAATAATTAGTAATTTTAATACAGCCCCTTCAGTAGTACTATTTCAAAACATTTTGAAATGTTCCTTTTAAAAAGTACGATCAGATATTATTGAACATTTATAATTCTAAGCCTGCATTTTAAAAGTTGAGTAGAAATAGAATGAGCATATATACAAATATTTTGCTAAAAGTTTCCTGCCATCATATTGAATTGGTTTAATTATAATGATAGTAATAATTAAATATGTATATATACAATAGTATCAAATATTTATGCATTTTAAACTTTCGAAGCATAATTTTACTCATAAATCCATTTATTGTTTATATAAGTTGCTCGTTGTCCTTATTAAAGAACTAATATAGGCAAGACTTAATTATTTCTCAAATCAGAAAATTTGGAATATTTAAAGAACAATCAATAATCAGTATTTTACTGGATATTAAAAAAATCCTTCAAATGCGGGAACAATTTAACAACATTTCTAATGAAGTAAAAATCATTGAGTAAAAATCATTTTGATCAGATTATTACACACACAAACGCATGTAAAAAGAAGGGGGAAAAATGCTTCATTCTAAATAGTTCATTTTCATCGAAATTCAAAGCTTGAATCTTTGCATTTCCCTCAATTTCAAAGGAAAAAATATACAGCTACAATGTATTGATAAGTAAAAAGCATTAAAAACAAATATTTGCATAATTTTTCAGGTAATAGTTAAAATTCTACTATCTTATAAAAGTAGTTCTTTTAGGATAATATGTGATTCTATAATTCTTTTGGAATAATTATTTTGTAGGGCTATTAATTTGTCATTTTATTTCACTTGTTATAAATTTTTGTAATAATCTGAAAATATTGAATCATTTTCTTCCTATTCCCAAAAGGGAAAAAAAAAAAAACACGTACAAGCCTTATAATTGTTCGTAAATTGTCTTGTCTTTTGGTCATGTTTAATACTATAAGAATGAAATATTAAAACTGAAAAACAATGATTTCGTATATACCTTATACAACAACGGTGATTTTATATAATAGGAAATAAAATTATGTATAAGAGCAAAAGTAAGAATGTTTCATAATTCTTATTTTCTAGAACAGCTGAAAAAAGAAAGTAAATTCCACTTATTTGTTAAAAATAATTTTTCTTCTTGGAAACTGAAAAATAATTAAAATTATATAAGGTAAACTAAAAATAACAAAAATAATGCTAAAAACATTTTTTTTTTCTGCATGAATTTAATTTAAAATGTATCAAATTTCTTTTGTGTAATATTTTCCTTTCGTAACGCAAAAATAATATTAACGGAAAAATATTTTGATATGTAAGCAAATTATTAATATATATATATATATATATATATATATATATATATATATATATATA
>BMAW01029501.1:189625-225845 GCA_019974015.1 Nephila pilipes | reverse complement strand
ATATATATATATATATATATATATATATATATATATATATATATATAACTGTGCTGTATAAGTAGTAACGTGAATAAAAATAAACTGTTTATGAATAAACCTGTTGTAAGTAATTTGATTTATAAGAAAATAATATTATACGAAAATATATGTCAAGATATTTATTCTTGATAATTTTGTTGAAAAAGTTTATAGATAATTTTTTGATTTATATATGAAATATACTCTCCTGAAATACTTTATTTTGCTAAAAATTTAAACGAAAGGTTATTTTCAAAATTCAAAACATTTTTATATAATTTTTAGTAACATAAAATGGTTTCACATTTTTGTTCCCAGATGCATTTTTGAAAAACTATTTATTATAAATTAAAATAGAAAATAAAAATTTAAGTAAGAATGAACGAAATAATTATTTCATGGTACTAACTAATGTGTCAAAATACAGAATTGCAACAAAAAACTTACTTGCTTTATTAGGAAAAAAACTTTGATAAACATTATTATGATTTCTTTTAAATGTTAAAAGAAATTTAGAGAGAAAATAAATATTTTTATCCAGATACAAACTACTAATATGATCACTTATTTCAAAATTCCCTTCCATTTTATTTTGCGATAGTGAAATCAATATGTGTGGTACTATAATATAAAGCAATTACTATAATTTTGTAAACTAAAAAAAAGTGTATAAAAAGTATAATAATAGTATAAATAAATTTGTCTTATTTTACAATATTTTTTTCTATAATTTTGCTGTGAATGTTTGGATCCTATTACTCTGTTTTCTGTTTTTTTCTCGAAAAAATATTTATTTAAATAATGCTGCATAGTATTTTCCAGTTCAACGTTTCTTTTCGTATTAAGGTTTGTATCAATTAAAACAATGATTTTTTAAAGAAAAATGCTGCAGCAGGAATATATTCCTATCATTTAAATGTATTATTTTTAAATTTCTCTTTTTCGAAAAATTTTATTTTTATCCAAATACACACACGCATACATATATATAATACTTAATCACTCATTAATTTAAAAGGTATCTCGAAATTATATACTTTAAGAAATATTTCTGTTTAACGTGATTAAAAAATACTTTTAATGTGATGGAATATTAAAGCAAAAGTTATAGTGACAAGCATAAAGAATATGTACCCATATTCGAGCTTTATAAAAATAAAGAGAAAAAGTAATTGAAAAGAAAACTGAGTTGCATGATAATGAGACATTATATAACTTATACGTTAATGGATGATAAAAGTTCTGCAGGTCAATTTAATTAATTAAAACCAGTAGCTATTGCTCTAAAAACAGATTAAATTTCTGAATACTTAATTGATTTTCATACTCGATGCAGAGTATAATATCATTAATTTCAGAAATATTATGAGTCTAAATGAACTCGAAATCTTACTCCGTAATGGCATTAAGGGATTAAAATTTGTAACAAAAAAACTAATTGAGAAATGCTTATGAATTGTGGAAATATTTTTGTCATTCATGTACGATTTTAGAAGATGGATTTAATTACGAAAATATGCTATTATCTTGAAAACGATGATTTAGAAAAAATTCATTCAAATTTAATTTCAAATAATAGTAAATATATATTTAAAAAATAATTTGTAGCCTTAAATAAACCCATGTGAAATTGTGATTTAATGAAATTTAATTCAAACAATCGAAAGAAATTTTCACGTCTTAGCATTAATATGGAAGTTTGAATTAAAAGGATCATTCATACACTTGAAAGATCAAAGGATAAATTTATTTATTTGAGGCAAATTATTTTCTCTTTAAAATGTGGACTATAATTCAGAACAATGAATCAATTTATTTCAGAATTGAAAAATAACGACCGTCCTTTTCAGGAATATTAAGCGATATTTTAAATATACTATAGTAAAATTAATTTTTTTTTTTTAAAAAAAAAAAACCGTTTGAAATTAAACAAAAGCCTTCAACCATAAAAAATGAATTCAGATGAATTCTATCTAGAATGTGATAATTAGATATTTATATTGCATGATCAAAAAATCGATTTATTTTAATGAAATAAGGAGCTATTACTTTAAAAATAAGGAAATAAACTTCAGATTAATGAACGAATGAATGTTCCGTTTGAAGAACGAAAAGTATCAATGCCAAAATGTTATATAACATATATATTTTAAAAATTATTTTCTAGAATGAGTTAGATAAGTTCATTCAAGTAAACATGCTAATTAAAAATGTTGCTTTATTCGAAAATGGGCATTCATCTACAAGATCAAAAACTGAAATGTATTACATCAAGCGCAAATGCTATTATTTTCCAAAAGCTTGATCAAAATTCAAAATAATAAATCAATTCATATTCTGTTTAAACTCTGAAAAATCACCGTGTTTCGAATATTATGTTGAATTCTATATTCACAAGTGAAGTGAATAATTTATTAAAATGAAATTCGAGAATGAAACATGCAAAAAACTTTTGGGTAAACAAACACATCAATTAAGAGATATTATTGTATTGAGAAAGTAAAAATTGGTCATTCACACTACATCCTGCAGACAGTTACTGTCTGTGCGTGTGGTTTAACAACACAAAAAAAGAGCGGATATCGAAAAGTAGGGCTGGCATTTTTCCCTTCCACTGAGTATTTCTTCATCGAACTCGTTTTATTCACTAACATCACTGTGTCAACGATGGAAAGATTCTTGTTTTGTTGTGATTGGAAAAGATTTATTCATTTCGTCTCATTTCTTCATCTCCATTTGGAATGAAGGACCAGGACACTTTGGTTAGCACATTCTTCGAAAGTTGACTGCCTGTCTGCGAGTTTCTTTTTTGTTCGAATGCTCTTTTCAGAGCATTTTTAAGGTGCCCTAGAAATGACAAACAACGTGGGAAAAATATTGAGAGAAATCCTTACACAATAAGGATTTCGAAATAACACAATGAATCTTTGAGTGGAATTTTGTTGGAATTAAAATTCTGTAAGTTCTTCTCGCTACATTAATTAAATGAATTTCGAAGAAACTACTTCTCCATCGTGTTCTAATTTGATGATTTAACTAGTTCAAAAATTTGTAAAAGATACAGAAAGTTTCAATTTTTTTTTTTTTTTTTTGATAAATTTCACTTTGCAAACTTTACGACATTTAATGCCAATATTTTTTTCAGTAGCCTTTTTAAACTTATTGAGAAAACTTTCCAAACAGGTTTCGATATGGGGAAGGCTGTTAGTTTCTATGAAAAAAAATTAATATAAGTTTCTAATGGTTGTTATTAGTGTGGTCAGATAAAGAAAAGTGTTTCAAAGGGTCAAAGCGCAGGTAAAGATTCCTTCCTTAAATTTTTGAATTAAAATTGTTCAAAATTTTTTTATATATTTTTGCGAGACGTTAAAAATAGTTTTTTCCCCTGTGATATTACTTTTTTAAATTAAATAACTCATTTGTAAGCATTTTAATAATAATTAATCATCAGTAGATTGCTATTTCGAAAACAGTTGTTATGTGCCTTAAAATTTAATTGACTTCAAATAATAAAATAAGTTTGATTTTTTTCTCTATGTCATTGAAAGTTGTATTATATCTGTATAAGAAATTTAAAAGTTGATAAGTTTTTTACAATTTGTACAGTGTCCATAGTTAAAGGCATTTAATTACGCTTTAATAATTGTACTAAGTTAGGTAAAACATTTCGAATAATTATTTTAATGCATATTTAATATAAAACAGTAATTAATTTTAACTATAAATAAAATTAGTTAAGATTTTTTTTCTGTCGAATATTATGCGCTTTTTCTTGCTAAAACCAGTTTTGATAATACACAAAAAACTTGTACAAATAAATTGTAATCATTCATAAACATAAAAATACGTTAAATATCATAGCAAAAAATATGATATTTTAAGTATATTTTATATTAAGCAAATAACCCTCCTATTGCTTCTGGTGCGACGTTAATAACACCAAACCTATATTAAGTAAAACAAAAATTCTTAAAATGCAAACTAATTTGTATTATAATTTTTAGGCAATTAATCCTTATGAAAATATCATTATTATCATAAGAGATACTCACTCAAAGATATTTTATATCAATATCTTTCAGTGAGTATCTCTAATGATATTGATGACATTTTGCTATTGATAAATTATGAAGATTTTAAATTTGAAAAAATATTTTTATTACATAATATAAATTGGATTTACATAATACTTCTGTTACAACTTCTCTTATTCTATATTTTATTTGAATTACCTAATACATTTAGTTAAATAATTGCGTAGCAAAAACTAAAACAAATATAAAATTCACACAAAAAAGGTTTGAAAACTTACTACCCATTCTACTTCGTGTAAAAGCGGTGATCTCATATGTTAATTAAAGAACGAAGAATTGAGAAATCTAGAACCAGAAGAATGATCTTTAATGTTTAGCTGAGAGTTTTTACTGCTCAAAGCAAATCCATTACGATATTATTGCGGTAATTGCATTTAAGCCTTTAATTATTTGAACGCAGAATGAAATGAATCCTTTGTAAATCAATCACTAGGATTAAAGTTATTACTACTTTAATGCTTTCATATTTATGTCCAATTATTTTTCAATGAAAAGAGATTATTCAAAACATAAGGTCGATTGATTAAAAAAGATTAATCTTTGTGGAAAATTCGTATTGAATGTACCCAAATCATTTAATAGGTTTTTTGAAAGGTGACTTCTACCAGACTACCATATTTCAAACAGTATTTAATAAGGACGGGTAACACAAGTCAAAAAATAAACTACGTAGTAATGGATTGATATGTTTCATTAATCATTCGAATTTAACAGGCATATTTAAGAAAAACATATATTTATTTTTTATGGTAAATATTTTTCAATTGCTCATGAAAATTGCTATATATATACCTTATTAATAGTAATAATTATATGATGCATTGTCCTTTGAATTTTAATAACTTCATCAAGGATAATGAATTTTACAAGTTTCTTTGAAGAATCTAAGGTTCATTAAAATTTTGAATCAGATCATCCTTTTTAACAATTTCATGACAGAAACAGTTTTACATCGGGTGCAACAATCAATTAATCACAACCGAATCACTCGATTCTTTTTACAAGAATATCAGCGCATGCGCAGTAGAACAATAAAATCGCCCCTGCACCTCAAGTCAAATCCAAACTTCTTCAAACTCGGCCAATTTCATCAATCGAAATTCTTCCACCGATCCTTGCAAGCCATTGAGAAGAATGGACCACCAGAAATAAACCGGATGCTGAAAGCGGAAGTGAGAAATAAATAAAAACTTTCGCAACGGTATTCCGCAATAAAACGGTTGATGCCAGAAACGCATCAATGAATTCGAAAGTAAATAGACGTTGTTCCCAACGCACTTTTTGTTTCATGCGTCTCTGAAGCAGCCAATGCTATAATTAACGGTCATTTCTGCTACTTTTCACGTGCGATTCAGGTTACTAGTGTAAATTGGATACGGAATTGGAAATACGGCGTTTATGTTGAAGATTATCATTACTTCGTGAGACCTTGCGAATTTAATTACGTGGAGAGAGTTTTTACTGTTTTTTTTAATTTATACTTACATATTGTTCTCCGAAGTATTTGATATAACCAATGAATGGTGAAGAAAGTAAAAGTTCATTTTCTCGTTCGACAGAACGAATTTATAAATCAGTGTACTGCCACAATGTGAGTTGAAATTCTTTTTTTCTCCTCGTGATGAAAAAAAATTTAAGCATGTGGCGAAAAAAAGTTCTTATGTTTAAAATTTAGAACAACTTTAATAGTGTAATTCAAGTACTATCCTGAACTATTTCAACTTCGAGAAAAATCTTAGGGGGTGCATATGTCCCTTTGTACCCCCGGGTACGCTACTGTTATCACTTAAATATAGTTATAGGAAGCAAAAATTTGTAAAATAAAGTGGAGTATTGATTTACTTGTACATGAATCGGGCTATTGAAAGAATCTTCTCTACATGATTTATTACTACGTTGTAGGTACTTATGTATAAGCAAATAAATCGAAAATAAGAAAATATAATTGATGCATAGTTATTTTAGAAACAGGCTCTTTAAAAGTACCGAGTACAGTGATTTGTACCTGTCCCCCTTCTCTTAATTTCCCTCTTTGTGTGTGTGCCACTACATAAATAGCATAAATATTCAATGCATGAATTTTAAAAAGTAATACAGAAGTAGATGCAGTTTGATAATAAGTAAATTTATTAACATTTATGATATTGAATTTGTAAACCATATTTTAATTATTATCTGCTAATAAAATTAAATGTATACATTTGATGTTTATTTAACTATGTTTATTTTGAATTATTATAGAAATTGCGCATTCTTTATTATTTAAAGCATTTAATTATTTAAAAAAATGAATGCACTTTTTTCTATTTTTCAAATTTCATTGTATGGAAGCTGGGACGAAGTAATTTTTTTGCACACAACTGAAAAAAAAATATAAGTTAAGCAATTTCTTTAAAAAAAGACGAAAAAAAAAAACATATAAATTTAATAAAAAACGTAGTTGTATAACATTTTTGTAATAAGTATGGAAGAGCTTTGAATAAATATTCTTTATTAGAGTAGATTGAAAGAGATTGAACTCTTTATTCCAGCTTTACATTTACAACTACAACAAAAATCAAAATTTTGATGTTACGGCTTAAAAGATACTCCAAAGTCAAGCGTAATTTATTTGTGAAAAGTTTTATAAGACACTTAAAAAAAGAGTGGTATTTTTTTCGAAACTATACATGCAAAAATGTCATTCAAAACTAATCTAAAGATTATCTCAGTCTGTTAATCTTAATTGATATAAACTTCAATCTAGACATCTATAAATATTTAATGAACACATAATCTACGAAGTGTACTTTATTTAACATGTTTTAGAATCAGAAGTATGTTGTTTGTGCCGCTTTAGTTGCTTACAAAAAAGTTTTCTTTAAACTTCCATTATCATCTTTATTTTATCACAGAACCTTGATGACAAGAACTGCAAAAGTCTTTCTTTGTTTGCGTAGTTGTTTGTCTGGTGATTAACCAATCGAGATCCCATTTTGAAAAGCAATTAACAACGCTTAATGACAATTTTCTAAATGATCTCTTGTCTGTTTCTTTTCCAGTCGAATTGAATTAGGAGCAATGGTAAGAACGCGACCTAGAGCCATGTTGTTCCAGATCCGTTCACGTTTCCACATTGCCAATAACTTCCTAATAAGTACACAAACAAGGGAAGAGAGAAGATGAGTACGGCTTCTGTGGATTCACAGTTTTCACTTATTGTCTAGTTTAACAATAATAAGAACAGCTAATAATGGAGTAAGGAAGATTGCTTCGGTTGACTGAACAGCTTTAAAATTGTAATTGCATTAATATGATTAATGCCTTTTATTGTTTAATTTGAATCGAAATTTGCATTCTCTCATCGTTTTGTTCGTAATGATTACGATGTTTTAAAATTCTTATAAAGTAAGTTTACGATAAAATTTCAACGAAAATTTCGATTATTATTTGATAGTTATTAACACATAATTTATAATAATTGGCTCTTTTTGAAAGATTTTTGTAATGCTTAAGTCAATTTTGCCTTTTAAGTACAGAAATTGTTTTGTGTTGTATATTTTAACCTCCTGATACATTTAAAATGCTGCTTTGCCTAGCAGAAAAACATATAAATAAGAGACAATTAAAGTTATTAGAATTAATCGTTATATAAATATTAAATTATTATTACTTATAATATTATAATCATTATTTTTATTTTTCCATACCTTTTCAATAAAATAAATAGTAAGGCATACTACAGCAATTAGAAGACAACTTTATTTTATTCAATTTATTGAAATAAATTATTTATTAGAAATATTAGGACTTTTTTTTAAAATCAAGATGTAAATTTTGTTTTAGTATTTTATATATAAAAATACATAAATAAAAAATTAAAATTTCACGAAAAAATACTTTGATAAATATTGATTTATTCCGAATTATTTCATTTCAATTATTATATTAAATTAATATTTCTGGCAAGTTGAAAATTTGATGAACTCCCGATATTGATTCTTGATCATTTTGTACGATTAAGTTTATTAAAAATTTAAAAAAATACTTATGTTTAAGTAATTCCTTGAGAAAACTTATCCATGGCTTCTATAAATCATAAATTTTGCTATCAAATGGCTCACAAATTTAAACTTATTATTAATATTAAACATGCAAATAATTATGAATATAATATCCTAATATTTGTCAAATTTGCATTAAAAAGCAAATTGCTAAATCCTACTTTGATAAAAAAGAAAAATACAGGTAGAAAATGTTGAAATTTATTTAAAAAAGGCACATGGAGCCCATAAAAAATTTATTTTTGGAGATAAATTTATTTGTAACGTTATCAGATTTGCATTCAAAATCTTTTGTCATAATACACGTGAGCTTTTATTTATAACATAAAATAATTTAAATTAACCTCTAAAACTGTTTTAAATAAAAATTATTTTAATAAGCTTAATTTTTCTCAAATATTATGAAGATCATGACCTTTATGTTTTTTAAAATTATTCTTATTATATTTATATTATCTAAGTGAATTTTATTTAAAAAAATGCATCATGGCAGAGAAAAAAATAACAAAAGCATGATTCAATCAATCTTAACTCGTGGCCTCACTATAATAGCTTTTTTTTTTTTTTTTATGAAATTCGGATTAATAAGAGAAAATAATAACATCCTTCCCAATCCCTTCCTATTTTACTTATGTTGGGATAAACATGCCATGTAGTTCCAATTTACAATAGCATACTTTAACTCCTTATGAGAGATATTAAAAAGTTAGAACGAAATAAGTGAAATGGTGCATGCACAACTAAAAATGAACAAAAAAGAAGCGCAGGGGTAGTGTAAGAAATAATTTTCGAAACCAGAAATAAAAAAAAAATGGGTCTACGAAAGAGATGAAGGAAGAAAAATATTCCAAAGTATCCAAAAAGTAAACGAGCACAGACCCGAATCAAAAAAGAGGGAGCAAAACCTCTCTCTTACCTTGGAAGAAACGCGGCAACGAGGAAAAACATGAAAAGTAAATTAAAAAAAATCTGAGCGATCAGGAAGAGAGGGTGGTTAAATTTAAAAAACGTCTGAAATCCTTGAGACAAAAGGTTTCCAAATAAGGCGACGATTATCATATCAGATAGCTATCCATGTCCAAGTAAAGAGGCGGCAAAAAAACGAATTTAATTTTCACAAAAAACCACGGTCTACGACTTTAATGTAAGGCAAATGGGGAAGTTGACAAAGTCCTGTAAGTCCCTTCTGATCGTAAAGTGCGAACGGTGACTTTCGTTACGAAAGATAGAAGATAAAAACCTACTAAGCAGAGATGAACTAAAAATTGTCTTTGAAACTCATCCGTTGAGATTTTGGAGCTAAGACAGGGCCGAACATTTTGATACGTTTAATTTATCTTCTTTTGCATTTGAATGTTTGCATTGAACATGAATTGTCATTTTTCTGAAAATGAAATATTCCAGTTTGGAATTTTGTTTGTGTGAGAGATTACTTTTATGATCTTATGTTTGTGAGAATTAGCAGTCCATTCAAATATTTTTATTGGTCAAATTTGAACCCATAGAACGCCATTTTTATTTTTAATTAAATTAAGAGTTTTTTTTTCATTGCTTATAAGTTGGGTAGACTTTGTAAAGCTTAGTCACGCATATGAAAGTTGGGGGTGGAATTGGAAATGTCTTTGGATCAGTGGATATATTTTCAACTAAACATCATGAGTTGAGTTCTGAGAATAGTATTGGGAGAAAATTCGGTTCATTTTTGTCCTTTAGTATCAGTATTCACTTTCATGGGGAAGTTACAAAAAAAAATTATTGGGTAAGTAATTTCAGTGATAATTAAAAATAATGTCAAAAAATGTAAACGTTCATCAGAAAATTCAAATTGATATTCGAATTTATATTATCGCTCAATTTATAGTAAAATAGTAACTCGCAGTTCACTTAACTCTTGATTTAGCAACTATGGACTCTGAGATGTAACCGGATCCAAACGTATCACTTAAGATATATATATATATATATATATATATATATATATATATATATATATAAAGAATTTATTTACATTAAAAATGCATTATAATATTAAAAATTATGATTCTTAATTACGTATCAAAATGTTAGGCACTTTTATTGAAAATGCAATATAAATCATAAGATAATAATTATAATCAAATAAAATCTTACAATTTAAAGGTCGAAAAACATGCGAGTTAACCTAATTAAACATCGCATTAAATCAAGCCAACAGCAACATTGGTTTGTAATTTACTCACGTCTTTAACAACTCTTTAATACTTTGCGAACTGATAACTGATTAATTACAAAACTAGCGTTTTAAGTCCATTTTCTTATTGTTAAGATAATGCTACTTTCGACTTAAAAGGACAGATGAAAGTCAAATATAAAACTCAAGCGCTTAAGAATTAAATACCGATAAAAGTATCAAAATGTCAACTAATCATAATTAATTCACATCAATACAAAAGAGGAATTAATTAAACGCAGTATAAAAATTATCTGTATTAATTAAAACGTATGATTTCTTACGGAAGTGCAAATGCCTTCAGTAGCTAAATTCAAAGTGACGTGTTACGTTGTACAAGATAAAATTCAAAAGGAAAAAATAATAATAAAAAAAATCTAGGATTAACAATATTCAGGCAGCTAATTAACTCATGTTAATTAGTTTCTAGGATTGAACAACCAGGAAAAGAATAACACAACACTTAATAAAAAAAATTACAAAAATTAATGAATTAAAAATTAAATCTCTAATAAGTGAACTTGTTTCGTTTTTAATTTTACGAACCAGGTTCATAATGTACATCATCTCACCCTGATTTCTGGATGTGAACTAAGTTACAAAATGTAGTGCGATATTTATTTTCTCGTTGAAGCTATCATATGTGTTTTAATTAGAAGATATAAGATTTTATATTTAATAGATACTAATTGTTTTCCTGGATTTGTCTTATCACTTTCATCTCTAATTATTTTAACATGTTACCCTATTTAACATATTACAAAACAAAGAAAATGAGATTAAAGAAAAAACTTTAATAATTCTTTTTTATAACTGAAGGTCAAAACTAGTGATCGGCTGAGCTTTCTTAGATATTTAGTAATTTATTTGAATGAGACGGACTGGATCTCTTATTTCACTTAAACCTATCTGTTCAACCTTTAAACTGAATATTGTGCGTTGAGTGTTTTTTTCTTCTTTTAACAGAACAATCATAAAATAATCGTTTTTTGATCATCTAAAGAATAAATAAAAAGTTTTATATATTCTTTTTATTGAAACATTTTGCATTCCTTGATGAAGATTCTTTTAAGAGGAGACTCTGTTAATTCCAAAAAGAAAGAAAAAAGAATAGAATTAAATATTTTTTTTAATAATTTAAAAAAATAAACGTACATATAAAAGCTCGGTTATGAAATAATGATACATACAATTAAAACAAGCCCAAGGTATCACTTCAATTATTTTCTAGCAGATTCAAAACAGAACCAAGCACATTCTAATACATACACTTACAAAGTCACACAGACAAAAAAAAATGTTCATTTTGAACATAATCTTACTTTTCCCCATAAGGCCATATCCTTGTTCTATAGTCCTCCAGCGACACCGCATGTAAGCAATTTCTTTTGAAGTCTGACCTCGCGTCCATTGCATAACTTTGCAAACAGTCCCTCACACACCAACAAGAAGAAACAGCATATTCTTTGTGAAACCGTCCATTGTTAGAACCCTTGTGTACGTCCTCTCGCAAACATATTAAAACTGAACTGTTTACATTCTTCACCCATAAAAGAGCTCTTCTGTCAGGTATATTGTACAGTACCTTGCCGTTTACCCCCCTCGCTTTGTTCGGAAAACGAGGCACTGGAGCGTGTCTGGAATGGAAAGCGCGTGCGAAGAGTGTGGTGCTGTCCAAAGAAGATTAAGTATCGTTTGGTAGGAAAGAACCCTTTACGAAAAATTATGACGGTTCTCTCTCTCTCTCACTCTCTTTTCGGTTCTTTTTCTTGGCAAAAGTAAAATGTACTTTCTTATTATTGAACAGGATTGTTTATTTGTTCCGTATATAATCTTAGATATGAGTGTTGTTTAGACTTACGCTACGATTAACCTTTGATAGAATTTTTTTTGTTTTTAAAAATATTTTGTACTGGTGGCGTTTGCTTAACCGTGCTCGAGACGACTCAGAATATGGAGGAGTAAAACTATACGATTTTAATTTACAGTAAAAGAGTTGTTTTTTGAGAACGGATGCTGTTTCCAGATTAAAACTATTTCCATTAAATATGCATTTACAAATCTTTCCAAAACTTTTGGGATTGCTCTTTTGAAAGCTAGGATATTACGTATTGCTCAAATATCGTTCATAACCAGATATGCATTTAAATTAGGAATCTAAATCTCAATTTTATAACGTTTTACTCAAAATCACGCATTTAATTATTCAGCATATATGTGTTAAATCAGCTTACTTCAATCATAGATATTTCTCATAAAAATATTAATTGAATTTGCATTTGACATATATAGCAAAATCCACTTTTCCAAAATTAAATTATATTTAAATGATATAATTTTATTTAAACATTTTTAATTTTTGAATAACATTTTAAAAAGAATTATCTAATAATACATTGTTTTGATAATAATGTGATTAAGGGTACCAGAACATGCAGGAAAATTGTGGAATACTATAACTAAGATTTCCTTGCTTTTTGTGATATATATCTTTTCATAATATTAGTAAAACTTAGATTTTTTTTGTGAGCTTAATAATTATATTTTATTCTTTTTATAGAACGACACAAAAGTAACTTTTTTAGTAAAAATGTTTTTATTTTCTTAATTAAATATGGACATGATTTTTTTAAATATATTTACGTCTAGGTACCATTTTAAAGAAAAAATAATACACAATATGGGGTCCAAATTTTTTTATGCTTCTATTAAGGTTACTCATGCATATAGTGATCCTAAAATATTTTTTCTGTGAGTGATGCGTAAGTTTTAAGAAATAATTTTTTTTGCATGGAAAAAAAAATTTAAAATTTTTAAATTACCAAGTTTATTAATTCTTTTCCAAAGTAAATACATAGTAATATCATAAAAAAAAGTTGGTTCACCATATTTTTTGTAATGTTTTCTATATGAGTAGCAAAATATTTTGTACATTTATAAAATATTATATTTAAAAGTGGTACCTAAATGCGAATATATCTGAAAAGTCATGTCCATATTCAGCTTAAAGTATAAGAAATACTTTTAGACCAAAAAAAAAAAAAACTTTTACAGTTCAGTGAATTGATTAAAATATCGTAATTAGGCAAACAAAAATCCTAAGCTCTACGAATAATTTTAAAACATAAATGTCATAAAGAAAAATAGTCTTACATTCGGTATTATATTTTCCCCTACATGTTCTAGTATCCTTAAAATAAAGAAGAGGTATTTGAGAAATTATTGCATTTTATAATTCTTTTAAAATTATAGGCTAAAAGAATAAGCAGAATTCTAAGTTATTGTAGGTAAGAAAAAGAAATTTACCGATTTTTCACTTACAAGTAATTTCATTTTTTTAAACGCGATAATTCATTCTTAAACCATCCTTTACGTTGACTAGATAGCCCAACTTTTATTATAAATAATTCGGTTAAAATAAGGAAGAGGAAATTCAAATCCCTTTGCAATCGACTCGATCCTATCGAAGAGCTCGTAGTAATATATAACGGTCGTGACAAAACTCGGAATGAGAGTTTTGATTGATAACTATCTTATAAGTCACTTCGGGGTAGGAGAAACTTTCAGACATTATTAATCATTAAAATTTCGTTGAAGGTGATGTAGATTATAACATCCGAATTGCGTAGGAGAAACGAGATGTATGTAGTTATTTTTTAACCTACTTTGTGTAATGAATTGTGCTCGGATGCAACCATGCCGCATACTGGAGTTCACTGGTATTCGACAATTGCTATCTGATATGAGCTGAATAATTTTAAAATATTAACAGCATGTTTCACAAAGTAAAATAACAAAATATTATTATCTTTTTTTTCGGAAATGTTTACATTTGCTTAACCAAAGCGTTTAAATTCATTAAGATGTTGTTAGTGAATTGTTTATGTTTTCAGCTACGTATGCAAAATGCTTTTAAATGATGTTTGTATTCCATTGCGATTGAATAACGTGTTTGTTGTTATTTTGAGAAAATATAATTTATGAAGATTTCCACAATTTTTTTTTTTTTTTTTGTGAGCGAAGAAATTAAATAGTACCTCCGTTGTTGATTTAACTTGTGAAATATTAAGAATTAAAGGCTTTCGAGGGAAAAAAAAGTGTTGAAAAAAACTTTGTGCGGAGCAGGAAGTTAAAGGCAAAGATTAAGAGGAAATTGAAGTGACACAGAATTGAAAATTTAGATATCATTATCAAAGCAGTAGTTTTATTTTATTTCTAGTATTATTTTTTGTTAAAAATCAGAATGAAGAAATAGGAAAATTCACTTAATAAACACTTAATGAAATTTAAAATAAATAATAAATTAAGTGACTCAGAATTTTTTCATCGTATTAGTGAATGTGAGAGTCATCATACATGCATAGCATAAAAGTCATTTCTCACCAAAAAAATGGAACATTTTTTAAAAATCTGAATTGATAAACTCAACAGCAAAAAAAAACTAAATTATTTATCTTTTAACTTTTTGATATTGCTATGTTTCATCAAACCATCGAGGAAGTATAGTTATTCTTCTATATTTTACTACACTTCCTTCTTATTTTCAAATTTAATTGCAGAATGATAATAAGAATATTGGATTCAAAAAGCAAAATTATAACCGACGATTGATTACAAATAACTTTAAAAAATATTCGCGACCAAATTTACATTGATTAACAACTGTGTTGACAGATGGAATTCAATGGAATGCAAATTTTCTACGGGGGAAAAAACTAATTGCTATTAATCAGTGGATGAATATTTTTGCAAGTCATCGACAAGGTCATTAATTGCAGTGGATGACAAGAAAGTATTTGAAAACATATTTGAAACAGGAAACTAATTCTTTTCTGGTTTTCTGCAGTCATTGGCACGTAAACATGAAAACATGTTTCAGCATGAATGAAACATATGTCATCCTAACTATTTCCTCATGTTTCATTATAGTCAGTTGATGACAGTCACGAGACATTTGCATTCACATTACAGTTACAATTTAAATTAAATATCAGTTATACGGATAATGAGCTACTTTTAAAAGAGCTAAATTTGAAAATAATACTTGTATTTAACTGTTTAATTATCAATTAAATACTTTCAGTTAAATCCAGACGGAAAGTTTCCCCACTCTAAACAAATATTAGTTGGTCTTTGATTTGAAAGCAGTCAAATTAAAATAATATTTTTGCTTGCAAGACATCTCGATTGGCATAATATAATTGGCATATTGTTGGTTTCTTTAAATAAACATTTAAAATTCTAAAAATATCTATTTTATAATAATCGAATGCTTACTAATTTAGAGTACAGCATCTGACATATGAAAGTGATTGGCTTCATAAAAACTCCCAAAGAAAAGAGTTCGTCTTATAATTTTTTTTATTTGTGTGAATCATTATTACAACAGATATTGTTAAAATTATATCAACATATTTGAATGTAAAATCTTTTTATCAGCTTATAAAATAGCTATTTTTAAATGGGAGTTTTCAGATACTTTTTAATGTGAATAAGAAGTAATTTTTTTTAAAAAAAAACCTGGGAACATATTCAAAATAAAACAATTCTTAATCAGTTGCATAATTCAGTTTTAAGAAAGAAAAAATTAAAAACTGATTAATGTTTGGTTTTTCATCTATAAACTAAATCAGTGTAATAAAGTTTTAAGAATAATTGATATATAAGCTCTTTCTTTCAGTTAAAAAAGCGATAATCTTCATTATTATTCTTCAAAAAAGGTTGTTTTAGTTTTTTTTTTCCAAAATTTCTTTCATATTTTTACCTGCAAAATGTGAAATCAAAATTAATTAAAATTACCAACTCTTTTTTCCCAGAAATATTTTGATGAGAAATTAACCGAAAAGAGAAATAATAAAAATCCGTACTTACTTAAAATATTTCACCATTGCGAAGAATTAATAAATGATTCTATATACTAATTCAGCAACTTTAGAATTTTTTTTTAATTCCAGTTATATATGATATATAAACCAAAGAAGATTATTAATGGACTTAATGAAGAAAGCAAAACTCGTTTTGAATAAAATGATAAAAAAAGGAAAGTAATCGGGAAATTAAGGGTTGTGAAGTAAGAAGATTTTTAATAATTTGACGTGAATATTACACATACTTTATCAACATTACTTCCTTTTACATGAAATATAACTAATCGGTTAAGAAATTAGTGATAAATGGTGTAATTTTGAAATCAGTAGCACAAAAGAGTCTCGACTAATAATTTGAAATTGTTTTTTATAAATATATATTCAAGGACTTCAGCTGAAAAAAATCAAGATTTTTTTTTAATTTCAGGCTTAAGAAAATGATATTTTTTCCAGTTTCATGTATTTTCTTTTTTAAAAAGTATAATTAAAATTCCACATACATTTTTACTGAGTCATAATGTTGGTACTCAGTTCCTACCACCATCTTTTCTTTTTTATCTATTCGAAATGTAATTGAAATTTTTTCGACGAAAAATTCTAATTGAACCCGAGTTGTCCAAGTGTGACTAAAAATGGGTATTTTTTTTTTGAAAATAATGTTATTGTCCATGATGCAAAGGGAAAGGTAGACTCATAATATTGAATAATTTTCCAAGCGAAAATTATGAGACAAACATTTGATTATCCGTTATGACAACATCGTTGATAATTCATTGGTATGAGAAATTGGTGCAAAATTCAAACTTCAACCTTCTAATTTTATGTTTTGAAGATTTTTTTTTTTTTTTAAAATAAATATTCCCGTTTTTTTTTTTTTTTTTTTCCATTACTCCAGAAAAATTTATTTAGTAAATAATCAGAAACTGTTATTGTGTGTGTGTTGTAAAATATGGATAGTCTTATTTAAAATGAAAAAAATGCGTAAAATTTTACAACTTAAATATTTTAAATATTCTATTCTGTATAATATATTTTATAAAGTAATATGATTCTACTTAAAAGCCTTTAGATTTCGAACCTTTTAAAAATGTTCCTTAACCTATTTTTCAAATGTTTTTGCTTAGAGATATTCAGTTTTAGATGAAATCTAATTATTTAAAATTTTAATTAAAACATTTCCAGATTTAGATTTAAGCTAGATAAATTAAATGAAAAGCCTGACATCTAGATAAGAACATTTTAACTCGAGTGGTTTAAAAAAGATCAATGTTTATAAAATTGAAAAATTGTTTTATAAATGGTTCATTTATTCTGTTACAGATTTTCATTGAGTATGGTTCTCGGAAGTTACTTAAAACATTTCTTGTTTTAATTTAAAAAATTTAAGCAAGTAGAGGAACGTTTGGCTTGCAACGTAGTTAAATGTACATTTATATGTATTTTATGCAATATCATTTCCTACCATTTTATCAAAATACACTCTGTGTGATAATGTAGCTTTACAAAAAAATAAAGATGAAATAGTGTCGAAGTAATTTTAAAAACGCATGCAATAATGGAATAAATAAAAACAAATGTATGTTTGCATTTCCTTTTAAGATTAACCTTCCCGTTTCTAATAAAAAATTATTTGGCTTACAAGACTCCCCATCCGCATTCTTAAATAATTTATTTTGAAATTTTATAATAATGGAGAACTCACACACACACACACAATAGCATGACATCGTATTATTTAGGGAATGGCTCCACATGATATACTTATCATAAATAAACTTACTTTTGTCATAAATAAATACTTAATAAAACAAAAAATCTTTTGAATATTTGTAAGAGTAGTTTTCCCTCATTTGTATAAGCAATGAGTATTAAGTATTTCTATGAGTAACATTAAATTTTTTTGTCCAATCGTTATATTTGATGCTCACCACTTTCATTGGAAAAATTAGTGTATCAAATAATAATTGGTATTTTGAGGTGAAATATTGGTAACTATCGTTTAAAAGAACATTAATTAACAATAAAATGAAAGTTCTTTTATGGAATAATTAAGGCGTGAAGGTTACGTGAAGGCAAGAAATGTCTCGTTGTAGTTTATTTAGAAAACAAGAAAAACTTGATGATGACTAAATTTTTCCTAGAGATATGATCAAATAAATAAAAAATATTTAAGTATTATTTTTATTGCAAAAGATAATACTTAGCACTCTCTTGGAGATAATACTCTGCTTGCAAAGACAATGTCTTCTTACTTTTTTTATTATATATATTTTTAAGGGTGGGGGAGAGAAGGATTTGTATTTCTCCTTTTAATGATTTCAATCAGTTGTTATCTTCTATCAACAATAATTTCAAGTAAATCAAATGATCGAAATACAGATTAATAAGAAAATGGAAGAAATGAATGGTTTTATAGAAACTCTCAAACAACTAAAAAATGAAATTTTAAAATAAAGGAAAAAAAAATCCAATATCTTTAAAGCTTTTGAATATTAATTAATCATTGATTTAAAATGTAACTCTGTTATGTACAATAGATTCTGAGAATACCAATTACATATAACAGAAAAATAAAATGTAAATGCTTTAGATATAAACTATTATTACTTTATATATTGTATGTAAATTAAAATGTTTTTTTTTCTTTTTAGCAACATTTGTGCTTGACTTTGAATCTTGTAAAACAAACTAATATGATAATATGATTAAAATTTACAAACAATTACACATTGTTTAATAATAGCATGCATTTCATAATTTTATTTTTTTAAATTAGTTATTATTCAGATAAAAAAGTTTTGAGTATACTTTTCAGAAAGTGAAATGAATTGATATGTAATAATGAAAGAAGAAGAAAGTTATCACAAAAAATGCCGAAAAAGTATTATTTATTCTAATTAATGAATAAATTATATCAACTTACGCATTTATTATTTTTAACTTTAATTGATGTGTTTTTTTCAATCCATGAATGAAACCATAAAATATGTGTGATAAAGAAGCATAAAGCTGTAAACAAAGGGGGGGAAATAAGGGCAGTTGTGATTCCCCCCCCCCTTTAAATAAACAAGCAAAAATTATGATCGATATCTACACTTTCACCCAATTTATTTTTTCATTTCTGAAATCTAAATAAGGAGGAAGAGTAATTATTAAACTCAAATTTTGAATCTCCTTTAATCTGATTTCTAATACATCAAATTATAATTTAACATGTCAGCTTTCCACAATTTGATGAAGCACTTTAGTTCTTACATGTATCTTAAAGCGTGCTAACTGCCTTCTTTATAGCATGATGGATAAGACAAATAGGGGTAGCTTTTGTCATGATTTCAAGCGAGTAAAGGGTTAAGTGCTTCATCCTTGAATCTTTAAGGAATTCCTTTTTAAAATTTTATTCAATTAATTTTTTGGAATAATTTAATTTTTATGCGTGGTGTAAATAATAATCACTAAGCGTAGGCAGTATATAAAGGTATTGCGTTATTTTGTTGTAATCTTGATTTTGAATATACACAGGGCACTTGTTAAGCAATATTTTCAAGCCCCTAACACCAATTGACGCATTATTGTTCCAAAAGTAATCAAGATTCGAAATCTTATCCAATGGGAAGTTAAAGTGAGTCATATTGTGATTGATAGTTCGAGATTTAAATCGCAAAATGAAATTCTTATGAGTACTTTAAATTGATTTTTACCACCTCGTGAAATTCTGAAGTTTAGCGTAGGATTACCTTAAAAGTGAGGCTAATTTGTAATTGATTTCTTCCCATTGTGGATCAATATTTTTTTTTTATTATTTTCTATTTCGAAATTTACTTCTTCAAGTAGACGTAATATATTACTGAGTTGATTGATTTGATTTAATCATGAAAAGAATATCTTCATAATGGAAAACGCCCAAATTGCATTGTCAGGAAACACGGAGTTTCCATATGGAACTTTTGCAAGGAGAAATAAAAGAGAAAAACTATTTTTATTCAAATTATCACACATATTATCAATAATGGATTTAAAAAATTTTGATATTTTTTATTCTGTAATCATAAGATACATATTTTATACGAATTTTTAGACATCATATTATAATATTCTTCACAGTACTATCTATCGTAAGTAATAAATTATTCTAAGGCCCGTTTCAGATAAAATATTTGCAAATGAAATAGATAAAAAGTTATCATTTTAGTTAAAAAAAATTTCAAACACTATATATATATATATATATATATATTGTTTGAAAACTTTTATTTATGTATATATATTTTTAGAAAATTTCTTTACACAGATTCAAGATACATTTGATCATTCTCGCATTACTTGATCGCAATCTCAATGTACCAAAAATGCCATTCAAATATCCAACTAAGGAAAAAAACATTTTAACTCCCTATTTGATCTACATGCCCATCCAAATGTAATACAAATCTTCTTATGAAGTTCTCACAATAGAGATTGGCTTATGCAAATCTGTTTATCGGTTACAAAGTTAAAATTTTTTACAAAGATATAAAATAGCAATGCAACATTTTGCAAAAGGCTGAGCAATGTGAGCCAATGAATACAACACATCATCATCGAAAGCACTGCAAATTGCCTATCATCTGCCTGGGTTCTGATTTTGCCAGGTGCGTCTGATAAACCGTGAAATTGGTTATCATTTTTTCATTATTTTGTTTTTCACTTTCTACTTTTTCCCCCTCGGTTCTCAGTACCTTGATCTTTCCACGGTGTGAGGTCCCCTTTCAGATGTTCACAGTTGGCGATACCACCCTAGAATGATAACGACTCGTTTCCGTTATAAAAAGTCAGGATCATAAACATTGTCGTAAAAACTACAAGTCGTTAAGAGGTTTGAAGGGGAAAGAGAAAAGAATTGCTTTTGTATGCTAGCGAGTATGCTCCGTTTCATCTGCACCTCTTCTTTGAGCAGTTAGCGAGAATTTAACTTAAATCGTATTAAGGCGTTACAGAAAGGATTATAAGTTTTTCTTTTGTTTTATTTTTTTGTTTTCAGTGATTGATGTGAGTGTTAAGGCTTTGAAGGTTCAGCAGTTTAATAAATAGCGTTTTTAGTGGCTAAGATTTCGCTATTTTCAAACTTATTTATTTGGAAGAGAATTTTTTTTTACTTTGTACATTATTTTAGTTGTTGTTTAAAAGTCCATCATCAGCAATACCTACGTATAGATTTTTATTTAAAATTCTGTAATTTTGAAAAATATATTTAATAAATAATATTACAAAATTATTGGCTATTGTGAATGATTTTTTTTTCTTTACAAGCCCAATCCTCCTGTGAGGACAATCATTCGTTTTGATCTTAAACCATCTCAAGGATTGAATATGTTTCCTCTCTTATATGCGTCTAGTGGAAATACTAACTCTAACAGTAACTACTTTATAACATAACGTAACACGATACTGATAATGAGATTAGACTAAACGATTGAGTTACAGCTTTTTTTGGAAATTTTGAGAACATTTATATTATATTAGATTAGGCAAGGTATCCGGGAAATAGATAAAATAGACTTACTCGATTAAATTTTGTTGTTCACTCATGCCTCGCTTGTGTTGTCTGCAACTGTACTTGCATTTGTCTTACTTCTATGCCTGATTTCTTAATTATACATCCTACATAAGTGTGTGTGTGTGAAATATATATATATAATGTGTGTTTTGAAGGGAAAACAGACAAGTTTTTACGTTAGCATTTAAATTTATATAGTGCATTATTATATCAGATCGTCCATCTATTCAATATTTTCCATATTCGTGTTTGTTTCTAAAATTTTTGTCTAATAATTAAATTTTTATCACACGATAATTACAGAAACGCTTTGGGGAACATCCAAATTCGTATATACAATGCATACGATAGTCATAATGCAAGGGGTAGTAAATATTCTCTTGCAAAAGATTACATAAAAACTAGTAAGCATTTGTAAACATTATAAGAAACCCAGATGACGTTCATATCGTCGCAAAATTTATCCAAATGCAGAGCATAACTAGCTGTTACTTAAATTAGCGAAAAAATTTACCTTAGTCCCATTTTCAAAGGAGTGGATGTGAAAAAATTATCTTATTGTAATCTTACATATATTTAACATCATGCTTATATACCCATTATATAAGAATAAGGAAACGAATTCGCTACAGCCTGATTCTTTTATAAAATTTATTATATTATTCTACTTATAAATTTTTTAGAAAAACAATATTTTTAAACTATATAAATATATGAAATTTTTAGCAAAATGATTCCAAATCTGACCGAGCTTTTTTTAAAGGTTTTAGACTGCATTTATAAATAAAGAAAATCAAAATTATTTGACAGACCTTTAACTTAGTTCATAATCAAATTGAAAAGAATCTGCACAATTCCTGTAACATAAATCATGCGAGTGTTTAAGATTATCTTTCTCTCTCTCTGTATGTATACATATACAGGCAGCAGACTACAGTATCAATCAGAAGACGAAAAATATTGTCATATTATTCCCGACATTTTGGAATTTTCGTAAAGCTATTTAAATTCCAGAAATGAAATAAAATTTCTTCAATCTTAAATATACTTTTTCTTAGAATTTACTCTAAGAATCTCACTTTTTTGTTTACATTTGAATTCAAAAAGTTTAGAAGTTTGTAGCCCCAGTGAAACTGATTTCATTTTCACTATATACAATAATCTCAATCTTAAACAGAAACATGATTATTCTTCAAAGTAATATTTTATAAGTAATACATAATAAAAATAAAAAATAGCAGTATAAAATGAATAATAATATAATAATAACAAGTTAAAATTTGGGTACTAGTCAAAAGGTCAAAAGCTATGCAACTTAACCTTTTGTCTAGAAATGACGCAAGACATTCGTGATAAAATAATGCATATTGCTCATCTTTTGCAACATACATATCGTTACCAATAATAAATTACCACGCATACTTTTATTTAATTGCTAAAATATGTATTTTAACTTGCCGGTCAAAAGGTCAAATTGACCAAATAATAACTGCTTTGAGGTGCTCAAATAAAACAAATGAGGCTGTGTTAAATATCCAGTTTCACTGTGCTTTCTTTTGAATTCCTCTTTCAGAAACAAAGAAAGTGTTTGTTAATTTTATTTGAATTTTTTTAATCTCTTCTAAACTGATATTGTCCAAGTTGTTTCTCATAAAATAAGGAAAAGTATCAGTAATATATTGTTTAACCCTAACATTCATAATTTTTCTTTAAAAGTAAGAAACACTTTAATATCTTAGCTTTGGCTGGCTTTGTTGGAATTTTTATAAAGAACCACTTCGTCACTTTACATTAATTCACAAAGAACAGAGATGCAAACATCACGTAGTCAAAAAATACGGTAGTTTATTTTTAATGAATAATAATCAAAGAATAAAAAAGGCTTTTATTTATTTTTAAAACTGAGAATAAAAAAATATTTAAGTATCTATATTTATGTGAATAATTTTTAAAAATATTGTTATTTAGGCAATCGTATAAAAGAAAGCATACGAAATAATATAAGCATGAGCAAAATATGATTAAGGATACTTAATTAAATATGAACATTGATTAAAAATGCAAAAGGTAAACTTGAAATAGTTTCAATCTCCGCGAAATAAACCTTAACCAAATCCACTCATAATAAATTAGTTTTTCACAACATACAAAAGAAGATCAAGTCAAAATTGACGAGTTATCAATTAAGCAACGAAAGAAAATAAAGATTATTAAAGAAAACTGATAGCTCAGTTATTTCTTTCTTTAAGGTAAAATCGAGGAGTCAGTTTGACATATTTACCAAGAAAAAAGAAAAAAGAAAGAAAAGAAAAAGAAACTGAAAAAATTGTTTTGAAGACGGTTGTAAACAATGTTCGCGCTTTCTTAGTTTAAGTGTAATTAAGTTCACCACAAGCGTGACGGTGAGTTGAGATGTTGATATCGATAAGAGTCGATGATGCCTTTCGTGAAATATAGAGTCCTTATTATCTGATGAAAATGTACGACAAGCTATAAATTTTAGTTTGTGACGTTGGGCTATTTGCGATTTTTTCTTCCCTAACCTCGGGGACTTTTGTCAGTTGAATTACGCAAAATTACAATTTCTTTCCAACCAAAATGAAATGTGATTGGATAAATTATTTGAAGATAGAAATGAAGAGATTTAGATATAATGATATATAAATTATTTGTAATTAATGGAAAATGAACGGAGATGGAGGATAAAGATTTGTTGTCAGAAAATTGATATTGAGATTGAAATTCTTCTGTTAATTTTGCGGATTGAATGAAGTTCCACTCACATTACTCAACGTAGTTGCTGTTGAAGAAAGCTATGTAATTAAGAATGAGTGTACTGGTAAGATAGATTTCTTATTTAAATCATAAATATTAAGACTGTGAATTAGGTTGAAATTCTAAAGTGATCATGAATATTCTGCAGTGATAATTAATATTAGTTTGAGACATGGTACAAAAGCCCAATAATAACGGACAAACAACATAAGTTGAATGAAAAAAAAATTGTTTACACACACACACACACATATATATATATATGTGTGTGTGTGTGTGTGTGCGCGCGCGTTTTGAAATATAGTCAATTTGATCTTATTTCTGGAAATATTTTTTGGATTAATGCTAGTATGTAAAATAAATCGATGGATTGTCTTACAATTACTTTTTGTTAGGAATACGTTTTAAAAGAACATTTATTTTAAAAACCAGCTTTCCCAAAAGTAACCATAATGTAGTAAATTTTACATATTGTATCAAGTTATATAAATATAGTCTTCCTCATAAAAATGTTTCAAACAAAACATACTGAATAAAGCATATATTTATTCTAAAAAAAGCATTTTCGTGCGAAGTAACTATAATATTAAATGATCTTTTAACCCAAGTAATTCATTAGTTTTAATCAACTGTATAATCTCATTTAAAATTAAATTACTTTTGTTGAAAGCTGAAAAAGTACAAATATATTTAACACAACAAATACAATTATGATAAAGTTCAACGTGTGGAATACCAATTCAACAGCTTTTTGAATAATATAAAAAGATTTTAAAAAATCTAGTCTTATTAACATTCAACAAAAAGAAAACAGCCAATAAGACAAATACTTGCAAGCAAGAGGAACTCCACCAATTTTTTTTTTAAATATTTTAGTTTTTATTTTTCATAAACCTATTTAAATTATCTAAACTGCTTATAAATTTACATATAAACTTCTTTTTTATGAACATATTTTCAATATATAATAATTACAATCAAATAACCTCAGATTTCTTATCATGAGAAAAGAAATTCAATATATTTAACAGACGTTAATGAAAAGAATAATATTATGAAAAAATATTTCATAAAAAATAAATTGTTTTTAGTCAATGAAATAAATTGCTTTGAATTTTTCCAAGAAAATGTGTATCTTTATAATGGAATTTTAAAGTAATTTAAGATTTGTAAACGAATATATAAGGCCAAAATAATTTAGTATGTTAGTTTTGCTTCTGTTTAACTGGTAATGAATTCTGAAGAAAGATAAAAACATTTTTAATTTGAAAAAAAAAAAAGTATTTTTGAAGCAAAAAAAAAAAAAATGCAGAAAATACTCAAATCACAGGAATAAACAGTTTTTAAAATGACTCCAAGCGTAAAACATCAACAGAATATGAACTTGTTCTTACATTACCTTATACTTTTTTTTCGTAATTTTGATCTCATTTGTGATGAAAAGTTCTAAGACTTCTGAAAAAAAATATTTAAACATACTAGTAATGAAAACCGAAACGAAATTTTAAATTTAAGCTAAAAATACGTATTAACATCACATAATTAAAACAGCAATAGCACTGCTCACTAGGTAACATTTTTTTTTTTTCTCGTTTAGCTAAAATTTCATCTATCTATGAATAAACGTTTTGAAAGCTACCATTTCATTTACCCAAAGTAAATACTATGTTATGAAGATATCTTCTAACGAATAAATTACCAATCTCTCTCACGAAACGAAATCACTTAACTCACACCAATTTTCGACTGCCTATCACGAATTGACGGTTTCGACTTTCGATGACAGCTCCGATCTGGAGCACTCAGGTCTCGTTCAGAGCAAACAGGGAAATTTTAATAGGCACTTTGGCAACACACACACCTCGTACCTTCCCGTTCCATCATTGCCATCGGTGACCCGGGGCCATTCTTGGAAAATGAAGAAACCTGATCATGTCCGTAATGATTCCAATTTTTTTTTCAAAGCCTCGTTTTTCCTTTCGAAAAACCCCTTTTGCGAGCACACGCCATCTGCATATCAATGACTTTCCTACCCAAAAGAACCGGTCAAGAAGTCGGCAGGTCCGTTGCAATCAATATCGACAGCTTCCATCGGCTCTGGAACAATAACACAATAGAAAAATGCATCGAAATGTGCTCCACTTATGGTCAGCGATGTCCGGTTATCTGAGAAATCGCCCTCATCATCATCATAATAATTTTTATTTTGTTTTGTTTGTTTCTTCCTTTTTGGCAGGATCATGTTATTGTTCTCTCTCTACCCAATGGATTACCATGTTGGCAAGAATACCCATCCAAACTACTTTCACTTCTTCAAAAGTAGGGAATACTTCCTTCTTAGGAAAGTCTATATAAATAAAATAAAAATGTATCTTTTTTAAGTTTGATTGTCGAACATCTAGAACGGTGGGAAGGTATGGAGAATGCAAATTCTTTTCTCTCATTAAGTGTTCTAGTTTGCGGTATGCGGAAGAAAAAAAAAAAGAATCAATCTCCAAAGAGGTCCTCAAGCTATAAATAATCCTCATCGTTTATATGTCAATGAATATTTTGAAAAAGATTCTGTCAAAGATTCCGTGCATGTTTATCTTTTATTACTGAATTGAAGTGTGCTGTCAAACTTCCCAATGTCCGAAGACGCAGGTGTCGTTAGCTCATTATAAAACAGATGTTTGACATTTACCTACATTTTCAACAGGAAAATGCTCTGAAAAAGAAAATAGTGTATTTGTTTATTTAAATAATTTTCTCACCAACTATTCGTTCTGATTAAAATTATTTCTGAGAAAGGATTAATTCAGTTCATTCGGTATTTGTGACATAAAAATATACCTGTTTCTAGATTAAATGAGAGTAAATAAAGCTGTATGTTCAAATTCAAATCTTGACTCTAATATAAGAATTTTCCGCATAGTTTGACTTATTAAATTTTAAAATAAAACTACAAAAAAGATATTAAATTAATATGATCAATATAATGCTACATATCGTAAAATTTTATCAAATTTTGAATTTTTCTATTCTTTTTAAATGTGTTGGAAACGTTTTCAATTTCTTAATTCACCGGCTTAACAAAAAATACAATATATCAATCTAATTTTATTTTCAGTGTATCTTATAAAAATTAAAATAAATTAATAGCAATTAAGAGGCAGCTCAAAGAAATTTTTATTCACTTAATAATTTGACATTTAAAAACTTGATTTTAATCAATATTCAATATCTACTATTTCCTTTAATAGCACATGTTGGCAGACCTTTTTTTGTAAATTGAAAAAAAAAGGCGAATAAATAATTGATTTTATGTAGGAAAATGCACTTAAGGTAACTCAAATCTGAGCAACTTGAACAAATATTATTTAAATGCAATTTGAGGTAAAAAAAAAAATGTTAAAATCAATGAAGAAGTTCCTGATAATTTAATGTATACATTTTAAGACTTCTTTTTCAAACAAATTTTAATGTGAAAAGTCCCTAAAAAGGATTTTATTAAAATAGGGTAATAATTTCTAAAGGGTTAAACATGATAGTGAAATATTATGAAGATATTACTACCAATGATAATTTCCAGACAATTTTACTGGAGACTATTTAAAAAAATGTTGAAAAGGTATTTAAATATATATTTTTTTCAGGAAAAAAATTTAATTTTCAGTTTAATCATGCAATTGTTTTTAGATTGGTGGCACACATCCAAATTCAAAAACAGCCTATTTAAAGTATCGAGACATCTTAATTCATTTAATATCTTGTTCCATTGGTAGGTATGCTTTGTTCAGTGAAATTTATTTTTAAGCCGGATTAATTTTAAATGGGGCTACATAACTTTAAATGTATAGAAGAAAGATCTTTATTGATTGCTTTCCTCTTCGAGTTCGAATGAAACATTGTTTCAGAAATAATAACGAAGTTCAGTACAATGAAGATGGATAACCCGGAATTTTCCTTTTCAAACAGAATATTCGTTAGACAGACAAGACAGGAATTGCGAGAAAGCAGACAATTTTCTCCTTGTTGATATGATTCTAAGAAGTGTGCGTAAGAAAAAAAAATTGAAAGAATTTTTTATTTTATTTTGTTTTTGTTTTTGCTACTTCTCTTCTAAACAGTGCATGTGTGACGAAATACGATTCACAACCTTAAACTTCAATAAAAAGTTTTCGGAACGTTTCCTAGAGGCATTGCATTTTTGTGTTTCAAGTTGTTTTCACTATTTTAAATAATATTTATAAATATGTGTTAAAATGTGCTCATTTCAAAAAATATTTTTTTCTCCTTTTTTTTCAGCAGATAATCATTCAAAACTATACAATGTCTGAATACGATATTTTATAATGATCTATAAATATTTTTAAACAGATCAGATTTACACAATGATTTTATGCAAACTATCTAAAGTTTGCACAAAATCGCTACAATGCTACATAACAAAAATGGAGAAATCATTGCAAATCAACATACACCGATTCTTTATTATTTCAAAAATATCAAAATTCTAGAAACTTAGCTTCATGCTTCTCATGATTGACGTCACTTGACCGAGGTTTTTCTCAGTGCGGCGTTTATAAACCATCACTATAGTAGTTTATATCGATTAAAAGTCTTTATATCGATGTTAGTTTCGGATTTGTTGAGCAAATTCATGAAAAAAATCCACTGTGAAAGTTAAAATATAGTTATTTCAGTAAACTTGTTGAAATAGACATTGAAATTGTTGTGAACTTTTTAAGAGTATGAGATTTCAAAACTCTTTACAGAATTTTAACAAAAATATACAAACAAATAAATAAAAAGTTCACGCAAATTTTCGCAGGATAGTAAACCTCTTTATTAATTTCTAAGATAGATTCGGAAAGAGAGATTTTTTTTTGGGAAGTGTGTAAGAAATTATTCGAAATGCCAAACATTTTCCTTGAACACTGCGTACCACATTTGTACGTATTATCAGATATTCAAGGCTATAGGGTTTCAAGGTTGAATGAGATACTTCTTTTACCAACTTTGTAATTACACTTTTTTTTTCCAGGCCAGTTATTGTTGTTTATGACCACTTCTGGAATCTTGGGAAAAAAGCACTTGGATGATTGGAGTAGTCTTTTTCTACACATGAGTGAATTCAATGAAAGACACAAGACTTTTATTAAAAAAAAGCTGTTAACAATGTTTTTCAAATAGTGCGCAAATTTATTTTTAAAAACGAGATATATTTTACAAAGATATTGTTGTTACCATATATATATTTTATGCAATAAAAGTAGCATTTTTAAAAGTATTTAAAAGTAAAGAAACCACTGAAAAACAATTCTTATTAATTTAATCAACGAAAAAAATGAAATTTATCATAAAAATATTACTCATTCTGATCATCACTTACAAACATCAAATTTTATAAGAATTTTAGTAACTCATGTATTTTTTTTTTTGAAGAATTAGAGAATTATAGTATCAATTACAAACTGATCAAAAGACATAGAATCAAAATTAAAAATGACCATGATTTATATTCTTTATAAATCATGACTGTAAGATAAATAAAATATTTCTACACGCAAATTAGTAGAAAAAGAAGAAACATAATAAATGTCAAGAAACTCAATCAATAACAATATCAATAAAAATAAGTAATTTTTATAGGGGAAAAAAACCTTTCATTAATAATCTTATTAATAGCATTGTCTCAAAAAATAAGGAATATTTATTTTGAAAGATTTTATATCCCAAAAAAAATTAAAAAGAGAAAAAAAGTTATATTTGTTACGATTTTTTAACTCATTTCCTCATTCTGTTAGAATAAAAGTTCTATTTTAAGGTACATTTTTCACATTGAAATAAAATTCTAAGTTATTTGTATCTCTTATTAAACTTTTTTCTGAGTAATCAAAGCAAATTTTTAAATTTTAAGCAAATAAATAAATTTAGTCTAATTTTATTTAACTATTATGTCACTGTGTTCCATAAAAATATGATAAATTGGAAGTTTAAAGGTTCTGAAAAAAACTTAAAAAAGTATAATAATCAACAATTGATAATCGGAATTATAATCGTGCTGTTGATCAGGTATTTGAATTCTTACATAAATATGGAATGTAAAGATATTACCTTGAGTTTGCAAGATGAATCCAAAACAATAAACGAATATTTGCTGTGGTTTTTTATTCTGGCAACTGAAATAACGTGTTCACTGTGATGAGGTACTTGGGTTTGATTAATCTGATAAGACTAAGTAAAGAAAGTCATTTGCTCTCCATTTACTACAATCCGTATCTGATTAAAATGATCTTGAAAACAAAAATCGACAATTTTAAGGAAAATGAGGTTAAAAAAATTATCAAAATTAATAGAGAAAGATTCCACAGAGATCAGATTATCTCTGTCAAACATCTCCACTTTCTGGTAGCTTAATGTCACACGCCTAGGGTTTAAAGATGAATCTCACGTAATTTAATACCTTCCATCACAAAATTCCGAATCTCGTTTTACACAAAACTAATGAGGAACTTTCTGGCAAGAGGAAGAATTGATCTCATTGATATGCGCAGAAAATTAACTAATAGTGGAAAGGTTTTTGTGTCCTTGGTTTGCAACTGAACAGTTATCTTATGAAGAAGAGAAAGCTTTGGATATGTGAGTAAAAATTGAGTCGTTTTTTGTACCTTCAGGGTTGCAGACACAGATCGAAGGCCAAGAATTTACAACCAGTAGTCGGACTGGTTTTTCTATACTTCCGGCTACCTATTACCTTGTACTTTTTTCTTTGTTCTATAAATATTACCTATAAATACCTACGCATTTATCAGCTAGTTCTCGATCGACACATATTGTTTTATCTTTCAATAGATCCATAAATGTCAAGTTTCATGTTACCTGCTAAAGATGCAAATAAAGTAAAATGCCCGCTTAGGATGCTACTGCAAGCTCTCTATATGCCCGTAAACTGTTAGAGGATAAATGAAGGATTTTCAGCATCTTTATCAATCACATAACAGGTAATGAGTTCAATGAGGTTTAATTAACTCGATGACTTTGAACGATGTTAACTGATTTCTTCAAGATCAGAGGTCTCGTTTGACTCAGGCTTATAACAGTAAAAATATTGTCATCACGATATTATAATTAAGCTGCTTCTGTTACGACAGAAGAAGTAATGAAGAAAGGCTTGAAGACATTTACATTAAAAATTACTGATATCTTAAGTTAATTTTAATAAATACCTTTTGATTTTTGCTTTGCTTTTTTTTTCTTGTATAAACAAATTTTTTCCGAGCAAAAGGTAATTAAAAGTTACATAACATTCAATCAAACATTCACTTTGTGAAGTATAATTTCTTTGAGGAATAGGCGAATGATAGTTTTATCAACAACGCACTTAGAAGCAATAGGAGCATCGCACTTAGAAGCAACTTAGAAGCGATGGTCCTTGTAATTTTGAGCCTCAGTCAAGTGACGAGGACGACATATGAGAAGGCCCCTCCTTCTTCAAATTTCTCCACCACACCAATTGGAGGACTTGAAGCCTCGACAAATTTTATCGTGTATCATGCGCGCTACACTGCGATTCTTTAGTGGCATCATAACTCGAACTCACGACCCGACTTAAAGAATGTCTCGAGTATGCGACCATGAGCACAAGGTTACCGCTGCCACTTCATTGAGGAATTACAAATTTGAAATCCATTTTAAGAAAAACAATCGCAAGAAATTGAGGCTTTTGTGGCGGACGTGTGAGACAGAGCTCTCGGAAAAACAAATTAAACAAATATATGTTCCATAAACTTTACATTTTTAAATTTAACGAAGCTTCTTGTTGCATCTTTAAATGTCATATATTTAGTAACAAATCAAATAACTAAAAGTTTTCTCTTTCGGTTTATTTTAGTTGGTAATTACCTTTCTTTAGTCATTAACCATTTATTGAGAAATGTAAAGTAATTCCTAAATTTCCTATTCAGCGCACAATCATTTTTATGACAAAAAAGAGAGAGAAAGATTATACGTTCTCAAAGGGAGTGACTTAACCTTCTCTTAGAAGCTAGAACAAGTTCGCTTAGGGGCAGTCTTAAGGCTAGAACATAATAAAATGAACTACTACCCTACCCTTTCTCTCATTCAATTTTTCGACGTGTAGATATGATTTAAATACTAGCTACGAAATCTTCTAGTTTTAATGCTTAAGCTTCCCTTTGATAAGTTAACAGTTAACTTCCCACTAAAAGAACGCTTTTGTTTTGAATTATAAGAAAATGACAAAGACAACGTCCAAAATAGAATCTTTTTAACACTATGCCTCGTGGGAACTATAAGGTCCTATGTGTAAGTCTCATTACACTACCATTACAAACACATACTTCTCTCAAGTATCTATTGCACCTGCAAAAAGTTCATTGGACGTTTGATGGACTTTTTTACAGGTGCTATAAATATGTAGGGGATGTATGTGTTTCAAAGGGTGATGCATTTCTTAGTTGGAATGTGAGTTTTGAACTAGAAACTATGCAATTACTAAGACAGGTACGTTTATATTTTCGAAAGGTATCGTAGCCCATATTGTTGAGAAAGTTGTCAATATACTTTATAAAGAGTGGAGGAATTTTTAGAAAAGGTTTCTATTTTAAGAAATTTTATTTACTTTTAATAGCAACGGAGCTTACGGAGATAAACTGTGAAAGAGATAAACTATGCCATAAATTTAAACTACAGCCAAATAAGTGTCTATATAAAAACAATAACAACTCATTCCTTATTTTATTTAAACCAAGCCCGAATTTCGTCTGAGGTCAGAACACTTAAATTATAAGGACTTCAATTCAACGTTTCAATAACGTCGAAACTATTTCACTCTGTATAATGTCCTAAAAGGCAATGAAAAAATAATCAGTTGTGGGTGGCAAGCACTTCATTCATCATTTCCAATTGTAGAGACTATATAATCATGCAAATAGCCTCCTCGGGAAACGATGTTCGCGTCTTAATAGGATGGAACTTTACCAACTTATCTCTTATATCGCTTTTAAATGTGAAAATACCTTTGAAAACGATCCCGTCCCAGGATAACATTTTCCTTTTGTCCTTGAGATCACCTGCCTCAGGCCATTAGCCTTGAACTCTGTGAGGTTCGCTGAAAAACAAAAGAACGCCGAGAAATTGGATCGAGAATTTTCTTTCTTTTTCGCCATCCTTTCTCTACGACTAATTTCAGGTTCTACTCTTATTTTTCTGTGAGCTTTTTTGGTGGCCTTGCACGTAGGGGAACTCTTTGGCTCCAAAATGGAGGCGGGAGTGAGTGTTGACTTAGAAATTTTCGCAGCTTCGTAAGAATGTAATGAGGAAAGCGAATTAGCCAACCTCTGATTATTCGGAAGCTTTTCATCTTTTGTTGGGTGATCGTTTTACCTGTCCCCTTAGGACAGTTAGAAAATGGAGAAAAAAATTCGCGGCTAAGTGAAGAACGGAATTCTTACTACTTCCACCTTCGCGAAAGATGTGAAAGGAATTTTAAGATGAGACGGTTTTGTTTCTCGATTTTTATTCCTCCTTATGAAATAATACTTGCGATATAATAAACACGAAGAAAAAAAATCGGGTTTTGTAATCTTTACTTCAATCCTTAATTAAAAAGGATTATAGGAGCTCTAGAAATTTGAGGAAAGTCAAGCATGGAAAGTATTTTGACCATCCACAGACTTAATGTTGTATAAATATTGTCGGGTAGATGTTTTAGTTGGTTGCATTGAAGACACAATAGATATCCGAATAACGTGGTTTTTAACAAACTGATAGCAGCTACACTTGATAGAACACATTTATACCTTTATATGTCATAGGAGAATGTCCCAAAACTCTGCTCTGGAAACACTAAGAATATTCCGGAAGTTTTCAGAAATTATAATGAAAAACCAAGAACAATTTAATAAATAAAACATTTTTTTTAAATTTTAAAGCTGTCAGCTCTAGGTCTTGATCACGAGATCTCTGGATCTATAGACGAGTGTTTCCCTCAGAGTCATCGATGTTTGTGAGTGTCGTGGCAATATTATGCAATGTAATGTATATACAATAATTTCAAATAGAAAATTAAGAGGATTCAAATAGAATGCCAGTTAGCAGCAACAATAAATTCCATTAAGCGCGTTTTTCAATCAAACAAGGCTCAAAGAAAAAATGTTGACCTTTTAGCTGTTTGAGCAATTTGTTTAATTCAACAATATTATCTTACATTTTTTTTTTTATTATTGTTAGATTATAATTTTATTCGTATGTTAAATTTCTTTATTTTCTTATAAAAGTTTTCCTTTAATTCAGACAAAAAACTATTAACACGTAATCACAATGTCTTGGAGAATTGTTACATATTTTATGAAGTTGATTGCCATGAAAATAAGTTTCATATAGAGGAAAAAAAAACTTGCTAAACAATAAACAATTAGGGTAGAACTGACCTATGTTTGTAAGCTTTTTCCCCACTAAAATCTTGTTTGAAAATCCATATGTATATCTTTTATATATATACTCTCTCCTCTTTCTATATATATATGTCTCTTCTCCTATATATGGACATCCATATATAAATGTTAGTAATATAGTAATATATGGACATCTTATATGTGTTTATTGTTGTATTTTATGTCAAGGCACTCAGTCTCCTCGAAGATTAAAATAATCTATGTAAATAGTCTCATTCAATGCTATAATTAAGCTATTGTTCTCAAACTAAGATATAACCAACGAATATGACTGCTACATTAGTTTTACAAACTAGTTGATCCTAGTCATTGAAAAGGAACTCAATGGATAAACTTTTCTCGTATTAACCTAGAGACAATGTTAAACACAAATTGGCTGGAAAGCGAGTTTAGAAAATGATTGCGGATAATAATAACGGATTCTTTAACTATACCGTATAGAGCATGATCGTGAGGCAAAGGCTAGGGATTTTTCAAAGGTAATAAAGCAATAAATAGCCGTTAAGATCATACATGGTCTTTTATTAATCTGTACATTTAACATCGAAATTTATATAAAAAAAATACCGATTGCTCTCACACCTGAACATTCTATATTTTTATGATTTTACTTTGCTTTTTGATCATCGATTAATAATAAGAGATAAACCAACATAAATCACTCAATCAGATTCATTACAAAGTAAAATGCGGTTACTATTTTATGTCGTAAATGAATTTATTTCTTGGAACTAGATAACAAAAATTGGTATAGAAACAAGAATTAAAAACAAATATATATGTTGAAAATTACATGGAGAAACATACAAATACTATTTACTGCTTTTCTGTAGTTCTAAAATTATTTGTGGATTTACTTTTGTAATCAGCAAATTTTCTTGGATTTTATTCTTATTCCTATGTAATTTTAGAACATTACTTTATTGTTTTTCTTTTGATTGCTATTTCATTATAATACGCTATTTTCAATTATCTGGCTGTATAGCCTTTGTGTGGGATTATATTGAGGTTTTCTTTACGTAGTTTTTGATATTGTAATATATATGTATATATATATACTATATATAAAGGGAGGTTTGTCTATATTCGGATTTTACACCGACCGACAAGGTCGTACAAGATTTTATATGTTTGTGCTTCTTGCTTCAATGATCATGAAATATGCCACTATAGAACAATTCATTATTGATTTAATTATTTCGTGTGTTTGTGCTTTTC